>JANRMT010062856.1:61381813-61393335 GCA_026402145.1 Polypterus bichir lapradei | reverse complement strand
ATCTATCTATCTATCTATCTATCTATCTATCTATCTATCTATCTATCAATGGAATGCTGAAACCTATTGTGGTAGCATTAGGCAGAAAGTGTCAACTCATCCTGGTTTGTATGGCAGTTCATTGCAGTGCAAACAGCAGTATATTGTAGAGAGAGAGGTTGGGAGTATTCGCTGATTACAGCACGTTGCTGCACCCACCTGCAGCCATGCAACGGGTGACACCTCAGCACCACACTGAACAGTATGGTGTCATTTAAAACTGCCAGTTAACATAACCTGTCCTTCAACCCAAACTGACAGCTATGGAATTTTGGTGGAAGACTGAAGTACTTAAAGAATGACACATATGGCTAGAGAAAACCTACAAACTCCACAACGAAATCAATCAGGTAAATGATTTAACACAACCATATCTACTTAATCATGTCTTAAAAATTATATCTGATTCTGATGAGAAGCAAATATATTTTGGTAAAAAGTCTTGATAGTTTCTTTAACCCATCCATCCACCTTTATGGGGACCAGGTAGTTGAAATCTGTAACATCTGTTTGGGTTTTCCTCTGGACACTTTATTTATTTATTTATTTATTTTTTTGAAAAGTAGAACATAGATTAACAAATGTAAAGTTTTGTCTGGCAGTTGATTGCAGTGCCTATAGAGGAAAGTTACTAGTGAGTCACTAGTGGGATAAAACCAAGTAAAAGGTCCATTGGCATTCCAGTTTCATTCTCTTCCTGGTTGTTATCACAATGGTCACACCAAAACATACAAAACTGAATGAGAATATTAGATTCATAATAAAATATTAATAGGAAATTACAATATGTTGATCAAATCAAAATCTTTGAAGTCTACCCCAAATCCTGACCCCTTGCAGTAAACCTCCATTTCAGTCATGGTCCATTGTAAGGGCTGCTTGGGCCCTACTTCATTCTCCATTGTCTTGTTCCTTATTGATCTCTTTTTATCGCTTTTGGTAGAAACAACTGACCACTACAGGGTTGATTGGTGCTATCTGTTTTAACACCCTTAAAATATTTTGTCCATTGCCTGACACTGCTAGCAGCTTCACAGGTGCCTCTATATGCATGGTGCAGCGTCAGAGGTGGGGATTTCAGATAAACTGTTACCACATACTGTTAAAACAACATGCCCTCTTCAGCCTGTTTCACTTTCAGTGATGTACGAACACTGAGGCAGATGACTTTGTTTTTCTTTCAGGTCTGAGAGAATAGATGAAGCTTCTAGATACTGCAAATTTCAGTGTTATCAGGTATTTCCTGATAATTGCAATGTTTTCATTACTTTTTGTTCAACTCTGTTCAACACCTTGATTTACACCGGCAGACAGTGTGCCAGAGTGAACTTCAAACCCTGAGATTGTGGGTCCAAATCCTGCTACTGACACTGTGTGCCCATGACCAGCTCACTTTATCTGCCTGGGCTCTAACTGGAAAAACAAAAGAAATGCAAACAAGTGTATCTCAAATGTTGTACATCACCTTGGATGAAGGCATTAACCAAATACAGTACCTAAAAAATTAATAATAATAAACTCTTGTAATTCAGCTAATCCTTACACATCTATTGCATATCTGTACCCTCACTTTAAAGAATTGTTATGACTAGATTGCAGAGAATCACTAATATAGTTCATCTTCTTCCTAAAACTCTTTTTACTTACTGTACAGTTTTTGTAATCACGAAGCACTTAGCTACAAAAAATAGCTACAAGTTTTATAATACCAGATGAAATACAAAAGCACTAAAAATGTTATAAATAGCAACCCTATCTCACACACATTTACATAGTCAAGTTTATTCATATATACATAATAGTTTCTTTTAATAAACTTATGTGGCTGACTGCTTTTCAGTGGCTAATAGAGACAATATGAAATAGTGATAAAGAAAATCCAATATTTATATTTAAACTTTTTCTTTTCTTCTATAATGCATGCCTGTGTGCACTAATGCAAATATTTTCAGCGAGATTTAATATTTTTTCCATTAATGAATAATAAAAAAAATATGTAGGTGTAGGATACTGAAATGTAGTGTTTAAAACTACATTTTAAAAATAAAAATGGAAATGATTCATGTTACCCAACTGGCACCATCCATTGTCATAGAAATGATTGCCATGTTGTCATAAACTTTAAGCCTTGAAATAATGTGGGTTTAAACCTTTAAACCTTTTTCCATATGACTGAGCATCTGATGCCATAAAATGAAAGACACAGCCAGACTCTGGATAACCTTAAACCTCTCCTCTTTCATGTTCCTTTAGTCATCATTTGTGGAAGAATTCTCTGGAAAGTGACTAAAGAAAGTCCAGAAAAATATAACATCTCTGCTCAGGCAGGACTATTTTGTCAATCGTTGCCACTTCTTTTATTCCTGGTCTGTAATTTTTGTTTTGCCTGTTAGAAAATCCTGAAAAGCATCCAGGTCTGAGCCTCTTGCACAATTTTTACTGTGCTCTCTGAGACTAAATCCCCACTTGTAGTCATCTTTCCTGCCATCAGCTCTGGCTTTTAGGAATGCATTACAGTTATTATTAACCTTTCATCCCATTGACTTTTCTCTTACATCTCTGTGATTTGTATCATTATGTTTTCAAGTAAAGCTTTGGAAAATGACAAATTTTGTTTTTTCCCCCCTTAGTTCAGCGCTTAGGTAAGTGATCCTATTGCTCTAAGGCTGTTGAAAGAAAGTACAGCCATCGGTGATTTCAATCACTTTAAAATTATCTGTAGAATGTGTGAAAGAATTTCAATTAATAAAATAGATCTTAAATAACTGGTTAAAACAGGATCTGAAGCTTCTTACCTTCAGTCTATTAGGAGCACCCATTTATCTGAGAACTGATACTAATTTTAATACTTTTGCCCGACTATGTCATTAATGCCTTCAAACAATTTCTTTCTTTCTATCGACTTTGCTATGCCATTTTGTGGTGATCTCTCTAGTTATCTTTACAATATACAGGAATTGCTATTATTTGTGCATTTAAATTAGAATTTCTTCTCAATTAAGATCTGATATCTCATTTTGGAACATCCTTTCCTGCCACTGACATTGATAACATATATTTAGTAAGGGATAAATGTTACTCTGTTGTGGACTTTATGGATTCTCATTGAACTGAACGCTTCTGTGGACAAACACAGAATCCAGCAGGCGTTTAATGTGTATCACACACACACACACACACACACACACACACACACACACACTTTCTGACTGGTGTCCTGTCCATTGCTGATAACTGGCTTGTGCCCGATGCCGCTTGGATGGGTCCTGTGAACTGGATGAAGTGGATACAAAAAATGCAAGGATGAATGGATGAAAGTATTTTTTTGTTTTTTTTTTTACATTTGGCTGTACACCTTAGAAGCTCAGTGAGTGACTCAGTAGTTTTTCTTTTTTTTTTTTTGTTTGTTAGGGCTGAAACACAAAACTTTCGTTCACATCACTTTTTTCATACTTTTGAATTTTTGTTTTTTTTTTGATAAGGATTCATGGTTAATAGTACTAGTTGCTTCTTTTGGATGGTATGAAATTAAAACTATGTAATAAATATTTTTTGTCTAGGCTTTAAAACTATTTGAATAGCATGGTTTTATTTCCCCACGAACTTCAAAGACATTATTGCTAGGTTAATTACAATTTGAATATTGGACAAATAAAAAGTGAGTTTGACCTGTATTTGACTTTTTTTTTTGCCCTACCATCTCTGCTCTGAGAGAGTCTGGTTCTCTACAAGGATAAAGTGAATGAATGAATGCGATTTATCCATCCATCCATCCATTATACAAGCCGCTATATCCTAACTACAGGGTCACGGGGGTCTGCTGGAGCCAATCCCAGCCAACACAGGGCGCAAGGCAGGAAACAAACCCCGGGCAGGGCGTGCACGCACGCACACACACACACACTAGGGACAATTTAGAACCGCCAATGCACCTAACCTGCATGTCTTTGGACTGTGGGAGGAAGCCGGAGGAAACCTACACAGACATGGGGAGAACATGCAAACTCCACGCAGGGAGGACCAGGGAAGCAAACCCGGGTTTCCTAACTGCGAGGCGCCACCGTGTCGCCCAATAAGATTTACTGTGCTGAAATTTTTCACATTAAGACATTAAGTGGAGTGAAATATTTTGGATATCCTTGTGTCACAAAAAGCAGACACAAGAGTCATAAAAAAGGTTTGGGGCAGCCACCCGTATAATATTCCCTGGCTGCAAATAGTTAAATTGCTAGCACTGATGTGTTCAGAACAGAGTCCAAAACAGAACTGGCTAGGTTAGTCAAATATGGTGGCTTTAAAGGCCAGAAAAAGAAGTGAAGTCATCGAGGGTGGAAGCAGAAGGGTCCTCTTCCATAGGTTCAGACCCAGATGTGACATCATCAAAAGGGCCGGAACAGGAAGTCTCTTCGGTCATGGGTTCTTCACCGGAAGTGACATCATCCAAGGATTCGGAACCAGAAGTTACGTCACTAGGGCCAGGCAGAATTTCCTGTGAACGGTCTGCAGGAAAGTGAGAAAAAAGTTCATTGCACTCCACCACCCCCTGGTCTGGCGTGGAATTACTCTCATTTAGACCCCTTAGCTGCCTCCTATGTGCACGTGTGTGACACTCTGTTTTCTCATTATGGCAAAGTGGCTAATATTGCTGCCTTTTGGATTCATTGAACATGCCCGTTCTCCTTCTACAAGACGCTTTCCTACTTGACATTGGAATGAAAAAACTGTTACCGTTCCTACGACTCCAAAAAGCTTTAATTATGACTTTTGAACTTTGTTGTACCTTTTATACATGAGAAACTACATTAAGGACTTTTAAAAGTTAATGTTAAAACCATTAGGCCTAAAAGGCAAATCAACATAGATAATCTTGACAAATACAGATCCAACAACCAAGAAGAAGACAGGTGCGAGGCAGTATGTAAGACAAATGGGAGGCACTGTATGAGATAGACAGATGGAAAACATATTTTCTTTACAGTAGTCTTTTCATCTTATGTTGTTCATTATTTCTTTATTCAATAGTTTAGGTTGTTTTGTGTCTAAAATTACTAACTATGGAGTATCTAGAAAGGCAAAGCACTTGTCACCCCGGCCTCACTGCTCCAGCATTCTGATCTCAGATTCTATCCTGGCTCTGTACAGTTTTTATATTGTCTTTGAGTGTGGCTGAATACTGAGGTTTTTTTCACACATCTTGAAGATGTACAGTATAGTTTTATTGCTGATCCTGAATTTGCCAAATGTGGCTGTGTTAGTGTACCAACTACCAGTGCAGTTTTGGCTCCTACCTTGTGCTTGGTGCTGATAAAATAGGCGTTTCTCCCAGTGACGCTGAGCTAGAGGAGTGGGGCATGGAAGTAACCCCAAGGAAGACAGGAAAAGCTCACTCAATCCGCTTTTATTCAGTCACAGATGAGTACATGGCTTCTACGTTGCAAGGCAGAAGAGCAAATTTCACTTTTTCGTTGGCTTTTTTATATTGATTTTCCACCTTATTTATAAAACAGCATCTAAGCATTTAATTTTATATTGCGCAAATCGGCCAACTGTTTCTTTTTTGTGTAAGTGTCAGAGGGGCCCCCAAAGAAGAAAAGGCCATCCTTCCTGTGTCTAACAGACGCGTTCCTAAAAAAGGAAGTTGTCCTAGGTCAGCTTACTGCACCCTGTCTTATGACAGACGCCTGTATGAATAACGTGCTGCAGGCCCGCACCTAGGAAATTCTGGGCCCCAGGCAGCTGACAAAGTTCGGGCCCCTTTCATGTTTCAAATATGTGTGTTAATAATAGACCTTTCGAGAAAAAAAAAAAAAAAAAAGAAAAAGGGCGGGCCCCTATCTAGCTCGGGCCCCTGACAAGTGTCATGGTTGTCCCCCCCCCCAGGTGCGGGCCTGCCTGCTGTTAAAGCAAAACAGCTTTTAACCCTTAGTAGCTTGCAAGCAGTTAAATGTTCTTTCACATGGGTTTGGAAAATTAATTTTAAAAAATTAGAATTATTCGTTCAGGACAAACATTCCTAAAATTTTGCCACTTACTTTCAATAGCATGTCCAGCATTATTTTCTTTTTGTTGGTAGTAAATTTCACAAAATACCTTTATTTCAGTTTCAGTATTTGATTGTTTCATTCGCTGTGGCTCAATGGATCAATCGTGTTATTCTGTTCTCTTGTCTGTTTTGATTGATGCACTAAATATGATCTGGTAGGCTTTGCCCCTTGTTGGACTTCTAACAAAGAGTGTGGAAGCAGTCACATGCCCTGGGTGGCATTTCTATCTCATTATAATTTCCCACTCATTTAAAAACTACTAAACCTTGTCTGTTTGTCAGAAATTTCATGTACATATGTGTAAGGAGGGCGATGAACTGATGCTTAATGTCTGGGAGGCTATTATACTTGAGTAATTTGCCTTTCTTGCTTGCCCTGGTTCCTTTTATTTTAATTGCGATTTCTTTTAATTGTTTTTATTTTCCTTTTGCTGCTGCATTGACTCAATAGCACCGTGTAATGCACCCACAGCTGTCAGCCAACAGGCAAATTAGAATTCCCAGTGGCACCTGGGTTATAAAAGCCAACACTTTGCACTTGTTTTGTTTATGTTTTTTTTCAACATATGTGTAGCTGAACCGTTCAAAATGGCCAGAAGAACAACGTTCTAATAATAATAATGTTTAGAGAGTAACAAAGACTGGACAATCTGTACTGTCAAGCACTTTATTCCAGAAGCAGAAGAGGAAATGTTAACAGCCAGTGCCTTGTTCTAATTGAATTCACTCACTATAAATCAACAGTCTTTCTTTTACCTTTTCTTTAGTGATTAAGTTATTGCAATTATGTATTATTTTTGTAAGCAGATACTTTCTCATAGAGACCTTTCACAAATTACAGTCACACACACAAAGTCACACATGATTTTCCATGATTAAGAGTACAGAACAGTAGTAGACTGCTTAATCTAACTTGGCATGAGGTTGCCAAGCCTCTTCTTACAGCATTGGGGGCAAACCAGAAATAATCCCCAAGTGGAATACCAGTAGAATGCAGGGCAACCACATCAAGAATACTGTCCCCACTTAACCGAACACATGCATTTGAGCTATGGGAGAGGACTCTGGAAAGTGAATAATTGAAATACGAACTGGGGCCATTTAGATCACCCTTGCTCCGCCCAATCAACAGATCAAGTAGTCTTTCAGTATTTTTAGTAGTAGCACATGACAGTAGTTAACTTCAAAAGATACTGCTAATTACAAAAGAAATTTTTTTTCTAATCAAATTCAGCATTTTTGTTAATTAACTTTCCTGCAAAAGTGTTTTTAACAAAAGCAAGATCCCACTGTGACAATATTTAATCTTAGAATAAAGATGTCTGATTAACAGGTTCTCTGCAAAAACATTTTTCCCCTCTCTTGTAATATTTTAATCACTGCTTCCCTCTGGTACAATGATTTCTTTCGGAAACTGAATCCCCTCTTGGAAACAGATGCAAATGTCATGTCTATTTTAAACTGGTGCCATTGTTTGTGGTGCAGAGTCAGTTCACTCCAAAAGTGTAAATGTGTATGTGTGCATAATTATTACCTTTCTGACCTGCTGTTCTCATCGAAACCTGATAGAGCAGTCAGTGCGACTCCGGTAATTGGCATGATGCTGGTCCATTGAAGAGCACACTTAAGTCCTCACTCACACTGAGCTTGTTTAGAGCAGAATCTTCAGTCTTCTGTGAGTCATGTTTAGGATGTCAGAGCAATTCCAGAGAACCCCGAGAAAACCATATGGAGCTGTGAGACTGCAGCACTAGCCTGTGCTACTATGCTGTACAGAGTAGATACTTTATTAAGAGTGCTTTTATATCATTAAAGAGGTTTCACTTCAGTACCAAATGCAAATCAAGTTGTGAGTCTACTTTTATATTACATTTTTAATGAGCTTTTTTATGGCTTATGTCTATATGTATTAAGTATCCTTCACCTATGTTTGTAAAAGTAGGGTGTCTGTTTGTACTTAAACCAAACCTGGAAGGGAAAACATTTTTATTCAGAATAGGCGAGCAGCTGCCAGATTAGGATATTTATTTTTTACATTAACAGCACAGTAATGGCAGTTTAACTGCCATATAACTAAACTGTGATTTAAAATTATTACCTTTCTAAGTAGGGCCTCCCCAGGCATTTGTTGCAGCTGCATTCTCTATTAATGTACACTAGAACCTTGTCTTTCTGGGTCTATTTAATAAAGACAAATGTTGGGAAATTCACCAAATTGGTAAGAGGCAATTATTATATAGAGACAGCATGTTATAACTTAAAAAAGGAACAGTTTTTGATCCATCCGTCCATTCATTCATCCGTCCATCCATCCACCTTTTGTCTGAGTCCACTCAGAACATGTGCATGGTTATGGGGTAGCAAGATTAAAATGTCTCAAAAAACAGAAAAGATCAGCAATAGTTGAGTACATGTAGATTAATGTACTAGCGGCATAATGAAAAGAAAGTACTGATACAAAAAAAGTGCAGGATAGTGAATGAATTTTCATAAGGTAAATTAATAAGACTGGATTTCATGCTCTTTTTTATTTTAGGAAACTGGAACTTAGCAATACTGTGTAAGTGGATGATGGAAGTATGTATCCATAAAAGCTTACAGGATCACTTCACATTAAAACTGTTTAAAGATATTTTTTAGAGATGGAGCATAGGTACGTAAAGTGGTAAAACAGAGAGGCAACTGATCCGATAACCGATTAGGCGAACGTCAAATACCTAAACCACTACATCATCAATTGTCTTAATGGCCTTTGCCAACAACTAAGGTTATATGGCCAAATATATCAGTTTTTTAAAACTATTTAGTATCATAAGGAGAGCTTTTTGCTTGTAGAACCCAGGTTTACCTACATGTAAAGCTGTTAAAGTTGATTTTAGCATAAGAGTAATGTTTAGCTTCAGAATATTCCAAATTTGTGTTTTGAATTACTGCAGTATTAATGACAGCTGGTATTTATGTTTGTCCTGTGGTGGACTAGTATCGTATCCTGGATTGTCTTGCAGTGATCCTGTAATAGAGATTCAACTATCATGACTTGAGACAGCGTTTCTCAACCTTTAAGTATTTGCGACCCGAGTTTTCATAACAGTTTTAATCGCGCCCCCCCTAACATTTTTTTGAAATGTAGATGCATATTTTATTATACCAACTTAACTTTTATCGACATTTATCTAACTCTATATTTATTGTTCTAGTATCAGAATGTAGTTTAAGTTAATTTGTTTTGGTTGCAACAGATGTTTTTTTCATATTTTTGATTCTTGTTTTCATTTTTTCACATCTTCGCGCCCCCCTTTTTGTTACTTTGCGCCCCCCTAGGGGGGTTCGCCCCACAGGTTCAGAACCACTGACTTGAGATGAGTTACACTCCCAGCTATTTCATGTGATTTTCATTTTGTTTCCCATATTGAATCTAAAACTACTGAAAACTCATAGTTAAGAATTAGACAAGTGACTGAATAATGCAGTTTTGAAGCCCAAAAAAATGGAGTATATCTATGATTCAAAATAATAAGACCTGAAAATGTATTATAGGTGAGCAAAAAAGCTCATACTGTATTCTTATTTGTGATACTCTTCATTCTCTTCAGGATGGTGATTGGATGATTTGCGATTTCAGCCTATCATTATTGTCTGCCCTTAAGGATTTTGTCTTGGCAAATGTCAGCACTTTTTAACCTAAGTATTTGTGAACATTAAATATTGTCAGAAAATCAGATTATATCCAATGGGTCGTTTATAATAAAATATTGGAACCAATTCAAAAAACAAGTATTTTGTAAAGATTTATATTAATTTTACATTCCAAAGAAATTAATCTTTTAACTTTTAAATTTTAATTTAATTTTCTAGAAATCGATTTTCTGTGATCATAATAATGTGAGTCTAGGTCATGTAGATAGAGGTTAGGCAATACAGTCATGGTATTTTAATTTATCAGAAGTAGCTATTTTTGATCTTTATGTAAGAGAACAAAGAGCCAATCATCTGGACATACAGTATCAGAATGAAAATCTTAAATTCTTATGATGTCAACAGTTAAATCTTGACGTTCTGCAATTTATGTTTTGTAGAACTGATGGGGCCTCCCTTTACCATAATTAGAATTTCTTGAACTCCTGTTCCTGTTGCATTTTTCAGTAAATTGGGCATTGACCCAGCTTTTTACTCAAGTCAAAATGTACCTTCTAAAGTTAATCTGTGATCTCCAGATAATAATTTTAATCCCGGCTTCTTGACATAATTATGTTGTTATCTTTAGAATAAGTGCAACTTCCTGAAGCAATTACTGTGAGGTAACCAAATGCTAATCCAGATTTCTTGAGATAATTACTAGACAGTCTCTTGATACCAGAGCAGTAATCCTGCTTTCTTGAGATGATTTTCATCTGCTCTCTAGGTAACCACTTGGTAAATGTGACCACCAGAGACTTTCAAGAACTATCCAATGTTTTTTTTTTTTCTTTCTTCATTCCCTCTTTTTTTTGTCATTTTGATGAAATTCAAAACAAAAACGCTTGTATTATAGTTTGACTGCATTTGTTTTAGAACTCAATGATGAAAACAGGTCTATTTGGAGGGCCTCATCCAATACATAAAAAAGAAAAAAGCTACGTAACACACCCATTAATACTGGCATAGCATTTGTATCTTCTCATACTGTCCATTGTGTAATTTTTTTCACTTTTATGGTTATGTATTTATGATGCTAAATGTAGGCAGATAGTTTTATTGTGGTAATACATTAAACTACATCAACAAAAGGATTTTTCCATGAGGAATAACATTTTCACAGTAGATGATACTTTTGTAAATTAATTGAATTTTTAATGATATTGTGTTTCTTGGGTATAATGAATCTTAAAGCTTGTGCAGTATGTAAATTTATAAATACAAACTATTTCTAATAAGCCCCTTGTTGATTGTTCCAGATATACAAAGTGAAGTGTTTTATCTGATCAATTATTTCTTTCTTTTATCACTTGCACTAAGAAGAATGATGCATTTGTTTAATTGAATATTTAGAGTTGCTAACTATTATCCTTAATGAAATTTTTTGCTACTGTGAGAATGATTACAAAAATACATACACATATTTAACATAGAAGGTTTATCAGTCCAGAAATACACCTCATGCCTGGGGATCAACAATGCTAGTTAGAATACAATACAGTCAGCTCCATCCATCCTTTGTTTTGAACTTGCTCATTCCAAAATAGTGTTCAGAGGAGGAATAGTACCACCTCCTAAATAATTAAATGCATATTTCTTTATAAAATATATTTATTTATTCAGTAGGTGTTATTATTCCTCATTTGAACACTATTTTGAAATAGGCAAGTTCAAAACAGTGGGTTGAATGGAGTTGGCTGTATTGTACAACAACCAGCATTGCTGATATATATATATATATATATATATATATATATATATATAT
>JANRMT010062856.1:61328568-61381413 GCA_026402145.1 Polypterus bichir lapradei | reverse complement strand
ATATATATATATATACATACGTTCCTGCAGTGGGTTGGCACCCTGCCCGGGATTGGTTCCTACCTTGTGCCCTGTGTTGGCTGGGATTGGCTCCAGCAGACCCCCGTGACCCTGTGTTCCGATTCAGCGGGTTAGAAAATGGATGGATGGATATACACATGTACACACACACAACATTTTTTGTTTCCAACAAACCTTTTTTTTTACATTTTATTGAATTTATTACAGGCAAGTAACATTCCATCCAAGCAACTAAGTTCAAACCCCCCTCCCCCACCCATGAGAAAGAGAGCAAGGCCAACAGACAGAGTTGCATTGGGTATTACGAGCAATGGAAGTCTGACAGAAACAATCCCAAAGTGGTGAAACCCAGATCTTAAACTGCCTTTTTCCCAGAGCAAAATCCATTCTTGATAATGTTCTTATTGATACAGTTTCAGAAATTGCCATCTCCAAATACCTGATCTTCCATGCTACCAGACCTCAAACCACAATAATCACAGAATAAAGACAAATAAGAGATAAATGGATACATATTTGCCATCTAAACATCTTTGTGTCACTGGTATACACTCATTATATGAGTTTATATTAGCAGGAGAACTTCACCAAAGCTGTCATTATTTTATATAGTGACTTTCATAATAGTTAGTCCTAATCAGCCAAATGAAGGGCTCCCAATTTACTGGTAAAGAAGAACACGTGTTCAGTGAGAAGAGTGCTGAAAAATATATATTTTTTTTTGGCTCTAAAGAATTAGCAACTCCTCTGCCTTGTATGGTAAGCACAGGTAGACACGTACACAGTGCTTTTTCCCCCTGTAATGTTTTACAGTATTTGTTGTGTCTTCCATTAATATTAAAAGGCTTGTACTATTTAAATTAAATGTAAGTAACAAAACGTGACATTCCAGCACAGAGGAAGACGTTGAAGCTCTCAGGTTCCTTGCAAATATGATTTATTAACCAAACATCTTTCTAACTATACAGAGCCTGAAGCGTTGCTGTAGGGTACATATCTACTACAAATGTTGGTGATTCAAATCTCCCCTCCCCATTCTTTATTTTTTAAAAAGTGGCATATAATATGAGTTTCTCCATCCTGTTTGGTTCTGTTATGTGGGATGAGTCCCCTGGTATTCCACAGAGTGGAACTTTTCTACCAATGTCATCTTAGATCACAGGCATCAATGCTCCCAGTGTGACCCGCAGCAGTGCAGTGCTGCATAAACTTTAATATTCGTTCTTAGAATTCTCTAATAAATAAACAATACAAAGTCATTTTTAAAGAAAGATCTCAGTGCACACTTTTACTTGACTGCTATAGTCATATTTAAATAAAAGTCATACATTCTTGAGTGCACATCAATTTGTACTCGCACTTCTGCATTTATCAGTCTAAAAGTGATCAGATCCCATGATAGCTCTTGAATTTGTGTCTGCTAATTTCTCTAGATAGAAGGGTAGTACTGCGTCTCAGTTCTTCTCCTTTTATATTGAAAGAATTTATTGCTTCAGTGCAGGTGCTAGCAATATGTGCCCTATAAATTGGGTTCAAACCTCTAAACTCCAGAGTACAAAGAATGGCACAGCCTATCTTACTTGCAAAAAAGCTACCACAAATGTCTAAAATCCTTTGCTTTCATGGCATAAAGCTAAGTTGTCTTTGAGGTTCCACTTTTATCGAGCTCAAGTCAGTCAATTAGTGGTGATCTGGTGGAATAACAAGTTTGTCATTTAGGTAAGTGACAGCGGCAGCTAAATCAGGTTTGTGCATAATTTTTCAGTCTAATTTGTCAAGGGTTATTGAACGGTTCCTATTAAAAGGCACTTGTTTGCTCAGAGCGTAGCCATCTTAAGATACCACATTTGCATGTGGATGACAATCCCTGTTAATCCCATTCAGCCTAACCTGGCAGCTCTGTGTCAAAAGCAGGAAACCTCTCTTGATAGGGTGCTTCAAAAACAAAAAAAGTTATTGTATCCTTGATATTCTCCTCCTGTTGTATTTTGAAGGCAGTTTTTAAGTTGGTAAAGCTTTCTATTTTGATAGCTTGTAATATCAGCTTCTTTGGTCAGATAGTATTAACTTTATGCCAGATGCTTAAATGATAAGCTCCTTCACTTACCTGTATGCTGTACACATTTTTATACTGGCTTACTCTGCAGTATTTATTAAGCAAATATTGTTTGTTTCTGCTTGAGCCATATAACTAAACTACATCAATTAATGAAAAGTGTACAGTACACGTTGATTGATAAAATACACTTTGATCTGCCAGTACACTGTGATCGATAAAATTGTGTCTTATGTTACAGTGTATGTATGCTGCAATTGCTCAGTGACTACTTGCTCAACTGTAGTGCTCAGCTGGTCACTATTATTACCATGTCCTCATCGTGTAAACCGTGTAAGTCACTATATTGGTCAGTGCACAATCAGGTATGGTGTAAGAATTTCTAACATCTTCATACTAATGCCATAATTAAGTGGTAATTACACAGTAATAATCCCTAGTTAGTAAATAATTACAGTACAAGTAAACTATAATGCTTTAGTAGACTAATTAATGTCTTTTTAATACAGTGATGCCATTAATTATGTCTCCTCATTGCCCAACACTTTCCTCTTTAAAAGCTTTGCAGTTTACTATGAGAAGTACATCATTTCTTTAAAAGCAAAACTATCATTGGAAACTGATGTGCACCATTACTTTGACCTTCCATCATCCCAGTCAACTTCAAATCTTTGGACTTCCTAAAATACACATATTAAGAGGGTTTTGTCTGTGTGTAGAACATCGAATGTCTTTATTAAAAAAATACAATGATCTTTTAATCCAGTGGGTTACCGTAATTTAATAGAGAAGTCTGCTACCCTGCACTTACCATCAATGTGAACTATGAAATGCAAGAATGGTGTAATTTGTGAAGATGCTTGTGGGGAACTCATTCTACTGCTTTAAAGCAAAAACTGGGATATTTCACCCGGTTTTATCACAAATAGCAAGAGGAGGTCCAATAAATAAAAAAGTCAAACGCAACAAAGACTCCTTGGATGTATTGTGAGGCAGGGCTATGCAGATATCTTTAGATCCAGGTGAGTTGAGTCTTAGCAGTATGAAGAAACTAGTGAAAAGACCAGATGAGAAGAGTAGAAAGGGAAGAGTGTGAGTCAACATTTGCACGCTGAGTAGCAGCATTCTGAATCATATACTGTAGACAGAGGTTGTCCGGAGGCTTGTAGCATTGACTGTTAGGCTCTGTGATGACTATAGATGAGGATGTTTAATGTTCTACTCATCTACATTCAGAATTTGATCTTGTGAAGGTATTTTATGTTTCCTTTATTATCTTTTTAGTGAATTATAGACTTTTTTCCAGAACAGTTTACTTATACAATGCCTACCTTCTTTATCTACAGGACTGTATTTTATAGGAGAGGTCAAAAAAGGAAGAACAATTCAAAAATGAGTCAGTTTAGTGACCTCCTCTCTGTATTACCTTCTGTAAAGTCTAAAGTCTAATTTTTTTGGAAATCTGCATTAGTGAGAAAGAAACCACTTGACCATAATGGGATTCACACATAGGTGTATAAATGTCTTAGCTATTTTCATAGGTACCTCCCCAATCAACAGGATTTTTCAAGTAACAATTTAAGGACTACTTCTTCAGCAGCACACAGCAGTTATAATATAAGTAAAGCGTTGTTTATTTTCATATACTGTGAAGCCTATAGTATATGTCTCCTTAAAGCTCTATCGTTACTTATGCTTTTGTTTCAGCACAGCTTGCTTTAACAGGCCAGTCACAGACTGATTGCTTTCTTGTAAATGCATTACAAGAATGGTCAGACTTGGCTCAGCACAGAATATAAAAGATGTTGAAAAATAAAGAGCCTTTCAAATGCAACTACTAAACCAAAAATACAGTGGAGTCTAAACTATTGATTTCTTTCTAGTCTGAGGGACTTCCTACTCCCATGCTCAATTTCAAGGTCCCAGACTATTTTTTTCCCTCTTTCATGAAGTGTATGATAGTTTGCCTAAGGGCTGCCATCAGTAGAATCAAGATTAGTGGCAGTTCAAACTCAGAGAGGTACAGCTCTCCTGAAATGTTACATTACTGGAAACTACTGAATCTTTACAAGATTAAGTTCGCCAAAAACACATCTAGTTTAAAGTCGGTTTGAGATCATTGAACATGATTTAAAGAGATGAATGCTTACAAGCTTAATTAATAAATCGCATAATGGCATAATGTTGGAGAGTTTTCCCAAAAATAATGCTAATGATTTTTTTATGGTTATGATCTCTAGAGATAATAATGATAATAAGTGTAATGATGTATGTAAATTTACCCTGCAGAATGCTTTTACAGATTTGTAAATATACCTTCAAAGACTAAAATATGACCAGACTATATAGCAGGGATCTGGTCCTGAAGTGCTACGGTGGCTGCGGGTTTTCATTCTAACCATTTTTGTAATAAGTTTCCAGTTTTTGCTGCTAATTAACACTTTTTCATTAATTTTAACTGACTGAGTATTTAAGACTCAACCCCCTTAATTAGTAATCATGAGATACAAAATAAGCCAACACATGACCAGCAATCTGTATCCATCATACAAAAGCTGAACATAAAGAAAGGTGAAAGTCTCAGTAATGTTGAGCCGCTCAGATCCACAACACATTTTGAAGTTTTTTTTAGAAAGAAAAAAAAAAAAAATCAGCAATTTTGGAAATGTCTGTGGTGGGAAAATGAGAGCACCGAGTCATGACATTAAATAATGGGTTTAATTAGCAACAAGAAACTGGTTGGAGTTTGACTTAGCTGGTCATCTGTTAGCTCATTTCACATATCATTTTAGCTTGGGTGCTGTTTAAGAAATCGGGAGTGCTCTTCCCTAGACTTTCTCACGTACTCAGATATGGGGATGGATATTTGAGGAGTAAAACCAAAAGACAATGATTGTAGTCTTATATTATGTAAATTAAAGAACCAGCAACAACAAATCAAATCGAATTAATAATATATTGAACAATTCTTATAATAGTAAAGTTGAATAAATTGAACTCTGCAGCTGCATGAATAAAAAAAACATCCAGTATGTTTTCAGGTAAAGTACCACTTCCGGTTAGTGGGAATAGCTCTAAAGTTCTACATTTTGTACCTAATACATGTATGCAAAATTTGATTGAACTCAGTGAAAGCATACTCAGGTTATCATGTTTACATACACACACACTCACAGACAGACACACAGACATAATTTCAAAAATGATATTTTCAGACTCAGGGAGGTGTAAAACTTCGAGATTCATTAAAATCTCGACATCGAACTTTTGGACAATTACAATACTTTCCCCATACTTCGTATACAAGAAAGTAAAAATGAAGCAATTCAGAGGAATGAATCATAAAAAAACAACTCAATGAAAATGAAGGAAAAAAGTCGAGTAACTGCAAAAATTGGTCATTCATCAAGAAAAGGATTAGAATGAAAACTTGCAGCCACTGTTGCGCTACAGGATTGGAGTTGGAGACTGCTGCTTTACATTAAATGAACTGCTTCAAAAGATTTTCGAAATAATATTTTTTGTCACAGCTGTTATTTAAGTTGACTGAAATTTCAATGACTGTGAGTCTACGTTTATTGGTCAGATTTTCAAGTGCTCCTCAAATACCAGATTGTTCCTAATTAAATCAAGTTATTACATTTATTGTATTTTAACTTCACTTGACTAAGTTCAATTTTCCTGCACATTCCTCCTGATACTTTTATAATGTTTTGTTTCTATGGTTAATCCTATACTATCAAGCCATTGGCTTTTGAGCATAATGCTCTTTGCAGGGAATGCCAAGTGAATTTAATTTAATTTGTCACTCATATGGGGAAGGTTTCTTGCTTTAAAACTCTTGATGCTAACTTTCTTTTAAGTAATACAACTCTTCTGCTCAAATTTAAATATTAAAAGATTAAAGAGTAATATAATTTTGTGTTATGAGAAATGTACAGGTAATTATTTTTCTGTCATTTTCACCAGATCCTCCGATCTTACACTTGTTCAGGCATGAAGAAATTAATTTTGTGCTGCAGAGGAAACATTACAGTTTTAATCTGATCCTCTAACTTTATCATGTTCTTTATATTTACCTCTTTTTACAGTGTTCTTCATGGCCACCAGATGGCACTGTTTTCTATGCAGATCCCTCAGAAAATGCAAAAATATCTTAAAAGACTTGCATATCTCATTTATTTGCATTTGTCCTGTGGGTAAAATATCATTTATATTTTAATGAGAATCCAGACTGCTGCTAGCAAAGAGGTGATTAGAATCTCAAATATGTCTTCCACCGATGGCCAACTGAATAATTTGTCGGAGAGATGAAATCTATGTTGTGTTTTTCAAAGGATGCAAGCAGTGTCCAATAATCAAAGTGACTCATGAGTTTGTAGATGCATTGGAAATGGATGAAAGGATTTGACTCTGCCAGAAGATGTCAAGCAGTGTGTGTTAGATGCGAGCCTAT
Organism: Polypterus bichir lapradei; assembly: GCA_026402145.1. Taxonomy (NCBI): domain Eukaryota; kingdom Metazoa; phylum Chordata; class Cladistia; order Polypteriformes; family Polypteridae; genus Polypterus; species Polypterus bichir. The sequence goes on along the minus strand of JANRMT010062856.1, from coordinate 61,374,880 downwards.
CTGACATTTCAGTTTCACGGGAGAATTCCTTTCAACTCCCATGAAGTCATGCTAATCTCCTGCCCTGTTGCGATTGCTTTGGCACTTTCAGCTTGGCATCATACTTTAGCTTTTCCCTTTGGTGAGGTTTGTAATTGGGACACAGTTATGGGCAAGCAAACATCTTTAATACAGTAGAAGTCAGATTTTACTTTCATATGATTGTAATGACTGTGTTAAATAATTTGGTGTAGTTTTTAATGAATTGCATTTTCCAAAATAGTTTTCAGAATTAAAATGTCCTTATCTAGTCCTGGTCCTGCCATGTTCAGTTGGGACAGTTGGTCGAAACCTGGGATTCTTTATTTTCGTAAGGTGTGGCCTACACCATTACTTAAATAAGGGGTCCTTTATGCATAGACATTAACACCCTAGCACACTTGCACTGCTATATTGGATGGGTTTCCTTGTTTAACAAGGATTTAAGTCCATGCAGTCTTCTTCACTGGTCTGATCTGCATGGGAATGTTGCTTTATAAATGTAATATGTTTGACATTGGTATCAGTTAATATACAAAACAAATACACACAGAAGGGGTTGCGGCAATGGATATGTACCACTATGAGGGGCACAAGTTTATAGGAATAACCAGAGTGCTACACTCTGCAGATGTTCTTTGTCGCCTCCTTGGAGAATAAACAGTGAGCCATGCAACAGTGACTGTCTGCCATTGTACCTCCTTACTTGCAACCATGCAGGGTCAGTACCTAAAGGTTTAGAATATTTTTTCCACAATTGGGAGATTTCATCTTCAATCAATTTTGACCAGCACAGTCCTTTACAGGAATATATTTTAGAGTTTACCAATCACATCACCATCACATGATAATTTTCTAGTCCAGTAGAAGATATAAGAGTCTCATCTAGGATCATGAACCCACTACTGCTGTGAAAGCTTATTTTTCTGAATATCATCAGTCATGGCAAAACTGAAACAAGGGAAATCTTTGAAATATGCTATGTAATTTTTTTTGTAACAGTATTCCATTTCAGCTTTAATTTTTACAATTTACTCACTTTCTGGGTGGCACAGTTCTTGGGTCTGGAGCTCAAATCCTCTTCTATTCACAGCATGTTCTTGGTGTGCTTCTGTAGGTTTTTCTGTAAATGCTATTGTTTTCTCCCATCCCGGTTTACTCGAACATTAAAAGGATTGGTGTCTCTAAATTATCTTTATATAAGTAAGTGTGTGTGTGTGTGTGAGTAAGAATATGTCCTCATGAGTGGCTGGCTCACTGTAAGGCCATGGGCTTGATGCAGCAAGAAGGATGGCCTACTGCAACAGAATCTTGAAATGACAAAGTACAGAAAAAGAATGAATGAATGGTCAGTTATCAGTTACACTAGTTTAGGAAAAAGAAGAAGTAAACAAAGATGTTTATACTGTGCAGTATTTCCCATTAACTATAGTTAGAAAAGTTCTTCATTTATATTTCCAGGCTTTAAGAGAAGTACTTTGTTTTTACCTTTCTTCTTTTGTTTCTGAGCCTGAATGTATGGCATTCATAGTTTATTGTCACTGGTAAATGAGACTGTAACGCTGCAATAATTTTGTTGATTGTCTACATCATTACAGTCACTCTGTAATCATGAATGGTGCTGAGGGTTTATAGGATGTAATCATCACATTTCTCAAGAATAGAAAATTGTTGTTGTATCTTAATTTAAAAAAGGACTAATAATGTAGTGTTAGTTGAACATAATGTCCCAGAGACTCCTTTAGTATGAAGTGCTTTTCCTCAAATACAATTCTCCTGTTTGTCACTTTATGACACTTTTTGAACACAACTTTCAGCCTGCCTTTTTCTAATTCAAGAACCCCAATAAGACCCAACTTCATCTACCCGGTCTGTAAGACTCAAGGTGCTCAGCTAGTGACACCTGTATTCACACATTTCTAAAGGAAATTTCAGTATTAGTAAGATTATCTGTAAAATCCATTGAGAGAATGTGTCTTAATTGTTCGACTGGTAGGCTGGCTGAATCTGCAGGACATAATGAAAAACTGAAATGTCAAGAATGTCATATTCCTGTATGTTCTACTGTAAGGCCTGCTAACAGCTAAAAGGTTTAAGCCGGTGTAAAAGACAGACTTTTTGTGCCCTGTTAATGGTAGAGTGACCCCTCCTAAGAGTGGCCACTTGTACATTGTCCTTTATAGCAGTGGTCCCCATCTCCAGTCCTCGAGGACCACAGTGGCTTCAGGCTTTCATTCTAGCCCTTTTCTTAATTAGCAACCTGTTTTTGCTGCTAATTATTTTCTATTGAATTTTAATTTACTTGTTCTTCAAGACTCAGACCCCTTAATTGTTTCTTTTTCTTTAATTAGCTGTTAAACAATAGTGACATACAAATTGAGCCAAAACATGACCAGCAAACGGTGTCCATCATACAATATCTGAAAATAAAGAAGGATGAAGGTCTCAGGAATGTTGATCTGCTCAGGTCCCCAAAACATTTTAATAGGGCTCTTAAAAAAGAGAACACCAGCTATTTCAGAAATGTATGTTATTACACAATGAGAGCAGCAACAAGCCATGGAATTAAAGAACAAATTTAATTAACGACAAGAGTCAGCGCCTAATTAAGCAACTGCTTGGAGTGAAATTGGTTGGTTTGAGGGCCTGACTTAGTTGGTCTTCTATTGGCTCACTCATTTCACATTCCATTTCTGTTTAAGGAAAGAAATGAAACAATTCAGAGGAACAATGAAGAAATTCAGGTGAACAAATCTTAAAAAAACAAGTCAATTAAAATTAATTGTGGCAACATCAGGTGCAAGGTAGTGACCAAACTTTGACAGGACACTGGCCAGTCACAGATTACATTCACTTTATAATGGGTCTGTATTAGGCCAGTTTAAAATCACCAATTCAGCTGACATTCACATCTTTATGACATGGGAGGGAACTGGTGGATCAGGAGGTATGCCAAGTGGGCAAGACATGAACAAGATAATGAATTGTTGTGCTAAGATCATTGGAAGCATTAAAATATTCTGATTAACAAGAAATAATCATGCCAACAATCCACAAGTTTACCTGGATGTAGTGCAGAGTCTGTAACAATGGTGTCTGGACAGCAGTCTGCACGTGTCAGCAAGACAAAGGAGCTGACTTTAGAGTGTAGGAGAAAACATCAGACGTGCTTCCACCCCTTAGTAATAACAACACTCAGCTGGAGAGGGAGGACAGTTTCTGATGCCATGTTGTTCACATCACAGAGCACCTAACCTGGTCATAACACACAGGCCCCTAGTTAATAAGGCTCAAGAACATCTTTACTACTTCCTATGCCTGAAGGATTTCAGTCTGCCCTCCCAATTGCTACAGAACTTCTGTTCATCCACTAATGAAAGTATGCAGACAAGAAGTAATCCTGCTTGGTTTGGAAACAGCATGCAACAGGCACACAAGGCTCTGCAGAGTGTGGTGTGAGCAGCTGAACATATCACAGCGGGCACACTCCCTAATTTCGAGTAATGTTGGACCAGCGCATCCCAACAACAGCCTCTTTTTCAGTGCTGTGGTGAGGTAAATGCTTAAACTGTCTAAAGTCCAGTTCAGAGAGACTGAGGAGGAGGCTTTTCCCACAGTGCCTACATTTTTAGAATAAGGAAGCGTCTGGATCTACATAATGCCCTATTGTTAACTCTCTTACACTGTTATTTATTTAGCTATTATTATTTATTGCATATTTAATATTCTATTAATAATTTATATATATATATATATATATATATATATATATATATATATATATATATATAAAGCTGTATATTGTTAATTGTCCATTTATATTCTTCTTAAAGCCAGTCATTGAAATTGAGCAACCAAGTATATTACTACCTGTTGTACTATATGTATAATTTATATATGAAAAGTAAAATTACAAATTTGATTTGACTTTAGTCATTAACAGAATGAAGGTTTTGATAAAATAATTTATGCTAAATCTTCCAATTTGATCTTAAACCTTGAACAGTCATAAACGCTGCCATGGTAGTACTGGATGGGGGTCACCAAGCAGTGAGCATGTAGGACAACAGCTTACATTTGGTAAGGCAGGCTAGTCAGAATTATACTGGGTTAAGTAGAAGAAGCTCTTACAAGAGCTGCAATTGTTTTCAGCTTTGGCCAATTTATGTGTTTTTAGGTATAGAGTACAATTTGGGCTTAAATGGCACCTACATAATTGTTTTGTTAATTTCCTACCAATTAAGACATACAGATGAACTAACTGTCTGCTAATGAACATCTATCAGTTTTATTACCATGGAAGCTCATGCCTGTTCTAGCAGTATGAAAATATAAACCTGACTACAACCCTGAATAAGGACACCAATCTATCGTTTGGCACACACATACACACAAACACTTACACATTCGGGGTCAATTTACAGGGCACAAATTACCTAAAACAAATGCTTTGGCATTTTAGAAGAAAATTGGGATACCTATAGGAAATCTCCACACAAACTTAAGAATGCGTAAACTCCATATGGATACTGACCATACTAAGTTCTGTTGAAGCTGGTAGACCTCAGCAGTAGGAATGAAGACAACATAAGAGAACATTTACATCTTAATCCTTGCAAATAACAGAGAACCGCAGAGTTCAAAGTTACACAGTATAATATTTAACAATTCACCTTTAAACACTGGGTTTCCTTGTCAAAAATGACAAATTGCTGATTAAGTTTTATTCTTTACCTTTACTGAACTGGTAATAAGTAACTTCCAACCATTACCATCCATCCATCCATTTTCCAACCCGTTGAATCCGAACACAGGGTCACGGGGGTCTGCTGGAGCCAATCCCAGCCAACACAGGGCGCAAGGCAGGAACCAATCCCGGGCAGGGCGCCAACCCACCGCACCATTACCAGTAAAACCATTAAAAAACATAATATGGCAAGGGTAAAAAATAAAACTATATGAATAATGGCCTACTGCAAGAGAGTGTGGGTGTGTGCACTGCAATGAACGGACATGCTGTTCTGAGTTGGCTCTTGCATCACATACAATGTTCTTTATGATCTTAAAAAGTTTATTGTGTGGGTACAGAAAATAGATAGATGAGCAAATAACTTTTTGTTTAAAATAACTTTTAAATCGTGATTCCCTTTGCATTGATTACAAGTGGCAAGTGGAAATGTTGCTTTTTAAACCATAGATTGATGCAATTAAATTGAAAATTGTAGACCTTCTTCAGGCTTCATGTTGCCAGGCTACTCACAATATATTCTAGAAAAATGGCTTTGGACTACTATACATCTCAAAATCAGATTTTTGCTTTTGTTTTATCTGTATCTAATAATAACACTCAATTTTTCTTCACTGCACCTTCAAGCATTGTCACTAATATTTATAACACAGTTTTAACTAGGGAGCAACTGAACTGGGGAATAACCTGACCAGGCAAAAAATAAAGAAGACATTAATGTTGTTACATCCTCAATTCTGCCAGTGTGTATCAGGTGCTACTCCTGTGTTTATATTGTGTTTCTCCCCTTATATCACACATTCAGGTTGACTTTTTGTGTGTTTAAGTTGCTCCAGTGTGGGTGGATATGTGGATATGTAATTAAATATATCATGTCATGAATTGCTTTTCTTTTTTTAGGTTTGCCAAGATGGACTCCAGCTCCGTGTGACCTTGTATTGGGCAAAGTCTATCCATTATCTATCCCACTTCTTCAATTCATGGGTCATGGAACTATAGACACTGGATGCAAAATAGAATTCAGATAATTGACTAAGTAGAATATATGTATACGTATGTTTGTTAGCCCCATGACTCTGACTTGAATTAGTAGGTTCTGAATGTGGAGAGAGGTTTTAGTAACCATATACCCTCCTCTGGGTGACATGATGGTTATAGCCTAAGAGTTCTATGGTCATATCCTTGCCAAGACATCTGTGTGGGGTTTATATATTTACCATATTGTTTTTTCAACCAGTAACTTCCATTTTCCTCCTACATCCCAGTGATGTGTTTGCAGTTATTGGTTACTGAAAATTGATCTGGAGTGAATGGGTCCCATGATGGAAGAACTATCCAGAACTTATTGTGGCCTTGTACTTGGTACTTTTGGGATTGGCTTCACCTCTCATGACACTGAATGGCATTAAGAAGGTTTGATAATAAATTAGTGGATAGGCATGCATGTCTGCCAAACAATACACTTATATACAAGATGGCTTTTTGCCTTGAAATCCAAAGATTTCCTTATTCCAAGTGCACATGTCTTCTTTTTTCAGAATAACAAAATGGTTAATTCAGTTACCTGAATTCAGTTTCTGTATGGGAAGATTGCACATTTGTATTTGCCAGTCTTACTATGTCCTAACAAATTCTAAACCTAACCAGATAACATCAGAAATAAAAAAGGATCAGGTCCCTAAACTTAAGACAAATATTCCAAAAACAAACCACATCCTAAAATACCAATCCCCTGATCAATCCTAAACTTAAGTACAAAAAAAATAATTTTGTCTTAATTCGCCACTTTACAACCCATAATATCAAAATAAGGAGAGAAAAGAGGTAGAACGGGATGGGACAAAAAAACTTAAAACACACTTTCAAACTGGCTTAAACATAAGGGGACCTCTGTAAATAAACGGCCCAAAACAAATTGATGTTGATGGCCCAATGACCCATAGGGCCAAAAACAAATAGCTCATGTTGTAGCATTGTGGATGGAGCCTATGGGGATCAAATCTTTTCCCCTAATCCTAATTATATGTATATCTTAGGTTAATCTTTGGGTGGTTTTAAGTAAGTGTCTATCTTTACAGGTGAGGCTCCTGAGATTGGCCACTGGACCCCACAATTCTTAAATCAAAAGTGTGTTCTGAAAAGGAAAGGATGATTAAATTCAATATTTTTCCACTGTGTTTATGTATGCAATCAATAATGTTTTACATACAGACAATATTAAAGAAAAGAGATGCAAAAAAAAAAAAAGTGCATTAATCACTGACTACAAACAATGACCAATAGAAGCACAAAGTCATGTTGGTTTCCATGGTAACGCCTTCTCTATAATCTCAGTGGCGCAAAAAAAAAAAAAAAAACAAAAAGCATGAGTTTGGTACCTTAGAAATGGACTGGGACATACTTCATTCTTGGCTGTCAAGCAAAATGGGAAAAATGGGGGAATATATTTTGTTGACATGGAAAACTTGTGCTTTATTTTATTTGTGCTGTTGATGCCCGCAAATTGTATTTCATCATAGTTAATGGATAGAATAACAAAGGTGCATCCTTCATATCAAAGTAATATTTTAAACTAGTGAATCAAGTCAGATTCTGTTAAGGAGTTTTTTTTATTCCTAACTACACTGGAAATGTAACATACAGAGTTTTCTTTTTTTTCCCTCATAATATTTTTTTTACCATTTTTTAAATTAAGTCTGTGCTTAGAATAAAATGTACCAATACTGTATGGTCTGTCCAGAGCTTAGCACCCATGTTGTATTGATCTCCCATGCTTTTCCCCTTTGCCATCCTGTCTGACGTTCATATCATAATTTATGTTCCTATTGTTATTCGCCTGCATTTATCATTGTGGTTTTTTTTACTGACATTCAAAGCTTTTCAAGAAAACATCCATCAACATAATATACTCTGTAAACAGGACTACTTGCTTTGAATTCTCAGAATGTCAGCAGACCTATCAACAATAAAACCCCCAACATGACCTCAATGGGTACAGAAAGAGCGCATGATGAATGCCATTTGCTCGCACACCACTGACATTTTTCAGCATCTTTTAAACAGCACCTCTGTGGGCTATTGAGTCCAGAAAGATGTACAGCACTTTACTAAAGCACTTGCTACATATCATAGATAATACCATGTTATATTGGCAATGAGAGGAATGGCAGCTCAGCATGACAATTACAGCAATAAAATATATTTATTAAGTAACCACATCATCCTGCAATAACACTATGTCAGGCAATATAAAAAGGTTAATAGACATAGAAATCGCTTATTTAACTGGTTGTGCAAAATTTGCAGATTTACAGGTCAAAACCAGATCTTCATAACTTCTATTTTTCTTTCAAGGGGTCTCATCCTGTACCATGGATTTCTTTGAAACTTCTACTGAGAAACTGAAACTTAAAGTATTAAAGTCTTTCAGTCCAAAGTCTATAACTTTGCATTTACTAATCTGATGCTATGAGGACATGGCGGCTACACCTTCTGGTGTGTTTGGGCCCACTGTTTTTAGAGAAATGCAGCTGTAGCTTCTTTGGTTTTGATCCTGGCATGGAATGAGTTTTGAACCTGTGCCGCCTTCTAATTTTATTACTGCCACTTCAGTCAGCACACAGTCAGATATAATCTGGAGGTTAAGACACTTAATTCAAATTTCTTCTATTCAAACAATAAAAGAGAAACATCAAACTCCTGTTTTTCTTCCCGGCAAGGACTTTAATCCCACCTTCTTTGCTAAATGAAATCTTTCTCATTGTGCTTTAATGTCTGGAGCTAAAATAGCCCAACCTTAAATCATCAGTTAGACAAATGATTGTAGAGCACTTTGAGATATTGATTTATTGAAGAGGAGCTGCTGTTGAGCAAAGTTAAGTTCTTTTATTTTGTCTTTCATGTCATATTTGCTTTATCTCTCTTGTCAGTACTGAAATTAATATAAGCTTTGAATTTTTCACAAAAAAAAATAAAGATAAAATGCAGCAGCAGTCTGGCTCAGAAGTCAGTGCTGGATTAACGATTGGGCTGTAGAACCCTTTTAAGAAGTTCAAGTTGAACTTTCTCTCCTTAGACATGACCATCATGGCACATTTTTCACAAAAGTCTCCACATAAAAATGTTTGGTAACATGGCTGTCAAAGTACATTTTAAGTGGAGATAAAACTCCCAAAATAATGAATTGAATGAGTTTGTCAGTAGCAGAGGTTAAGGGACAATTACTGCTTGAAAGTAAAAAGTTGTGCCAAGGTTGAGCAAAGATGGAAAAAAGATAAGAAAAGGTTTGGGGAATCCCCCTGCATAATGTAAAGAAACCGAGTAGTCACAAGAGACAGTGTCTAAAACGGGACTGAGGCAGAAGGATAGAGGTCGGGTTTTTATAGGCAGAGGAGAGGAAGAGGCGGGTCCAGGAGGGAAGAGGCTGAATTGAGGTCAGGAGAAGGGCATGGTCTAGAGAGGAAAGAGGAGGCTGGTTAGGACCTCTTGTCATTTGGTGATCTTCAGAGGAAGGAGAAGAGGCGTTCGTGCACAGCGTCAACCCCTGACTCACCCCCTTTGACTGTCTCCCAATCACACGTGCGTGATGATGTCAAGTGCTGTCAGTTTAGGTTCACACAATAAAGAAGCACTGGCATTGGCAGCTGCATCTTTATTCCACCCAGCCATCCTTCCAGCCTATATAATTTAATACTTTATTTCTTATAACTAGGGAAAAATTCACATAAACTGTCTTAATAGGGCATTGAGCCTCCTTAAGCAAGCAGGATAGGTTTAGTGAGATCTGGAGGTGGGAAAAATGATGTTGTACAATTTTATTTTACAATACAATGCAATTGGAATTATGGTAACATGACCATGAAGCATCTGGGAGATCAGGCAACAACTGAAATTGCATCAGAGGTAGAAGATAAAGCACCATTTCTTTAATCTAATATGGCTGTGCTTACTAGGAAAGACACTAATATATAACACATTTAGAATCTGGATTGGTCCAGCCCTTGACTGGCAAAGGTGGTTAGGCTGTGTATTTAGAATGCCCCTAGGTGAATACCTATCATGGAGGTGTGTCAAGTACAGGTTTCTGGTATGAGAACCCAGGAGGGAGCTTCTGGGAAGTTGGTAATTTTCAGCTGCCACTCTGACCTTCACCAGGAAATGTGGATCAAAAGTGAAGTGAATGTTTTGTGCCATCTGGAAGACCTATAAGCAGTTTTACTTGTCAGCCTGAGGCTGCAGTGGTCTTTTTTTACCAGCTAGCCTACAATACCATAACAATTGATCTCATTGAGTCAAAATGCTGTGGGATGTTCTTCAATATTTACTTTTAAAAATGGTAAGAATTCCACTGGGGGAAAAAAATCTTTAAAAAGCATCACACATTGACATGCTGGCTCTCCTACCGAGGCCCTGATGCTTGACAATGATTCCCTGCTAGGAACAGTACCAGTCTGTCATAGCCTGCTGCACTTTTCAAGATCATAACTCTGATAATTTACTGAAGAGACACCGTATTTAGCTGTTAATTTGTTATGAGGTGCATTAAAACCCTTAACAACAGCAATATAAGAATAATCTTTAATGTGCCTCCTGGAACTCTGAGTGTAAGTTTAAACAGCAAGAAAACAAGGCCACCTTGTGTTTAAGCGTGAAAGTACAACACATTTATTGTTTGGCTTCCCTTCTTCCTTTTCCCTGCCATGCGTCCTGTAGCGGTCTTCTTTTTCAAGCCTGCATGTGTTGCATTGTATCTCATCTCAGACCTTTTGATCTGTGTGTAGATCCATTACTGTTTATCATATGAATGTACAAGAGTACCTTGAGGCTTTAGATTCACTATTAAAGGGACGTGGTGTAATAGTTATGGCACAAGGATCCAGTTCAGTACCAGACTCTAACTTGTTGTGCAACCCTGAACAAGTCACTTAACCCATTTGTGCTCGAGTTGCAACAATGTAAACATACATCTGCATGGATAAAGATACTGCAGAATTATACCGTACAATATAATATTTACAGTGATACACAGCTAGCTAAAGCCATTTAACCTGACCCTCCTCCGATCTGTAGCACCTTTCTTGACTACTGTGTGTTTAACTGTTGAGTAATGTTTAGATCTTCCTCTTTCCCTTCTACAGTCAAGTCTGTTTAATGTATTTCAGTAACTCAGCACCTTTTTTGGCTTTAAACCCTTGGAGAATTTTGGAAAATTTTACTTTATAGATTGATTATCCCAAAGTAATACTGATAAAATGATGGCCACTTTTTGGAGGCTTCTGTACCTACTGCCAGTGTAAAATATTAAAAGGGTCTTAGCAGACCAATGGCCGAATCCCTAGATGGATGTTGTATCCATTTCCAGAAAATGACATTTATCATCTCAGGAAGTGGTGAACTTCACAGTAATCTTTCATCAATTGTAACGAAGATGATAAAATGTAAGAATTGCCGTGAAATGAATTGATGTTTAAAATGTGAATAGATAAGGAACTCCAACAGCTGAACTAGAGATGTTATGGGGAAGGGGCAGGCAATCAGGAGAGTTTTCCTAGATTCTCATGTGAGCCAATCTGGTGGGTTTTTAAGGCAGCACAGCTAAGTTCAGACACACCACAGGCACCTTGCCTTTTAACACTGTACTAGGAGTTCAGACATACCTGAGGCTGCCAGAATGAGCTCCAGGGGAAAAGGCCACAGAGTATTATTTGGTTTAGCTATAAAGCCTCCAGACTGGTAAAACTAAATTGAGCTTGGAGTTTATGTTAGCTTGTTTTAGGGAGTTAGTGTGAAACAGGAAGAATTTAGCAAGTGTGTTTGGGAATGCTCGTGAGGCACAGTACAGAGTGCAGTGTTTATTGGACTCTGAATGCCTCTTAGGTAGATGGAGGCTGAACACCTGTTTAGTCAGGCCAAGAGAGGCAGTGCTGTTCTGGTTCTGTTTATTCTTTCATGTTCTTTATTTGCTTTTTAATAATACACTTATTTTTAATAAGGAACTATAACAGTTTATCTAGACAAAGTGCACATATGCTGAAACTGAAATATATAGTTTTTTTTTATTATTTTGAATTGAACATCCTTGTGAAGACTGACAATAGTGTTTATTATGACAATCCCCAGGTCAAAAATATAATCAATACGACAATTTTAATTGCTATCCCATGGGATGATGAATTGCTTGATTGATTGATTGATTGATTGATTGATTGATTGACGGTTGTTATTCTGTTACAGTTGCTGGACAGTGAAAACAAAACAGAAGCCCTACCTTTTAAAATCTTTGCTTGTTTTTCTCTTCTCTTTCATTGCCCAGTGAGCAGAAAACCTTCTTGAATGACAGCTTCATGAATCAGCGAGATTTAACTTATGTGTAATAATTGTATTTTTGTGCTAAAATGCCCAAAGGAGCTGCTGAATCGTCAAGATGGGATTAATCTAGTTGAAACTGATTACACCTGACCACATTCCTGTAGTTGATTAATCATTTTCTGGAGCTTTGTGAGCTCCCCATTAATGCTCACATATGTCTTAATGCGATTGCCCTATTTTGTCCAGAAATCGTCCCTAGATTACATTATTTATGCTGTAGAAACCACTGTGAAAGGGAGGTGGAGTGTGCACTCCTCGGTGACGCTGTTCTTGACTTGAATGCAATATGGTTCAACAAGTATATTGAATCATTTCCTTTCAGTGTGCATGTTTCACCATCATGATGCCTAGTTAAAAAAAGTCACATCTTGAATCTCTTACTAGGTACTGGGTACTCTTACAATATAAGACAGCGTTTGGTTATTAGGTGTTGGCTCAGAAGTCAGTGTTATTCCAGTGGCTTCTATTACACACCTCAATTTGTGATAGATTTATAGGGTTTACTTTGTAAACCCCATTATATGAGTTTTTTGTAAGTACCCTTCCTTCACAAGAACAATAAAGTAATACGAGACAAATTTTAATGGGTTAACATGCTCAAAGTGACAATGGTTGTAATTGAATCATTGATGAATTTATTTTTTTTGTTTGGATCTGGTGGGGAAATGTGAAGCCTTATATACATTGAAGAGAACAACATTTTAGCAGAAAAGTACCACATGATGAGAAATCACTGCTACAAAATTGTGGACAAGATAGACTGCTACTTCAGCACTGCTGACTGTTTTTCTTTTTCATTTTCGGTGGTGTGCAGCTTGAGGATGGCAGTGTCAGTCATGCTCTAATTCTTAAACACAAATTTGCAATTCCCCAGGGGAGCTCTTAAGCACTCTTCATTTCTGTGCAGACCCAAACCTGATGCTCAGAGTGCTTGTCATATTCACACATGTGAAATATAATATGGAACACTTTACTAATTCAGTGTCTTAATTCTCCTGCGCCCAGCTAAGATGAGACAGAATGCTGTATTAAAATGCTGCATTCTTGGAGTCTCCTTATTTTGAATTGTTTACCTTTTTTCATATAAGATCATATCAATCATTTGATAGCACTGTCAAAAGTAAAATACAAAATTTTCTCATTGAGCCTTGATAATACACGGCCAATGCCATTGTTCAGGCAACCTCATTAGTGCCTCTTGTAGGTGCCTGCCCTTTGACACCCTTAGTAGAGTATAAGATTGATTGCTGCGTTAAATGTGATGTATTCCTGTTTGAATCGCTCTTTCTTTATATAATGAACTCCCAGTTCATGGTGAGACTTCTGTACAGCTTCCAGCACTAATCAGATGCTGAGCATCTGTGCCTTTCATTTCCCAGTTAAGTGTTTCTGGGTGAGTAGAATCCGGGGCTACTGGGTGTTGTGGGTGAGCTGGACTACTGTGCTGGTGCTTTTTGTCTCCAGTTGTAAATAATCTTATCATTTCTGTCCCTCCGTAAATGTTGTCACAAGAACGAGACATGGACAGATAAAGGTTTGGGGCAGCCACCCGTGTAATGTGGTATCCTGGCTGCAAAAGTCGTTTGAGCAAAATATACAGCACTGAAGTGCATACAACTGAGTCCAAAACAAGACTGAGGAAAAAGGGAAAAGGGGCAGGTTTTAAAGGGGGAGACAGGAAGTGAGGTCATATGGATCAAGCACGTGGTCTTCCACCATTGGATCATAGCCGGACGTGACATCAGGGGGACTGGAGCTGGTGTGGTCGACTTCCATTGGCTCGGTCCCGGAAGTGATGTCAGGAGAGCCAGGTGGAATCCCCCGGGAATGGTCTACAGGCAAGGGAGAAAAAGAGTCAGTGCACTCTGCCACACCCCTGCATGCCTCCGAACTGCCTTCACTCAAGCCCTTTAGCTGCCTCCCATGCGCTTGTGTGTGACAATGTACATTGGCAACAAAAGGGGACTAGTCAAATTATGGTGGAACAGAGTTAACACTCTTGTCATACTCCTGGACACTGGGTTCAGTTTCAACCCATTCACTGTCCATGGGGAATCTGCATGCCCTGTTTGTGGTTGGCATGGATTTAATCACCAAAATTTAATTTCATATCTCAAAGATTTGCATGCAAAGTGTGTCAAAGTTAGCCTGGTATGAGTAAGCAGAAATGTGCATTGCAAAGGACTGCTACTGCCAGAATAGGCTGTGGCAATTTTCAAGAGGAAAAAGTAAGATGATTTTGTCCGTATACCACAGGTTGCTATTAATTACATGTTTCTACTAGCCATCCCCCACGGCTTCGCCTGCGTATTAGTGAAACAGGACAGTGCGGAGGGCCCCACCCAGCTCTCTTCTCCTGACGTTACTCTTCCCCCTCCCCTCGTCCTGCAGCCTCTGTCTCGGATTAGCACGAATATATTGGCTCCTGCAAGCAAACTATGATTCTTAGCGCAATGAGAGAAGTCGCAAAATCAACCGGAATGTTCAAGCAAATTATAGAAAGAAAATCTAAATCTATTAAGTAGTTCTCTCGTTCACTAACTAAGCGGAGTTAAGGTTACACCCCGAGGCAGACGCATGAGTGAGGAGGGCCCTGCAGCCCAATGAGTCTCTCTCTGATTCGTGCGAATAAAGCGGTACCGCAAACAAACTATGATACTTAGCGCGATGAGAAAGTTGCAAAATCAATGGAATGTTCAAGCAAATTATAGAAAAAAATCTCTTAAGTAGTTCTGTCATGAAAAGCGGACAGACATACAAACGGGTCTAAAAAACTATAAGAAATTTTGTGCTTTGACCACAAAATTTTTAAAACCGTTTCTTAGCGAGCACCTATGGGCCAAGGGTAATCTACATGACACATTTCAAGTCCCAAGTCCTCAAGGTTCGGGAGATTTCGTGATGAGTGAGTCAGTGGTAATTTATATATATAGATTCATGGCTTGTGCAGCTGAAATCTTGAAGCTGAGGTATCATATTTTTTTAATCTAAATTTTAAAAAAAATTTAAGATTTTAAATTTAAAAGATTTTTATTTTTTAAAGAATGAAAAGAGCAAACAACACTAATCAGGAGCACTATCTTAAAACTGAATTTTATTATAGTAAAGCTCTCAGGATTACAACATGCAATGAACAAAATGCATTAAAACATTTTTTTTTAATTAATTACATCTTTGCTACAGCGCCCCAATATGAACTGTTTGTATCATACTTTTTCTGTATACTATAGGTTAATTATACAATGCTCCATGCAATAATTAGGTGAAACATAGTATTTGCTTTTTTTGACCTCTTAGGCTTTAATGAATACAATTAATCACATAACAGTTTTGCTTTCTCTGCATTTTTAATGATAATAATTAGACCACAGCAACTAAGAAATATATATGTGAATGTTCTAAATTGCACACCTAATAACATTCAAGATAACAAATGATACACATTATTCATGTTAGGTTACAAACCTAGGGACACACTGTTAGGCATCATTGGGATTTGAACCCGTAACATCAAGGTTTCAGGCCCCAAACATATTACATATTGTAAGCCTTCACATGATGAATTTAGTCTAAATCTGATTTCCTCCACTTCCTTTTGTTTTGTCATTTATTAAACATATTCATTCTTTTTTTTGCTGTATTTCCCATGAATGTGAATGACATTATATATAATGCATGATTTGTTCTACGAACAGTCTCCCTTGTACTTTATAGACTCAGGGGGAGCTCAGATTAGGGTGCAATACTGCATTACTCTCTGTTGAACTACTGCATGGTTTTCCTTCCTAGTCCGCCTAATTATGTACTGTAACTGATGTGTTGGCTATTTGCAGATTCTCCATAGGAGGGTCATCACCCTCATGATACAAAGTCAGTGAAAGTATTTTCTTCTGGAAATTTGTCACTAACCCTTCTGACTTTGTTATCTAGGTCTGTCCTCTATGTAGAAGGGAGCACACCTATCCCTGCTAATTGGAGTGATTATAAATCTGTTGTCCTCATGCTAGTTTAAATGATTGGCATGGGAACAATTTAAATTCTAAACAAGGGACCAATTAAAACATAATAAGAAATACTTAAACAGCAAGGAAGAGGGCAGAGTCTTGAACTTCTCTGCAGAGACCTCTTACTGTGAGAGAACAGCGGACACGGGTCATCTATGACATTTTTTTTTTTTTTTTTTTGAAAAGAGAATTTTTAAAAACATTTTTGAGCAAGGTATGAATCATTTTTGAGCACTTGCCTGAAAGCATCCCTTTATTACATCTTTAATTGTTTACAAAAGATTGAAGACCCATCATTATACCACATTTCTGAATAATCATTTTAACAATAGGTTGATTGTTGGAAATTTTCAGTTGTTAGTAAATGCTGTACAATAGGTGCTCTGCTTAGTACCTTATTTTTAAAGAATCTAAGCAACAAATATCTAAAGAGGAATTAAGAAGAGACATGTGCAACTTTTTGCTGAACTATAGTGGAAGCAGTAAGGATAAATAATGGGTCGAGTGTTGTATAGTGGTGAAGACATTAAATGAAATAATAAGGCTGCTGGTCCAGTCATTATTGTGTGACCTAGAGCATGCAATTCAACTGTCCTGTACTCTGCTTATTGCAAAAATATATCTAAAACATTGTACAGTCCCTCTGCATTTGTAAATTGCCTTAGGAAGGTGGTTTGTAAAATAAATGATTATGAAGTGGAGCAAATGGTGCCATAGAAAGAACAAATCTTTTAAGTTGCATACTGACCATCTTATCTGTAGTTAGAAGCAACTGGCAAGACTGGTGTTTTCAAGGCTTTTACTTAGCTTAATTAATGTGCTGCTTGTCAAGAATAAAGACCGATTTTGGAATTATCTGTTAGTTCCATTACTTTTCCTGGTCTTCATTAGAGTGATTAGGGGCTTACCTTGGTGTGAGCACAGGCTCTGTTTGGTAAGAAGTGTAAAAAGCCTAGAAATGACACATGCTGATAATCTTGCTATTAAAAGCAGTTATATTGCCATTTAATGAGAAGACTGGATTGAACATTAGGTGTGGGAAAAAATAAAACTTGTTAGTTTTTTGGATTGTTCCATAAGGGCATCCAGCATGAAATTTTAAGCACAGTTATGGGTGATTAAGATTTACCTCACTTTTAGTTAATTAATTCTGTAAATGCTTTTTCAAAGATCTATTTATCTGAAATATAAAAATTATGGCAAAAATCATGCTCCTTATAAATAAATTCTAAAGTAACCTAAAACCTATATGGAAAGCAGTAATAATAAGCCCATTGAAAGTGAATTTAGGATTCCTTAGGCAACTAATATACTCTCATTGCTAAGAATAAACTCTTTTTCCCAAAATAGCACATTTACTGTTTGTCATTTTTAATTCAAAAATACTCTACATGTCACGAGTGGTAAAGAATACTGCCGATACCAGCAGACATTTCAAAAATAATATTAATATAGATTAAACATGCCCCTGAGTTGCCAAAAGATTATAATAGGAATGTAGAGATGAAGAAAGAAGAGTAGAATGTGTCAAAAACCGTAAGTCCCTATCACTAGCTTTAAATAAAGGAGCTAAACACAACAGAAGAACTGAACTGTCCCCATGTGGTCCCCAAGCGCTCGTGTGAGCACATCCAGTGTTTTATGTGATCATACCTCCCATGACCCTACAGCTATAATGAATTCCATGCCAGCTAAGTAATAAAAAAAATTAAAAATAAATAATAAAAACAAAACATAAGAAAGGCACACAAGCATGATGATTGGATGGTCTGTGGTGGGCTGGTGCCCTGCCCAGAGTTTGTTTCCTGCCTTGTGCCCTGTGTTGGCTGGGATTGGCTCCAGGAAACCCCCCGTGACCCTGTAGTTAGGTATATAGCGGGTTGGATAATGGATGGATAGATGAATGTTAAAACAACAGCCCTCGGTAGAGCACTGAAGTAGCGCTGCAGTGCCTATTGTTGCTGAAGCCAGAGTAAAGAGAGTTAGTGACTTCTGTTCGGTCATTGTTGCAGCCTGCAGTTCATGAAGCCCCCAGGCTGCCATCAACAGCATTACTTCTGTGTACAAGTTTTAGCTGCCTATGAATTCTGGTTACCGATTCCTACTCTACCAAAAGAAATTCAATTACAGCTCATTATTTAAAATGGATTGTTTTATGGCAATACAAGGTGGATATTTCTAATTAATCATAGAATAATTTGAAGACATTTCCTGTTAATTTTAAATGAAGTTTAGAAAGTGAGTCATCATTTTTCTGGGCATACCTTATAGGTGTTAAGACACCCTGGTTCTTTTAAAAATTTCTGGCTTCGATCATACAACTCATGAATTTGATAAACAGTCGGAATAGCTTAGCTCCAGAACTTAATAGTAACCTTGCGATCCTTAAGGAAAAATGTCATTTTTCTGTTCTGTTAGATGAAGAAGAAGCTTTTCCCTGTGTTTTACTAGTCTCCTAGGTCAGCATTGGTGACTTTTTTAAGCTATTGTGGTAGGAAGAATAAGAATGTGAAACATTAAGTGCTATCATGCCATGCAAAAAAAAATAAAAGTGACATTTAAAATAATACAGCACTTACATGTCTGTATGTAAAATAAATTTTACCCAAGTATTATGTATTAACCTTGTACCAATTTAAAATGAGAGTTAAGATATCTTTTTAGAATTTGTTTTAAATCATTCTCCTTGTCTTTAGCATGTTGTCATGGAGACAGGCTGTTTCTATAATATCCTACCTTTTACCTTGTCTAATATGCAATGTTATGCTGCATAACTTTTAAATCTTTATAAAATGCATTTGGGAATACCTTTTTTTTTTATTCTGTTAAGGGCAAACCACCTATTAGGTAAGCCAACTGTAAGCTTACATTAGAGGGAAAATATTCACAAAGCATTTCTTTTATCAATTTTCTTTGTGCCAAATTGTCTCTTGTAGCAAAAAGTTGTCATTAAAATGGAAAGCTTACAAACAATTTTTGTCATTTTTTTCAATGAATTAATAATGAGCAAATTGCTGAAGATTTGCTTGGAATGTTAAAGAATATTCCAGCACTGCAGCCACACTGATGAGGTATAATGAGTAAGGTTAGGTGACCTCTGGGGAGCTGATTCACAAGCTCCGACACAGTATAGATGAGTTTTGACTTTGACTACTTTTGTATAGTATGTTATAGCATACCCAATTACAGTGGCTTGGCTCTGGAAATACAGGAACACTGAGCGCCCTGTCATGTAGCTAACTGTTCATTTTGATATCATCTGAAATCTAACATTCGCCACCTTTATTCAACATTTTATTGTTGCTAGGTAATTAGTGAATTGTTTTTTATTTTATATAGCACCATTCCAAAGCATAACTGTGCATGGATCAGTTAGAGTAAGATGAGTTCAGAAATTGCGGTGCAGAAAAAACTTACAGCATGAGCAGAGCAGGAGAGTGTTACTTACTTATTGCTGTTTAACATACCCTAAAAGGGATAGTGGTTGGTCAACGTGTGATTATACCTGAAATATACCCAAGTGGCAAGGGTAGCTTAGATGTTTGGTGTTCTTCATTTCATGACCATCCATTAGCTATGTCACAGGGACTTCATTATATACATACCAAAATAAATAGGAATATTTACACAATGTATATAGCAGAAAAAGAAGCATCCCTAGCAACACCTGGAATAAGGTAAGATAAGTCAATTTTTTTTAATATCAAAAAAAAAGAGAGTGGTGAATGGGAAAAAATAGCAAGCAATGTATCCATATCCATAATCACCCATACAAATGCAAACTGAAGGCCTTCTGGACCTGTCTGTTATCTTGTCTGAACAGTGAAGTGTCATTCCCACATTCTGATTCCCATATCAAGTTCAAGTTCTTTTATTGTCATTGTACCTACAGTACAGTGAGACTGAGGTAGCAGAATTTGCTAAATAAAATACATTACAAACAGAATAAAACACACAGTAGCCAAAGAGAGTACAAAATAACCAAAAGTCACTATAAACAAGAAGGTGTACAACACCATTTAAAGTACAAACAGTAGCAGATATTGCAAAATACAAAACTGTAAGTGTATTGGTATGTGGTTTGATGTGGTCATGTATTACAGTCCTTGTATGCCTGTTCAACCTGATGACCACAGTTGGGTAGAAACTGTTTTTCAGTCTGGAGATGCTGGCTTTGATTGCCTTATGCCTTCTACCTGATTGCAGCAAGTTGACCAGATGTGACCAGGGTGGGATGTGTCCTTGAGTATATCTGTAGCTCTGCATAGGCAGTGAGTGTTGTGAATGTTCTACAGGGGAATGGACTGAGTACTGGTGGACTTTTCTACTTGCTTTATGATCCTCTGCAGGGCTGTCTTGTCTACTAGAGAACGCGTTTCACACCAGCTTATCAGATCGTGAGTGAGGATGCTCTATAGAGCAAAGATAAAAAGACACCAACAAACATTGTTCCAGATTTAATTTCCTTAATGTACACCTGGGGTTCAGTCTTTGTTGGCCTTTCTTGGTAAGCATTCTGGGATGATGGTCACTGAGAAGAGGTGATCCAGCACTATTGTACTACTAGCTGTAGATGGCAGTAACAGTAAACTCGCTAGGCAAATAAAAAGGTCTGCATTTAGCACAGAAGTATTCTAAACCTGTTAAACAGTGCCTATCCATAACTGAGGTGTCAGTGCACCAGAGATTCTGTTTATAGAAACAGAGACCACCACCCCATTACTTATCAGGTGCCAGAGATTCTGTTTATAGAAACTGAGACCACCACCCCACTACTTATCGGATTTGCTCGTTTTGTCAAAGCAGTGTGCTCTGTGGCCAGTGGGTTCAATAGCTTTAGTAAATCTGTTTGCAGTGGTCTCTAATTTGAGCTTGTCCATTTTATTTATTAGAGATCTAGTGACTGTGAATTTGTGAAGTGTGGTCTAGATTCACTTGGTGTGGACAAAGAGAGCAAGTTACTTCTAATTTATCACTTTTACCCCTACAACTATAAATGGCATAATGATTATAGGCTCCCTATCCACTATACTTGACAACAATATGAAATCAAGGTTAAAGCTATTGTATGAAACAACAAACTACTTTTACTTAAGTTTACAAAATGTCCTCAATGTTTCAGAAGCAGTGTCTCTTTGACCAAACAGTGAACTTTGTTAGTTGGAATGGGAAAGGTCTCAATCATGATCTAAAGAGAAAAAAAGTATTTTCTCACCTAACAGGTCTAAATGCCAAGATAATATTTTTACTTACTTAAGAAGTAAGAACCAATTTCGACCATAAATAGATTGTGTAGCTGAAGTGAAAGATTTGGCCAATCAAAAGAAAACTAGAGGCATGGGAATCTTAATACACAAAACAATCCCATTTACAGTATTAGACATAGTATGTGATCCTGAAGGGTGATTCGTCATGGTTATGGGTAATTTTTTTCTTCGGAAGTAATTTTGATAAATATCTATGCACCTAATGTGGATAATAGAGATTTTATTTAAAATGTATTTGCATCTATTCCTAATGTGAACACTCATAAAATTATAATGAATAGCTAGAGAATTTAATTGTATTTGAAATCTTAACATGGATATGTCTTTATCTACTACAGTGGCGAATACAGTTTTTTTTTTTTACCTCCTCTTTGCTCGATCAGCTACTGGCTTGCTGCTGCTGCAATGCCGCATGATCTGCATCTCGCACAGCGCTTCGAACATTTAAAAGACTGTACAGCGGCTGTCCTTTTGTCTCACTGCCTTGTCTCTCTTCTCCCCCAGACATCTTCTGCTTCTGTTGGGGATCCCGCTCCTGATTCGCGCCCCTATGAAGAGGAAGATTTTCTGTTTGTTTAATTGAGAGATGAAACTGTCCCCTTTTTAATTCTCACTGATATGCCTCTTCATTGGGAAGAAACACTACTTTTCCCTGATGGCAACAGGAATTAGACGATCTACAAGTCTTCGACTTAAAGTTTAAATCCGAAAAATATATTCAATCTCTTTTTGCTGTTCCATTATTTCACGGAGTAATAATTTCCATTTGTTTGCGCTAATGTGATCTTTACTATCATTTTTTGGAGACTTTTGAATTTTCGTACTCCATTATATCTAACCTGCTTTGCATTTGTATTGTGCCAATGTTTTTGAATTCTACATTTTAATCTACTGTTTGTCTCGTGAGACATGAAAGTGTCTCTCTTAGAAAGTCACATCTCATCTCTCTGAAAAGTCTCATCTCGTCCCAAGATTTTTTTATATAATAGAAAGCTGTACATGCCATTTACAGTACATTTAAGTGGGCTTTATATGGCTGTTCTTTGTCTCACTATTTAAAGATTATATTTGGAAACTGGCTAGTATATATTTATTTCTGTTATTTTTCAAAAGAAAAAATGATACGTAATGAAAAAAAAATTGTAACAGGTTCATATTTTCATTAACAATGTTGCATTATTTAATTACTGCATCGTAAATCATAAGGTAAATATCTAGAAATGGTACTTGAGTTTTAGATTTTGTCATCTTTGCTCATCCCCATGACCCTGTAGTTAGGATATAACATGTTGGATAATGGATAGATGAATGGATCTTTGCTCATGGCCAGTATGGTAGCACAGTGGTCAGCACTGCTGTTACATGCGTCCAGCATTCTGGGATCAAATCCCATACCACAGGTTGTTTGTGTGGAGTTTCTCTGTTTCTGTGTTGGTGTTCCTGTAAGTACTATTTTTTTTTTTTTACTCCCACATCACCAAAGATGTACTGCTCAGATTAGGAATCAAAACACCATTCATTCTATTTCATGTGAATAATGTGAAAGACGGAAGTATTTTAAGTATTATGCATCCATCCATTTTCCAAAACCACTTCATTCTGAGCATGTTCACAGAGAAGTCCACATGTACACAAGACAAACATGAAAATTCCATGCAGGAAGCACCCGGGACATAAACCCAGGCCACAATGATGAGTGATGTCAGCACTACCACTGCGCCACCATTTAAACGATAATATTTGTACAATGAAAACTCTCAATATCTATCTATGTATAGATTTTAAATTTTAATTTCTCAGTGCTAGAGATGTACTCTAATTATATTATTTACTGTTTTACCTTGCATGCTTGGCTTTCTTTCCACAGTGCTCATTATAATTTACTTTTTAAAACACATTTTGCTTACTACAAATATTTTACTGGATCTTATGAAAATAAATATAAACAAAAAAAAAACCATCAAAGGCTAAAATGTGCTGCTTTAATTAGCATAAAAAGAATGAAACAGAAAAAGGGACCAAGTCAAGTTATGCCATCTCTTTGAAACAGAGTGGAAAAAAGCATATTAAGGGTAAATTATAACCATCTATAAAAACCCTAGGCATTTTTACACTATTAGAGCAATTCAAGTGCCTATAGAAGTGCTTCTATTGCTATTTGCACTCCTATTTATTAGCAGTGCTTCTCATTGTTTAAACATCAGGCCATAATGAACCCAATAAAGACTCCAACAGAGGGGAAGAAACGAGCTCTGAGACACAGCCTAGGCATTTGTGCCTGCTAGATTAAAGATTGCAATTATGAGCCGCCCATCCTACATGTAAAATCTAAACCAATTCTAAATATGAATGTTATGCTTAAAAATAATTAAGCTATCGCCCCACTGCATTGCAAATAAAAAGTAAATACTTTCTCTCTGGGTAATTTGGTTATTGGTGTGTGGACTGACAGCTAATGGTCTGACTAACTGCTTCACAGAGTGATTGATTAATAAGTGAGAAAGCAAATTCAATTTGTTGGAGGCAGACTTGCTTGAAAGTATCAAGTAATAAAATACACAATCATTTAAGATAAAGTTGTGATGAGGAACGAGTTTTTTGTACATGACCATTGTTATACTGAAGCTACCAAAATATACATAGGTTGAAAACCTTTAGGATAAAAAAAAAATATTTGATACTAATAACTCGGATATGGATATTAAAGGCATAAGAATAGATAAGCAAGAATAAAGCAAGAAATAGCCCATGTTTTGTTTGTCTTAATATTATACACCACTTATGTCTGTTCTTGGTCCATTAGGATGTTTTGCATGTACAGTTAAACACTAAATAATTCCAAAATTATAAAATCACTCACATTTCATTTCCTACCACTATTACTCTATCCTGCCCTCCATTAAGGTTTTCTTTGATGACTGAATTGGGTCTCTTTTATACTCCTTCTGTGGGTCACATGGCAGGTATCCTATATATTCAGTCAGGGAGCTGCCAAGAGTCTCTCTTAACATTAAGTTAAGAACATTAAACTAGACATTAAATTAGACACATATAGATGGTATAATTAGAAAATAATAATAATATAAATAAATAAAGCAAGCAAGAAATTATGTGGGACATGAAAATTAGACTGCGATTCCCTGATTTAAAAATTATAATGTAAGCAGGTTTTCTGAATTTAGGGCAAGTCTTGATCAAATCTTATTTGAATTAATGCTTTGTTCACATCTTTATTTTAAAGTTATACTAAGGGGCTTCTCGCCCCCCCCCCAATGACCCCCGGCCTGTATTACAAGCCAGCCACTTTGTGTCTCTGCTACTCACATATGTGGATTTTACTTTCACCAAACAACAAATCTTTTCATTCAAATGGATAGGCCTCTTCATTGGGAAGAAACACCACTTTTCCCTGATGGCAACATGAATTAGATGATCTACAAGTCTCCGACTTAAAGTATAAATCTGAACAATATATTTAATCTCTTTTCGCTGTTCCATTATTTCACCAAGTAATAATTTCTGTTTGTTTGCGTTAATGCAATCTTTACTATAATTTTTTTGAGACTTTTGAATTTTAGTACTTTCATTATCTCTAACCTGCTCTGCTTGTGTATCGCGTCAATGTTTTTGAATTCTTTACGACGTTCTGCTTTGTCATCTACTCTTTGTCTTTTATTTCCAGCCCTGGGCGTGGTTAAATCTCTTGGCACAAAGTCTCATCTCGCAGGACATGAAAGTATCTCTCTGAAAAAGTCACATCTCTTCCCAGGCTAAAAAGTCTTTTCTCATCCCAGGATTTTTTTTATTATACTAGACAGATTTTGTCATGGTGTGATGCTAAATTGTATATATTCTGAGGTTCTGAGGATTTTATTTTGCAGTTTTTTAAAAATTGTGTTTATTTGAATTAATGTGGTGTGGAATATGGCCAGCCAGTCATCCCGGCCATTACCCCTAGGCCGCCAGGTGGAGCCCTCCCTGCAGCAAGGAGGTGCTCCGAATGCCAGCAGGGAATTATGGACAATGGAATTTTTATCCACAGCCCTGCTGGATACCACGGGGGCTGCTAGAAGGCACTGCAGGGAGGAACAATGATGGTTTTCCCTACACCCCGGAGGTGCGTCCGAGTCCCATGGACAAAGGGAATGACGTGCTTCCGGGTTGAAGAAGAGGAGTTTTGATCTGACCCGGTAGTGCTAGGAAGTCACATGGACTGCGGGTTCAGAAGCACGGGTCATGGACTATATAAAGAACTGTGGGAGATCCCAGGGTTCAGCTGAGCTGTGTGGAAGGGTGGCAACACGTCTGGGAGTGGAGGATTGTGATTATTGATTGTGTATTGTTTATTGAATGAGTATTGTGGAGAGGAGGGATCTTTGTGCACTGTTTATTAATAAAAAGTCAACTTATTGGACTTTTATCTGGTGTCTAGTCTGAGGGTTCAAGGGGACGACAGCGCCCCCTATCTGTCACAGTGGAATTCAGATGGCATTGCCACTTTTTTAGTGTATTTATTGTAATTCTCCGTGTCTCTTTGTATCTCCTTTGGCGTTCACTGCATCTTTTTCATTTAATCGTATTATTGATATTGTGCTCATGTGGAAACAAAATATTACTTGTTTAACAAGTAATGCAAGATAAGAAATCATTACAAAATATTTGTGAAGTTAGCCCTTAATCCAACACAATTTACACGTGAGCATTCAGTGCAGCTGTAGCACAGACAGGTTAAGAGAATCACTTAGGGTCACAGCCTGTCAGAGGTGGGAACTGAACTTGCAACCTGACGATTTAATGCTTTAGCCACTCTGTCACTTTCACATGGGTAGGTGAGGCTTTATAGTCTACAGATTCTAACTTGTATTGTTACAGCTGTATGTTGCTCATTATTATATTAGTAAAAATGCTAATTGCTACTTGATATTAACATCCATGTTTTATTAGCCTGATTAATCCAATGTATGGCTCTTTAGAGCCAGAGCAGGATATACAGCAGGAAACAAATATTACTTGGTCGCCAGTCCATCCCAAGACATGCTTACACTCCCTCTCTAATATCTGGCCAGTTTAGTTTCACTATTTAACCTGCCATGCACGTCTTTGAGGAATAGGAAGAAAAGCAAACTGCCTGCAAAAAAACACCCATTCAGTCACTTGCACTGCATTCAAGCACCACTGGTTTAGGAGTCAAATCCAGTCTCTTGGAGCTGTGAGGCACAAGTGCTAAGCACCATATTGTCATGCTAACAAACAGCAGGATGCAGCTAGTAGGATGGACTCATAGATGTGAGACTTTCACCATATTCTACTTCTCCCCTTAACATCAATTAGCAATGCCATAAATCAGAATTCTTCTGAACAGGTCATTTTTTTTTTTTTAGTCTTTTGTAGTTTTGTTATTTAACATTCCTTGTTTCAGTACCACTTTACTGTCTATTTTTTCCTGAAAGGAGCGGCAATCAATTGAATCTTTTTCTGCCACATCATATCTGTTTTAATGTTTGAAAAGTTGTTTATTCTAGTATATATCTTTTTGCATCACTTTGTTCTCAGCCGTCACTATCAGTGGTAGTAGCAGTCATATTCTCATGTGAACAGAATACTGTGAAACTCTAACTTGCATGTTTGACCAAAATGCAGCATGTCACTACCCTTTGGTGTCATGATATATAAGACAGTATCAAAATAGAAATTTAATTTTATTTAATAGTGCACACAATTACTATACTTCTATTTTATGCACCCATTTTCTCAAACTGTATAGGATTAATAGATGAGGACATAAAAAAAATATCTCTACATATATATAAAATCCAACGTCTGTCTATGTCTGTCCGCTTTTCATGAGAGAACTACTTGAGGGATTCAGATCAGTTTTTTTTTCTAGAATTTGCTTGAACACTTTGGTTGATTTTGTGACTTCTCACATTGTGCTAAGTATCACAGTTAGCTTGCAGGAGTGATATACAGTAATCCCCCGCCTATCACAGAAGTTACGTTCCAGACCCATCAGACAGGTGAAAATCCCGGATGTAGAAAGATCATATAAATAAACATTTTTTTTTTTTATAGTTTAAGCCTTAAAATACCCCTCCCATGCGCTTTGTAAACGTATTAAAACACACTTTGCAAACACATATGATATGTGGATGTCAGGCTAAGGCTATGAGTAACATCTCTCTATTTAAAAAAAATCTTGGCAGTGAGACCAGGGAGATGAGGCGTGATCTTCTCAGAAGACAATTTGACATACCGCAAGAGACATTTTAATGGTCACGCAAGAGAAGGCAGTGAGACAGAAGGACAGCTGCTGTACAGGCTTTTAAATGCAAAAAAAAAAAGCAAAAGCAAAACAGGCATCTTGGCAGAAGCAGCGCAAAGCCAGTAGCTGATCCGTCCACTTCTGCTTAGAGTGCGTTCAGCAACCTCCTTCACAACATGAGTGGGAGAGATGCAAAATAGCAGGAGCGCAACGCACCTCCCCTTTGGGTCCAGCTAAGCAATCAAGACCATATAATCTCAGAGAGACACGCAAGACTAGATATTACAACCTTAGGAAGGAAAACCCATGAGACAGTGACCTTTGCACGTCACGCCCTACTTACAAATAAATTAAAACAAGTTCACTGACATCTAACCTAGCAGTTGTTGAAATGCTTTTGGCAGACAAACTTTAGGTGCTCCCAGCTCTTAAAACAACGACAAGCAGAACATGCAGCTTGCCTGCTGCAGCAAGCCAGCGTGCATTCAGCCCTCACAACATCCCCCTCCCCCCCACCACTCCTCCTCCTTCAGAACGCTAGCGGCAGAGACACGAAGTGGCAAAAGGACAGCTGCTGTACAGGCTTTTAAGTGATTGACGCAAAGCATGACAAGCACAACAAAGCTGGCCAGCAGCAGCAGCAAGACACCAGCTGAACTGATCGCATCTCTTTAGCGTGCGTTCAGACCCCCCCTTCACAATACGAGCAGCGTTATAAGTCCCATGAGAAAGACATTTACAGTAACTACGCCTGGGGCAGGAAATAAAGGACAAATAAAAAGTTTTAAAGTAAAAATGAAAATAATGCATATGTAACTATTCCTATTAAAATAATAATCTCTTTAAATTGTTTATCTGGTAAACCAAACCCGGGGGTGGGCGAGCAAAGCGAGCAGGGGCGGAGCCCCCTAGTAATAATAATAATATTAATAAATACACTATATAGCGGGGAATCACTGTATTTACGTTAATCTGAGGCCGAGGGGATGGGGAAGCGTGATGTTAGGAGTGGGGAGCTAGGCGTGGCCCTCTGCACTCATGCGCCAGCCTCTGCTCGAATCGCTGTACCTCTGGCCACGTGTTGGAGCGTACCTTGCATCTGCTTAGCTAGCGATACCTGTTTTGTTTATTGATTTTTAAAGTTGGTCCTGTTTCACTACTACACGGGCAGAGCTGCAGGGGTCAGCTAGTAAATAAATAATTAGTTAACAAAGCACTCCACAAGTGTGTAGCCCCTCTCTACACATTTGGGATGGATAGAGCACTAGTTATCAATCCAAAGTATTGTTCTTCAAGCACCAAGCAGCTATCCTATTCACTTCTCTAACTCTTCCTCCTTCTCTGTCCCCTCAAGCTATGACACCCTTATAGTCTGAGGCCTGCTGACTATAAGCTCAAATAACCACTGTGTTATGGCTAAGGCATTAAGCAAACAACTTAACCTGTTTATGGTGCAACTGTAAAATTAATAAAAACATAAATACAGTAACAAACCAGAAGACAGTTGAATGTTACCCTAGATAAAGGTGTCAGAAGAAAAGAAAAAGCTGAATGTAGCGGACTGCACTAGCCTGGTATTCACATCCATTTTTTTTTTCCCTAATACATCCATGTTAGTTGTCTGACTGTGATCCATCTGTTACATTATGCAAGTTGTGTCAAATTCCATCATCTCCATTCATCAGCTTTCACTCTCCATCCCCAAAAATGCCACTGATTAACTGTTTGGTTTTGTCCCACTGCCAATACACTTGTGAAGGTGAGACATGTGAAAACCCTAGTGGGGTTATTATTCCTGCACCTTTGTTGACACATCTGGCATCCACTGCCAAGGATACAATAAAACTTTAGTCTTTCCTGTTGTCCCTCAGAATTCCACATACACAGCCTTTTTGTCTCTGGCTTAACAGCATAGCCTGTACATATGATGTTATCACATACAAGAGTGGTCAATTCTGTGTGAAAGGCAGGTGTGCCTAATAAAGTGTCCACTTAATAAATCTACAACATGAGGGTTAACTGATTGAATAATTGACTGTTTTTATATGTTTTTAAATGTTAAGTATCCCTTAATTATTGAATGCAGTTGACCCTTATGAGTTTAAGAACATCTACCATGTAGTAGCAAAATCCCAATCTGCTATTTCTATAAGACGTACTTGAAACTTAATTCAAACTGTGGACCCAGAGGTTTAAAGATGAAAAATTTTATTTTTTGTTATCAGAGATCATCCAGATGATGACAAAATCTAAAATTAGTCTGATTGGTGAACTGAGGACTTGAGACAGAGATGAGCTTAGCTATTAGTGTGAAGTTTAAGGGCTTAAAAAAGTGCCATGTTTGGTTATAGGCTTCGCTGTCTTGGTGTCTACCAGTATAACCCATTTAATTTATATCTTAAAAGATTTCAGAGCAGCATGGTAGCACTATGGTAGTGCTGCTGCTTTGCAGTAAGGAGACCTGGGTCCCTGTCCTGGGTCTTTCTTTTGCGGAGTTAGCATGTTCTCCCTGTGTCTGCTTGCGTTTCCTCTGGGTGCTCTGTTTTCCTCCCATAGTCCAAAGACATGTAGATTAGGTGGATTGGCCCGTGTGTGTGGAGGTGTATTTTTGCCTTACGATGGACTGATGCCCTGTCCAGGGTTTGTTCTTCCTTGCCCCCCACCCAATGCTAACTCCAGCCACCCCTGAGACCCTAATTTAGATTAAGCGGGTTAGAAGATTCCAAGATTTCTGCCTGTGTTAGCCTTCTGTCTGTATCAGCGTGTATGAAGTACACTTTCACAATGAAATACAAAATTTTCCTAGTGTCTGTTCTATATTGTGCCAAAACCTATTTGGTGACAAAGTACAACTCTTGTCATAACACTGCATATAATAAAAAGGAACAAAGATAACCAATATGTTTACCACATGTTATGAAGTTACTCAGCAGACGTTAGTGCAGTAATTGATGCATTTTTCAACTGTTGCTGAGTCATGGAGATTTCAAGAATGAGACAGCTGAGTGGATGGAGCTTTTCTTTTCTCAGTGACTTAAAAGATAAAGGGAGAGCGAGTTGGTCCTGGTGAAGCACTGCACTCTCTCAAATGCTATAAAACAGCACTCTAATGAGGAACATTAGTTTTATAGTTTTATTATCGCACAATTTAGAGAGAGGATATAGCTTATAAAATGTACAATATAAATACAGAATGAAGTGGAAACAATAAAGTAAAATTAAGGCAGCAACTCCCCCCAAAAAAGAATTAGTGTCTAGGGGAAAAAGAAAAAACTGTAGACTATAAACTGAGAGATAAGGCTGACTTGACTGTCTCATTGTAGAGGAACAGATAGCACCCACACTAATGTACAGTAACATCAGCTTTGATATGTGTGAAATGACTGTTGGACATTCAGTATTTCATGGATATGCAGAAATAGCAGACACTTCAGTTCAGGATATGTGGATTGACTGTACACATTCTGGCTCATTTCATGAATGTTAGCAGCCTCCTGTGGGGCTAGTTAACGCTACCTGAGTGCTGTAACATGCCACTGCCGGAAGGCCACCCCGCAACACCATCACCAAATGATGATAATATGCTGGATGTTTCTGCATCGTTTTAACATTCTCCATGGATAGATCTGGGAGGGTAATAATCTCTCAGTCATTGGCAATTTTCTTTTCGCTGTTTTATATGAAGGCATGGCTCTCTATCAAGCCATTGCAAAGTAGAAAAGAAGCTGTATGGCTTTTTAAAACCATATACAGTAGGAGATAAGCATCGCTGAGGCTGTTGAGTACATTGTCTAGGAAGCATTGAGCTTACTGGGGAATCTAGTGATTGCCTCAAAAGTAATCCCTGACATAACTTTATTTAGAAATTTAAATTTGAGTGGTGAGTTTTGGCAAGGGGTCAACTGCCTGGGAAATAGAGATGCCAAAGGATTGACGAGCAAGACTGATATAATTCCTGACAAGCACTTTACATAAAGTCCATGAAAAAAGAATTTTATTAATCAAGCAGCAAGAACAATATACAAGAAGCTAAAGTCAAAACACAAAAGGGCAATACAGGAGATTGCTAAACTCAAAGCTGTTAGCCAAACTAGACACAAACATAGAAAAATGTAACCAAAATAGTGCTTAAGCAAAGTTTTCTTTTGCTTTCTTGCTTTTATTTTGCCCCAAAGTTCATGCAATATTTAGTCATATGGCCATAATATAAAACCAGGCTGCTATAATGTGCCTATCTACCAGACACACAAAAATGTGACACCTGTGAAAACCATCAAGACAAAATGGCAGTGCTAAACAAACAAATTCATTATTGACAGTTATGACACTATTATACTGGTAAAATCATAAACAAATGTAAAAACTCAAAGGCAAATTATTAATACATTAATGACAAACAGAAGGTGAATTTGAGAGTGTTTGCTCGGTAGAGGGTGTCAATGAGTCACCTCGCTAGATAAAAAAGGCAAAAACCTACATTAGACAGATCATCAGGATTTTCTTTGCCATTGGCTTTGCTGCTTTTCATTCCTTTTCTTAGATCATTCATTCCTTTTGTGTTCAGTTTAAGAAAGCTTAATGCTTTTGAGATATTTTTAATTCTGGCTTTTTTCCAACAAAAGGTATTTTTTCCCTTAATCATCCCCTCCATTTACGGTATATCAAGGTTATTACTTCTGAGATATTTTGTATGCTGACACGTTGCTCTGTATGTACTATAGTCAGCACACAATATACAGTATATAAACAAGACAGACAATATATGTGTGGCCTAATATACAGGTGCATTCAAGGGCTGTGCATGGACTGAGTTCAGTAAGTAGGTTCTACAACCTTCTCAATCCATTTCAGATGCCAACTTCTGGGACTGGGCAAAAGTCTGAAAACGGGCCTGGGCAGGACTCTAGTCTATCACAGGAACTACTCATACTCACACATGCACACAATATTCAGTGACAATTTGCAAGTGGAAATTAACATAACCTAAATAATTAAGTACTTTTTGCAATTACATGTAATTCCTTCTGTGCTTGAGCATGTCGAGCCATAGCAATTTTAATGAGAAGGGACTTTCAATGCTATTCGGTTATGGCAAATATTTGGGAATAACAGACATGACCTCAGAAGACCTGTGTGGAAATAGGAGAAAATTCCAGAAGCCCACCCATCAGGGTTTTATGGCAAGATACCAGGTGAAACCCATGCCTCAGTAAAAAAATACATGGAAGCACAATTGGGGTTTGCATAAAGATACCTGACTCTCAAATTATGAGAAACATGATTTTCTGGTCTGATGAAAGCATAATTGAACAGTCTGATCTCAAATCATGTGTGGAGGCACTGTTCATCACCTGTCCAATATTCCAGCAGTGAACCATGGTGGTGGCAACATCATAATTTAGGATTGTTTTTTTAGCAGCAGAGACTGGGAGACTAATTAGGGTCAAGGAAAAGTTGAATGGAGCAAAGTGCAGAGATATCCTTAATGAAACCCTGCTCATTAGTACCCTGGACCTCAGACTGGGCCAAAGGTTCACCTTCCAGCAGGACAGTGACCCTAAGCACTGAGCAAAGACAGCACAGAAGTGGGCTAAGGAACGCTCTGTGATTGTTCTTGAGCGGCCCAGTCAGAGTCTGGGATATAACCCAATTGAATATCTCCAGAGAATCCCAAACGTAGCTGTCTATTGACAGTCTTTAACTAACATAGTATTATTTGAGAGGATCTGTAGAAAAGAATGGCACGAGACCCCTACATCCAGGAGTGCAACACTTATGTAAATTTGATATTTCAGTTGTTTTTTTTCTTTATATATATACATTTTCAAAAAGTTGCCTTGTCGTTCTGGGGTATTGAGTGTTGTTTGATGAAGGAAAAAGATTTCCATCATCCTTTTCATCAGATGTCCTTCATCCTTTCCTCCAAAAAGAAAAGATTTTAGTAAAAGGCTCCAAAATAAGAAAATATAAAAAAAAAAGTCAAGGGATCTGAATAGTTTCTGAATGAACTGTGCATTTTGAAGGAGAGTGAAGGACTTTGATGATTCAGTAAATTGAATGCTCTTGTAGTGCAAACACCTAATGTCTGTTTTTTCCAGCATGGAACTGTGATATCACTGCACAGTTTTTATTTAACAGGCTTACTCTTCACTCAGTTTGTTTGCTACTGTCCTGAACATATACACAAGGTCCTCAAACCATTTTTATAGAAATGTGGTCTTCAAAAATGTATTCTTACAGTCCTCCACAAAAATAATGAGATCAATCCAGATAGAGTGAAGATTCTGAATGGGATACCTAATGCAAGTTAATATGCTCAGATTCTTGGAGTTCTTGCACTAGTGAACGTAATAACCAGACGATTGTTTAATGTAAAGTCATAAGATTTATCCTGAATTTTATACCATGCCCTGTGCATGATGTTGCCATATTTGGATTTCTTTATTTTTCAACGAGCCAACCTAATTCAATCCTGTCAGCTTTGTCATACCTATCAGCCAGTCCATTATCGGGCACACTCACTCACATACCAGGCCAGCATTTGAACCCTGGCTCCTATAGCTTTGCGTCCTAGTCACTGTGCCTTTGCTAGTTTCTGACCTTCATTCATTAAGTATCATCCAGAAGGTTTTACTGGAGAACTGTGGGAAGGAATAAGGAGTTTGACTGAAGCAATTTAGGTACCTAAATGTGAAACGCCTACCCCTGGAATGGTGCAAAGCCCCAGAAACTCAAATATAAGGTAAAATATGAGGAAAAGCAGAGCACTGCCTGAAAAATTGAGTCATTGCTGATCTATGGCCTGACAGATCTTCCTTTCAAACTATCTGCATGGAGCGTGCTAATGCCATCTGTTGCCAGAACACTCATCCTTTCCTCGCAAGCAGTTTCCACAGTTATTTCCTGAAGCAGCTGTCACTTGCTTGCTTGTCTACTCTCTTTTTTTCTATTTCCTTCTTAACAGCAAGAAAACGGGTAGCTTTTATATGCATATATGTTATAGCACAATGATTTCTGTTCACTTTATTTAAACACATCCAAATTCCACCTGAGCTTTAGTCTTTGGAAAGCAGCCTTTGTTGTGCACAAGCTTATAGGAGTCAGATTTGTTACATGAGGAGAAGGTCTGTTTCCAAAGATGTATGATTGCCATGTAAAACATTTTATAGAGTGAAGTTTCACCAAATGCTAGAACCGAAATGGAATCTGTTTTACGTACTCTAATTTATAAAAAAATGATTTTTTTAGCCCTTTAATATTGGTCTATCTATTGTAACAAGAATGAGCAGGAGACATCAAAGTTTTGGGGCAGCCACCCACATAATATGCTGTGGCTGTAAATGGATGAGTGTTATTTATTGAGTTGTGTTCAGGTCAAGGTCTGAAACAGAACTGATTCATATGTGCAAATATAGTGGCTTTAAAGGCCAAGACCGGAAGTGAGGCCATCATGGGCACCTGGACCGGAAGTGACACTATCATGGGCACCGGAGCAGGAAGTGACACCATCATGGGCAGCGGAAGAGGAACTGACACCATGAGCGCCGGAAACGGATGAGATTTCCCGTGAATGGTTTGCAGTGGATTGAAAGAGAAAGTCAGTGCACCTCGCCACCCCCTGGTCTGGCATGAAATTATCACTATTCAGGCCCATTAGCTGCCTCCCATTCGCATGTGTGTGACACTGTCTATCTATCTATCTATCTATCTATCTATCTATCTATCTATCTATCTATCTATCTATCGGATTTGTTTATTTTGTCAAGAATGCAACATAATATTCTCCAACCCATTAAATCCAGTTTTGGGTCATGGGAGGCTGGAGCCTATCCCAGTAGCCCAAGACGCAAGATAGGAAACAGTCTTGGACGGAGAGCCAGTCCGTGGCAGGACTAAAGTTAGGCACACCTACATGAGGCCAGGTTAGGATATCCGATTAACCAAGTGTGCTCATCTTTTAGGATATGTGTGAGTGAAACCAACACAGACATGGGAACAGTGTACATACTCCACATGAACAATAATCAGGAATGGAGTTTGGAACTGAGAAAGTGGATCTGTGAGGGAGCATTGCTACCCACTGTTCCACTCTTGTTGTTTAATTCATATTTTTTTGTAATGAATTGTATAATCTTTAGAACAGGATTGCGCAGGTTTGATTATTATTCTACATCCATTTTCTATTTTCCTCTGTGGGTCTCAGAGCTTTTCCTGATAACATCAGGTACAAAATTGGAAGCAACTCTGGATGAGAATATTTGCATGTGAATATATTGTGACTGCAGCACATTCTAAATACTGTAATGTTTTGATCTAAGACATATGGCCTCTTATCACTTAATATTTTAAACAGTGTTTCTGAAGAAGTTCATTTATTGTTATGCAAACAACATCAGTTTAATTTGCAGCATAATAAATACACAGAGTGAGCATAATACATATGGATTTTAATATGTGTGTAGGACATATTTTCTATATATTTAATTATCAATCCATAGTGCTAGTGTACTGGTTAGCGATGCATTCTCGCAGCTCCAGTTTACACTTTCTCCTCACGTCAGCATGAATTTTCTCCTACATCCGGATTCACATTTTAATAATTGATGACAAAATCCTAATCCAGCATTAATAATTTTCTCTGGATGTTCCTATTTTAGCTCACAATTTAAAAAGATGCAACTTCAGAGTATCTGAACTGACTTGTATGAGTATACACTAAAGGCAGGTTGGCATTCCACTCGGAGTAGGTTCCTGCCTTGTGCCCTTGCACTACCACAGCTGGTTTGGTCACAAACCATTTTTTGTAAATGAATAAGAAGTTTATCATATGTCCAGCTCTCTGTGAGTGTTTTTCACCTTCTGAACAGGGATCTCCTCATCTTAATCAGTCTTGTTTTTGCCTCTTTAAAGGACATGACAATGATATAAGAATTTATATAGGCAGCTTGTTCCAAATTGGCATCCTTTCCAAACTGGTTACTGTTGCCAGGTTAGACCTCACAACCATGCAATCTTGTAATGAAAAACCGAATTCAGAAATTGGGTGGACAGATGGATGAGTACATATGGTTGTATATATTATATTATTTAATTTACAACCTTACATGTATTATTGTTTGACCTTAGAACAAAGTTCTCCTAATTCTTATTTTTTTGTAAATTCAGTACATATAACGTGGGAATAACTGTAGACAGATGAGAATCTGGAATTGTGAGCCCATGTCGACCCTTATACAAGGAGGGCAAATGTAACAAGTTTTACAAGTATAAGTGTTCCTTTCAAATAAGGTTTACTCCACTTGAGCTCTGTTACACAAGTGTAGAACAGCTTGACCAAAAGAAGCAAAAGAGGCGAAGGATTCTGTGAGCCTTGTATGGGTAGCAGATCTTGAACGAGGCACTTTGTAAAAGCACACTCTTCATCACTGTCCAGTTCTTTATCTTAAACTCTACATGTCGTTCTATTCCTGTCCTGTTGCTGTGTTTAGTGTTTTGATATGCTCTTCATGGTGTTGTTATCCCCTCTGTTTTGTTGTCTTTTCAACTGATATGACACCAAAATTAGCCTCTACTCTTTTTCCTTTAAAAAAGATTATTTTCCGGCTTTTAGAGGGTGCGAGAATTTCGAGTTGGCGTCATGGAAAAACATGACAAAATAAAACAAAAAAGGGCATGATTTGCCTCTTGGTGACACACAAAGCCATCATTTTCTGACACATTTGCTAGCATTTCTCCAACCTTGATGTGCTCAGTGTTCACAAGGTCTAGTAAATTTTTAAATGATGTTGCCTTTTGGTCAATTAGCCAGTTAATTACTCCCCAAACCCTGTCCTGTAATCCACACAAACTGCGCTGGTAAGACACTCGCCGGCTTGCTTCATCCTTATTCAGCAAACCTGGCCTGTGAAATTGTTTAATTGCTAATTGCTCCCTCAATTTTCCTCTCAGAATATCCTTTTGTTGGTCTAATCATTTTTCTCTGCATGTCATTTTAATTCATCTTTGCATTCCCCAAGGTGCACCAGCCTACAGCAGAATTAACCCCTGTGCGCTCCCTAATTTTCGCGGTTGCTGTCTGCATCAAGTCAGCTAAGCGGTATTGCCCACTCGTTAAGTGACAAAGGCCATCCATTCTGTTTCTTTATGACATATTTGATGTCTTTTTTAGTAGCAGATATTTAGTAGCAGGATTGGCAGCACTCAGTTTGTCCCTGCTCCTCTTTCTGCAATTTTTCATTGTGGTCATGATATTCATAATTCTTTTTTATTCATCATTTCAAAGTTTCAGATCTGACTTATGCATTTATCAATGTTTCCACATTGAATGGCTCCTTGTCTAGTGATAGCTCCTGCTTTATTCTTGACATAGTCAAAATTGGCTGTGGCTCCCCACGACTCTAAATTTGATTAGGTAAGTGTGAGGATGTTGCTATTTATTTGGTATCTTGACATTGTGCATGGTTTTTGGTGAATTGCTCCAACTAATGTGCATCAAGAAAAGCAAACAATTTGTTATGTAAAACACAATGTCTTTATTGGTCATCTTTGAAGACTTCCAAGTTAAAAGGTGGCATTATAGCAACTGATCCTAGTAGTATTGGGAATTTACAAATTTTGGAGATTTTAGCACTGGAAGCTTGCCTAATAACTGTCTCTGTGGAGTCTCCAAGTGTCTAAATTAGATTTCTCCAGCTACTTTGGTTTCCTTCCAGAACACAAAGCCATAGGTTTTAGATTAGTTGATTGTAGTTAAGTGCCCCGTTTATAGGCGCGTGTGGCTTACAATAAACTTTTGCTGAATCTGGAAATGATTTCATGTTGTGCCCAGTACTGCAAGCTTGATTTCCCCATGAAATGGAATAGGAAGGTCAAGGAACAGAATGGATGGTTGAACTCTTTAGATTTTCCATGCCAGGATATTTTTTCAACCTCATGTAATATATGCAAAATGATTTGAAGTGTCACTCAGTTTCAGTTTTCTGCATACACCTGTGAAATATTCTAACAAAAATAACATTTTCCTCAGGCAGGTACCACCTGCGTCTTTAAATCCACTGAATGGTATTTTTAAGTCCCGTACAGGGTTGGTTACTGTTTGGATACCAGTGCTGCTAGAATAGACGCCCACTGCCCATGGTTCAGATGCACTACTGGGTGGGTGGACCTTGAACCATATATGAAACAAAGTCTGTTCATATGTCAGATAAGATTTCCTTATATATAAAATGCTATCTCAGTATATAAGGTCCTGTCATGTAATTCTGCTTTTATTCTTCACACGGTCTTCTTTCTACTAATTCTGATGAGGGGATATTCTGTATATATACTGTAAATTATTCTTTTTCTTTTATTTAATCTTTCAATCCCCAAACCCAAAATATACTTTATTTGGGTTTTGCTTTGTTTCTTTTTTTTAATGCTACATAATTTGGGGTCACCACAGCAGTTAATAATTCACTTAGCCTGCAGAATAATAACTGGCTGGAATGCTTTCTCTGTGAAGTTTGTGTGATCTTCCAATGCTCACACTGATTTCCTGCTACAGGATTTTTATTGGTGATGTTAAATTGACACAATGTCACACCATTGAAGTGAGTTTGACTTTCGAAGACTGTCAGCTAGTCCTGGGCTGGCACAAATGAAAAAAATTGTTTTTACTTCAATGTTTTAAAGTATTCCACCCATCTATTATTTTTCTGTGCCTTTAGTGGAAAGCTGTAAGTAGAAATTTCATTGGGGTTGAGTATTGTAGTTATTATGTTATTTTAATTTGTTTCAAAGGGTTCTTTTCTGTTATGTTTTATTTCTTACTAGCTATGTTACCTGTCAATGCCAGGTAATAGAATACATTTAAAAATATTTGATATCTCTTACCATATGTTAACCTTTCCTCTCCTGACTGGCACTTCTTCTGTTGGGAGCCTGCCTCTCACATCTTATGATTTTGAGGGGCCTTGCTCGCCTCCTGTCTGCTGTTATAATTCCTGTCTTTGAAGGAGTGCCTCCTACGCCTTTACTTCTCCTCGTATTTCTCACACTCAGACTTCCTTTTTTCCACCGTGTTACACAAAAGCCAAACTGACCAAATGCAAAAAAATTAAAACTGTCGAATCAGATTGATCTGACAGACCTTAGCATTTTACTATATAGTTCATATCATTAAAAAAAATCATCACTTTTTTGAGTTAAGATATCTTGTCTGTCAGGCACTTGTCTATTAATATGCTCGAAGGCATTCTGTTATTTAATAGAAATAAAACATAATTAGATCTTTTAAAGGTTTTGAAGTATGGCTAGATTAAAAATGATGCACAACTTGCACCAATGTGTACTTTTCCTGAAACACACCTCTTCAAGAGGGGAAATTTTAAAGAGGAAATGATCAATTTATCAGCCATTATCTTACGGTCAAAAACTGTTATCATGTGATGATAGAAAATGGAAATAAGTGGTCTAGGTTAAAAAAACACAAACAGCAACAACAACAAAAACATGATGGTTGGGTGATTGGATCGCCCTGTAACAAATAGAACTGCTGCCTCACAGTACTTGAACACTAGTTCAGATTCTACTGGAGATCCTTTCTGTGTGGTGTCTATGTCTGAGTAGATTTCCCAAGAGAGCTCTTATTTTATTCTACAGTCCAAAAGCCACACTTTCAGGTTGATTGATGAGTAATTGTCCTCAGTGATAGACAAATGTTTTATCCAGTGTTTGTTTCTGGCACTTGTAGGTGTTGCAGAAAGACAGTATATGCCATAGCACTCCCCAAGGCAATGTGTGAGATTTATATTAGCACCAGAATTAATCAGACATTCAGCACTTTCTTTGAGGTGATTGTATTTTCTATACTATGAACCTGATATTGTCATTGAGAGAAAATAAAGAATCCTTTTGATTATTCATCGTCTAGCTGGGAAACAATGCAACAAAAATGACTGCATCTCTTCCGTTAGTCTATTTTAGACAAGATTTTTCAACATAGCTGCCTTCAAAACCCATTTATAATCATCACCTTTTTTATTATGTCTCTCTGACTCTTCATTTACCAACCTCCATTTTTCAGATTCACTAAAATAATTATATAGAAACCACAAGATTAATTTGATGAAAAGGAAATTACATTCCATTACTAAGAAAGATTGTCAGAAAAATTGGCATTACAATACTGCTGTGTTTTTGTGTGCCTTCTAAAGTCTTTGGTTTCTATGAAAAGTTGAAATGTCTTGTGTTTGTTGCTCAGGGGTTTGTTTTTGGCTTCATTACATGATTATCTGGATGAGCTGGTTAGAGAATGTTAATTTAACAATGTTTACAGCCACTCTTTTTAGCATGGTTCATAGTACTAGGGTGTTGTACCATGTTAGCCATTTTGAATGTAGAGAAAAGCCAAGCAAAATGACACCTTTTATTGGCTAACTAAATTTTAGTTAACCAATAAAAAGTGTCATTTTGCTTGGTTTTTCTCTATCATGGTTCATGTAAGCTTTGCATTTAGTGTAAGTGGTGAGCTCTCTGTGGCTTTAATGGTGAAATATCTTGCTTTATAGGAAGAACCTATATCATAAACAGTGAGTACAATATAACAACAACAACATTAATTTATATAGCACATTTTCATACAAATAATTTAGCTCAAAGTGCTTTACATGATGAAAAAAGAGAAAGTAAGAATTAAAATCAGAGAACACTAATTAACATAAAATAAAAGTAAGTATATAATATAATATAATATAATATAATATAAAAGATTGGCCCTGAAGGGGATACCACAGCATTGTGGATCTTTGCGAACATATTCAGTGGTCAGGGATTACAGAGGTGGTGGTGCACTAGCCTGGTATTCTTGGTCTAAGCAGAGAGCAGCTCCTGACTAGGGCTGAAATTTCAAAGACACTGGATCTGACTTTAATAATCCCAGACTAGTGATTAAAAGGTTTAAATGGATGGATGTTAGCAAGAATTTAGCTGGCAAGAGGAAGAGAGAGACCAAAGGTATTAAAGAGTATATGGGATGTTATTTTGATGACATGATTGAGTATTTTAGATATCACACAATTTACAATGCTGTTTACTCCTTAATTAAAAATCTTGCTTGATTC
Source organism: Polypterus bichir lapradei (assembly GCA_026402145.1). NCBI lineage: Eukaryota > Metazoa > Chordata > Cladistia > Polypteriformes > Polypteridae > Polypterus > Polypterus bichir. The sequence goes on along the minus strand of JANRMT010062856.1, from coordinate 61,333,112 downwards.
ATTATTGTCACTATTATAAATGCACTATTTTATTTATTACCTTTTGGAATTTTGTTGTTGTTTTTAGATTCAAGAAAGGCTCATGAAATTCTTTATAGGCCGCAATATAAGCCCATATACAATCACAAGTTTTATGTACAGTATATATGCTGTATGTAAAATGTGTGTGTGTGTGCAGTGGAGCATTTAGTACAGGTAAGTATTCAGACCCCTTCACTTTCAGCACACTTTATTGCATTGCAGATTTATTTTATTGTATTGCAGACCCTTAATTCATTTACTTTGTAGAAGCCACTTTGGCAGCTCTGAGTCTTCTTGGGTAAGTCACTACAAGGTTTGCAAACCTGGACTCGGAGCAGTTTATTCCATTCCTCTTGGTAGATTTTCTTAAACTTTGTTAAATAGAATTGGAAGTTTCTGTAGACTTGTCTTCTGGTCTCTCCAATTGATATTTTATGGGGTTTAAGTCTGCACTTTGTCTGCACCACACAAAGACAGTCAGAGACTTGTCCTGAAGCCACTTCAGAGTTGTCTTGACTGTATGCTTTGGGTCATTATCATGCTTAAAGGGGGACTGATGTCCCACCCTGAGTTCTCATGCATTATGTAGCAGGTTTTCTTCAAGGACCTCTCTGTATATGGCTGCATTCATCCTTCCCTCAATTCTGACCAGCTTCTATGTCATTGTTGCTGAGATGTTCCTACATAGCATCATGCTGTTATCATAGTGCTTCATGTTGGGGTGGTATTAGGAAGGTGATGAGCAGTATCTATTCCTCATCAGACATAGTGTTGAGAGTTCTGCTTGAAGATTTCAATTTTTGTCTCATTAGACCACAGAATCTTTTTTCTTATCCTGTCGGAGTCATTTAAATGGCATTTGGTGACCTCCAACTGGGCTGTTTCATGCCCTTTACTAAGAGTAGCTTACGTCTAGCCACTCTGCCTTAAATGCCTAGTTGATGGAATGCTGCTGAGATGGTACGAATGCTATTGAGATGGTTACCCTTCTGACAGGTTCTCCCATCTTAACAGAGGTCTTCTGCATCTCTGTTAGAGTTACCGTTGGGCTCTTGGTCACCTATATGACAAAGACCCTTGTTGTCCAGTTACGCAGTTTGGCCAGTTACCCTATTCTAGAAAGAGTCCTGGTGGTTCCAAACTTCTTCCATTTCATAATTACTTATGCCAATGTGCCTCTGGAAAAGCTCAAAACTTTAGAAATGGTTTTAGTCTCTTGCCCTAATATATGCCTTACCACAATGTTACTATGGGGGTCTACAGAGAAGTCCTTGGGCTCCATGGCTTAGTTTTTGTCCTGACATGCTGTGTGAATTGTGGGACCTTATATACACAGGTAAGTGCCATTCAAAATGATTTCCAATCAATTGAATTTGCCATTAGTGGACTTCAATCAGGTTTCAGACATATCTCAACTATAATTGAAACATACACTTGACCAGAATTTGGAGTGCCACAACAAAGGGTCTAAATACTCATATAATTGAGAGATTTCTGTTTTTGATTTTTCTAAATAAATTTGCAAACCTCTCTGAAAAGTCACATGTTCATTTTTTTTATTAATGATTATTGAGTGTTGATTGAGGAACATAAATGGCAAATTTATTAATTTAAAATGAAATCCACCCTACAGCACAATAAAGTGCAAAGATTGAAGGTTTAAATACTTTCTGAATGCACTATATAGTCTACTTATACATCCATATGCATTACATTAACTGAGTATAAAATAGTTAGCTTAAAATGTATTATATGTCTGTCAATGAGCACCCTCATGGCAGAAACACAGCAGCAGGCCAGAACTAGTGATTGAAAATGGCTTTGGGGACTGTGATTGACAATTGGAGGTAATAAATAGTCCAGGTTCTGTAGCACATGAAAAGTATTTTATTCACTAAGGAGGTGCTGACATATGAGATCAGAATTAAAGCATTGAATCATATGGAGTGTGCTTAGGTGATTGCCATTAACAAGGGATTCAACAGATGCTGCTGCTCAGCTGTCTCTGAAGCAGTTTTATTAACCATCCTAACTGTCAACAGGACCTACGATGGAGAGAGATGTGCTCATAAAAAGCAGAGCCTTTTTCCCAGGTGTAGTAGTTTATGAATTGTGTGCCGCTCTGGAGAGTGAAGTTCTGTTTACTGTCATAGCATCGAACTGAAACTAGAGATTATCATCGCACCATTGGGGTTTGCATGTCTGATGTTCATCTTGTAGCTCATGTAACACAGCATCTTTCTAGGGCACCTGGTACAGTTTACTTGGGGCCTGTTCAGTTTTTGGGGCAGGGCCCTGTAGATTGCACTGTTGAAAAAAAATATAAAATGAGAAATATATCTGTTTTTCTTTTCCAGTCACTGCCAGTGTTGAGTTTGTATATTTGCCAGATGGCCTATGTGTAAGTAAGAGTAGGTACGTATATAAGTGCATCCCGTCCAAATTTGATTTCTGCTTTACACCCTAAACCCAATGATGCTGGGACAGATTTGGCACCCCTGTGACCCTGAATTGGAATATATGGATTTGGAAAATTATTAGATGAATGTCAGGTAATTTTATCTTAGACATTGCTAAAGATGAATCAACAAAGGAAAAGATGTGTTTTTAAATTTTTTAAATCATTTAAAATATATATATCGTCCTACAGTTTAATTTCATAAATGTTTGATGTATGGAAGAACATTACAGTGAGACTTTTGTCATTTTATGGTTGCACATCCACATTTGCAATAAAAAACTGTCATTATCCTTCCATTCAATATTAAGATTGCTTAATCCAGGAATGGGTCATCGGGAAGGGAGCTTGTCTTTGCAGGCCTGTTCTCATGTATACACTCATGTTCATTTAGTAATTAATCTATCATTCACACATTTGAGAACATTACAGTAACTAAAGAGATCTCACAAGAAGCTTGGAGGGAACAAGCAGGCTTCATAGAAGGTCCATTAATCCACCTTTCTTAATTATACTTTAATCAAAGCAGCCTATTTAGCAGTATATTTTGCCTTTTCTTCTGGCTTCTCCCATTAGGGGTTGCCACAGCAGATCATCTTCTTCCATCTCTTCCTGTCCTCTACATCTTGTTCTGTTACACCCATCACCTGCATGTCCTCTCTCACCACATCCATAAACCTTTTCTTCAGCCTTCTTCTTTTCCTCTTACCTGGAGCTCTATCCTTAACATCCATCCATCCATTATCCAACCCACTATATCCTAACTACAGGGTCACGGGGGTCTGCTGGAGCCAATCCCAGCCAACACAGGGTGCAAGGCAGGAAACAAACCCTGGGCAGGGCGCCAGCCCACTGCAGATCCTTAACATCGTTTTCACAATATACCCAGCATCTCTCCTTTGCACATGTCCAAACCAACGCAATCTCACCTCTCCGACTTTGTCTCCCAACCATCCAACTTGAGCTGACCCTCTAATGTACTTGTTCCTAATCCTGTCCATCCTCATCATAACCAATGCAAATCTTAACATCTTTAACTCTGCCACCTCCAGCTTTGTCTCCTACATTCTGGTCAGTGCCACCGTCTCCAACCTACATAACATAGCTGGTTTCACTACCATCCTGTAGACCTTGCCTTTCACTCTTGCTGATACCCGTCTGTCACAAATTACTCCTGACACTCTTCTCCGCCCATTCCACCCTGCCTGCACTCTCTTTTTCACCTCTCTTCCACAATACCCATTATTCTGTACTGTTGATCCCAAGTATTTAAATTCATCCACCTTCACCAACTCTACTCTCTGCATCCTCACCATTCCACTGACCTCCCTCACATTTACATATATGTATTCTGTTTTGTTCCTACTGACCTTCATTCCTCTCCTCTCTAGAGCATATCTCCACCTCTCCAGGGTCTCCTCAACCTGCTCCCTACCCTCACTATAGATCACAATATCATCAGCAAACATCATAGTCCAAGGGAACTCATGTCTAATTTCATCTGTCAACCTGTCCATCACCATTGCAAATAAGAAAGGGCTCAGAGTTGATCCCTGATGTAATCCTAACTCCACATTGAATGCATCCGTCACTCCTACTGCGGACCTCACCACTGTCACACACCCCTCGTACATATCCTGAACAACTCTTATGTACTTCTCTGCCAATCCCAACTTCCTCATACAATACCACAGCTCCTCTCGAGGCACCCTATCGTATGCTTTCTCCAGGTCCACAAAGAAGCAATTCAGCTCCTTATGGCCTCTTCTATACTTCTTCATCAACACCCTCATAACAAACAGTGCATTTGTGGTGCTTTTTCCTGGCATGAAAAAAGGCTGCTGCTCACTAATCATCACCTCCCTTCTTAACCTAGCCTCCACTAACCTTTCCCATAACTTCATGCTGTAGCTCATCAATTTTATCCCCCTGTAGTTACTACAGCTCTGCACATCCCCTTTATTCTTAAAAATCGGTACCAGTACACTTCTTCTCCACTCCTCAGGCATCCATTCATTTCCAAGATTCCATTAAACTATATTTTGGCTCTTTGGACTATTTCCTT
>JANRMT010062856.1:61304781-61323559 GCA_026402145.1 Polypterus bichir lapradei | reverse complement strand
ATCTATCTATCTATCTATCTATCTATCTATCTATCTATCTATCTATCAGCTCATTTGTAGCTAAACTGATCCACTCTACAGTGCCTATAAAAAATATTCACCCTCTTGGAAGTTTTCACATTTTATATTTATACAACACAGAATCAGTGGATTTAATTTGGCTTCTTTGAAATTGATTAGCAGAGAAGGACTGTTTGATGTCAGACAGAAAACACATCACTGCAAAGTGGTCTAAAATAATTATCTGTTAAAGTATTGAAGTCAGTATTTAGCAGATGCACCTTTGGCAACCATGATAGCTTTGTCAGCTTTGCCCATCTGCACACTGCACATTTACCCCACTCTTCTTTGTATAACTGCTCCAGCTCGTTCAGGTTACCTACGGATCATGAGTGAACAGCTCTTTTCAAGTTTAACCACAAAGTCTGAATCGAATTGTGATCTGGGCTCTTACTCTTCTCCTTCAGGTCTGTAACATTTTTGTTTTTAAACCATTTCTCTGGAGCATTGGCTTTAAGTTTGGGGTCATTGTCTTGCTGGAAAGCATATTCACCTCCCAAGGTGCAGGATTCCAGCAGACTGCATCAGGTTTTCCTCCAGCTTACTTTGTAGTTTGCTTTTTTCATTTTATCCTCTGTCCTCATAAGCTTTCCATTGTGTGGTATAGAGAAGCATCTCCACACTATGCTTCACAGTGCAGATGCTATGTTTTTGATAATGTATTTTTAGCTTATTCCAAACATAGCGTTTAGTCGGATGCCCAAAAGCTTATTTTTTCTTCTCATCAGACTATTGTACTTGTTTCCAGCTGATGTCTGTCTTCCATGTGTCTTCTGACAAACTCTAGCTGAGATGTTGTGTGTGCTCTTTCTTTTTTAGGGCTTTTTTCTTTGACACTTTATCATAAAGCTACGACTGGTGAAGCACCCAGACAGAAGTTGTTGTCAGCACAGCCTTTCCAGTCTTATCCACTGTAGTTTGTAACACCTTCAGAGTACTCATAGGTCTATTGGTAACTGCCCTTCACTAGCCTTCTTCTTCCACCATCACGCAGTGATTCTCTTTCCATCTTCTTAATGAATGATTTAATTATAGTCAATAGGTTTTAGATAATTTCTTGTCTTTTTTCTTGACTTTTGCTCTTCAGTCACCTTTGCACAGAGTTGCTTGGAGTGTTCTTTTATCTAAGCTATCGTATGGCTTAGGCCGCAATACTGACCACCACAAGTTGGACCTTTCAGCTAAAGTGCATTTATACTACAATTAACTGAGCCTCCTTGAGCTGATTGTGTGACCTCTAAAACTTGTGATGATTTAAGTGTGTCATATTACTTATGCAGTCAGTTAATTGGTGTTTTACATTTGCAATCGATTTTGATCAATTTGCAGGGATCTGTTTTCACTTTAACATACATTAAAGCTAGTGTAATTTTAGTATAACAACAAATTGTTAAGTCTGTTTATAAACACTGCTTTTTGGAAAAGTAATTACAGCACTTTTTATTTTCTTTTTGTATTCCCCAAGCCTTCCTGTGTGCTGTTTTTATTAGTAGGTGGATCAGAAGTGACAGTGACAAGAGCAGGTTTAAAGGAAGAGACAGAAAATAGTCAGACACAGCTAAGATCGATACACAGTTAAGTGATTTGCCAAAATGTTTCCCTGAAACTGAATATCTCACTGAAACAAAGTTCAAAACCCAAAACAGATCTTTCTCTAGCATTTTGTTTGTTTCATTTAGTTGAGCTTTTTCTTGTTATTTCAAAGTTCAGTCATATACTGCTGTGTCAGACTAAGTTTTATATCATGACCACCATGGTATCTCTGATCAGATGGTATGGTCTAACAACCATGTAGCATCATAGCAACCGGCCACATAAGCAGGCAGTACCCATGGAAACAACCATACAAAATAATGGCATACATTGAAAAAGAGAGCTCCAAAATGGGAACACGAATGCATCACCAAAATAACATTAAAATAAAATGCGTACAGAAATAACAAAGAGTTGTACATGAATATTAAACAAAATAAAAACCATAATAACCTTAGCAAACTCTTAACAGTGAGAAGAATTGTTTCTTGGTTTCAACCTTAATTGTAATGCGTGTCAATCACAATTCAAATAAAACTACAGGTAGTCTCTAAAATGCACACGGTTGTCATAAGTCAACTTCCAAAATACCCTAGATTGTAATTACAGTACACAATATACTTGATCTTTGTGCTAGGAACACGGGTAAAGTCTATTCCCACACTAAAAAGAAAACAACACTACGCAAGAAATACAAATGTTATGAACTAAGAATCCCAAAACACAAGAGAGTCCCAGGAGTGATCAAACATGTCCACCAGAAGGGAATATACCATCAAACCCAGGCTAGATATAAGGGCAAACATAAGATTTTATAAAATAAAAAGAATTATTCTTCAAAAATGTTCTTCAACAACAATGAAGCTCCATGGTGCACAAAAAATGCCATAGGAGTTCCCAAAACCACAAGGCAATCCAATGCAACCAAAGTCCCAATACAGTTTCCAGAGAATGGTCAAAAAACAGAGCAGGAGATCAAAAAATCCAGTGAAATCCCAAAAGCACAAGCGCAGCAAACAGTACAAGTAAACACAGACCCCCAAGTGTATCCAAATGAACCATCAGGAATGGTGGGAAACCCACACCTTTATGGGACTGAGGGCAGTCCCTGGTGGTATTGGGCAGGTGGACCCTCCTCTTAGTTAACCACCCAAAAATTATAAGGCTTGGAGACAAAATCAAAAACAAGGAATAATGCAAATAATCCGCATAAATAAATAACTCAGAAGTGAACAAAAACAACATGAAACTAGGATTGTTAACTCCAGCTAGGGAACACTAGGCGAAATACAACAACATGTGTGATATATAGTGTTCATTAGAGGGTCATTTTCTAATGAAGCTATAATTGTGAGAAACATTCATTATTTATAAATGAAATTGCTTTGAAATAGACATAACTGACCCAATAATATTTATCCTAGTGGACCTTTGTTGCTCTTTGCTGTTTGAAAGTTGATTTCCATGTTTTTTTATTATAAAGATTCCTGTGTATGCTTTGATTCAAGTTAAACAATTAAAATGAATCAATAGTTATTACTGAGTAATAATTTATTCAGAGGAGTTAAATATAAAGGTGCGTATCTACAGTGAATGAGTTTATTAGGCTTTGCCCTTATCTATAGTCCATCCAATAGGTAACGATTTGCAAATTGTGCATAATGACTATCTGTACTTTATAATAATCTGCTGTTTATGTGTATGGCTGCTGGAAAGCAAACAATAATCAGACCGGGATGACTTTAGTGTGGGATAATGGACGATAGATGCACTGATGTAACAAACCCACATTAAATGTACAGTTAAAGCTTTCATACCTGAAGGTGTCCAGGATGTACTGAAGAATGTTTGTCAAGAGCGATGCTATGACTTAAAGGTTATATTCAGTTGAATTGTACTGAAGGACAAAAAGAATCCTAAAAACTGAGAGATAAACCAAGGCTGTTGTAGTAAAGGTCTAGTACAGTGAGTGAAAACAGTCCCATTCCTCTAAGTTAAGGTTGATGATATTCAGGTGAAGAATAGCTGAAGAAGGAGTCCTATAGGACCTTTTTGTCCTGTGGGTCTCTGGAGGCAGCTGATAGGTACCGACAGGCCAAGCGGAATGCGGCTTCGGTTGTTGCTGAGGCAAAAACTCGAGCATGGGAGGAGTTTGGAGAGGCCATGGAGAACGACTTTCGGACGGCTTCGAGGAGATTCTGGTCCACCGTCCGGCGTCTCAGGAAGGGGAAGCAGTACAGTGTCAACACCGTATATGGTGGGGATGGTGCGCTGCTGACCTCGACTCAGGACGTTGTGGGTCGGTGGGGGGAGTACTTCGAAGACCTCCTCAATCCGACTAACATGCCTTCCAATGAGAAAGCAGAGCCTGGGGACTCTGAGGTGGGCTCTCCCATCTCTGGGACTGAAGTCACCGAGGTGGTCAAAAAACTCCTTGGTGGCAGGGCCCCGGGGGTGGATGAGATACGCCCGGAGTTCCTTAAGGCTCTGGATGTTGTAGGACTGTCTTGGTTGACACGTCTCTGCAACATCGCATGGACATCGGGGACAGTGCCTCTGGATTGGCAGACTGGGGTGGTGGTCCCCCTCTTTAAAAAGGGGGACCGGAGGGTGTGTTCCAACTATAGAGGGATCACACTCCTTAGCCTCCCTGGAAAAGTCTATTCGGGGGTTCTGGAGAGGAGGGTCCGTCGGATAGTCGAACCTCGGATTCAGGAGGAACAGTGTGGTTTTCGTCCTGGTCGCGGAACAGTGGACCAGCTCTACAGCCTTAGCAGGGTCCTGGAGGGTGCATGGGAGTTTGCCCAACCAGTCTACATGTGCTTTGTGGACTTGGAAAAGGCGTTCGACCGTGTCCCTCGGGGAGTCCTGTGGGGGGTGCTCCGGGAGTATGGGGTACTGGACCCCCTGATAAGAGCTGTTCAGTCCCTGTACAACCGGTGTCAGAGCTTGGTCCGCATTGCCGGCAGTAAGTCGAGCCCGTTTCCAGTGAGAGTTGGACTCCGCCAGGGCTGCCCTTTGTCACCGATTCTGTTCATAACTTTTATGGACAGAATTTCTAGACGCAGCCAGGGTGTTGAAGGGGTCCGGTTTGGTGGACTCAGGATTGGGTCACTGCTTTTTGCAGATGATGTTGTCCTGTTTGCTTCATCAGGCCGTGATCTTCAGCTCTCTCTGGAGCGGTTCGCAGCTGAGTGTGAAGCGGCTGGGATGAGAATCAGCACCTCCAAATCCGAGAGCATGGTCCTCAGCCGGAAAAGGGTGGAGTGCCCTCTCAGGGTTGGGGGCGAGATCCTGCCCCAAGTGGAGGAGTTTAAGTATCTCGGGGTCTTGTTCACGAGTGAGGGAAGAATGGATCGTGAGATCGACAGGCGGATCGGTGCGGCATCCGCAGTGATGCGGGCTCTGCATCGGTCTGTCGTGGTGAAAAAAGAGCTGAGCCGTAAGGCAAGGCTCTCAATTTACCAGTCGATCTACGTTCCTACCCTCACCTATGGTCATGAGCTATGGGTAGTGACCGAAAGAACGAGATCGCGAATACAAGCGGCTGAAATGAGTTTCCTCCGCAGGGTGTCTGGGCTTTCCCTTAAAGATAGGGTGAGAAGCTCAGTCATCCGGGAGGGGCTCAGAGTAGAGCCGCTGCTCCTCCGCATCGAAAGGAGTCAGATGAGGTGGCTCGGGCATCTGATCAGGATGCCTCCTGGACGCCTCCCTGGTGAGGTGTTCCGGGCACGTCCAACCGGGAGGAGGCCCCGGGGAAGACCCAGGACACGCTGGAGGGACTATGTCTCCCGGCTGGCCTGGGAACGCCTTGGGATTCTCCCGGAAGAGCTGGAAGAAGTGGCCGGGGAGAGGGAAGTCTGGGCTTCTCTCCTTAAGCTGCTACCCCCGCGACCCGACCTCGGATAAGCGGAAGAGGATGGATGGATGGATGGATGGATGGATGGATGGATGGATATTCAGGTGAAAAGATTTGAGTCTCTTGCTAGTCATCTCTGGAGTCACAACTGAGTGGGCAATAAGGTTCAAGCTTTCTTGCTTAGGGGAAATGTATAGGACCACTTATTAGCTGGAGATCTCTGGTCCAATTGTCAATCTTCCATGACTACTCCTCCCTCAGGAGACAGCTTGTTCTCTCAGTTTGTGGACAGGAGCACCATGCTGCCACGTAGAGGCTTGGGGTTCCATGTTCCTCAATGGCTTCTCTTTTTCTCTCGTACCACCTATAGTCTACTATCTCGCCCCCTGTGGAATGTAGCTGTTCTCTCTCTCATTGCCAGTTAGGTTTCTCTTTCTCTCAATTTGTCCATAGATTTATATGAGAATTTCATCTGCCTTGTGCCACCCTGGTAACATCTGTTCGGCTAACCTCTTAGTGGCCCAGCAAGCCTCTACAATCTATAGTTCAATTTTATAAGCTCCTCAGTTTTACTTTGCTGTCTGTAGGTATTTTAGTTATTAAAAATGAGGGCAATAAATTTGTTCTTATTGATTTGCATGGTGCCTGAAGCATTTCTACTTCCTAGCCCAGTTGAATCGATTAAGCAGCATGTTTAATCACAATTATATGGCATAATTTTCAACCTATAATATTGGATTTTAAACATTTGTCACCATGCAAATTATAACACATGTCAAAGCAAGGTCTCTGAGGACAACTGTCCTGTAGTGGTCAAGACTGGCCTTTTTCGTAAGTAATTACAGGAAAAAATTTAGGCATATTAAGTAAATTTAGCTTTGTTTACACAGTATTTACAATGAGCACATAATGCAACGTGATAAGTATATACAGTAACATTATAAACAACACAAAAGTATATTTCTAAACCTGATTAATCTAATTCTGGGTCATACTGGGATGGAGCCTGTGTCAGCAATTTTACATGCAAGGCACTATCATCACAGGGCCCACTCACACAAATGCAAGTATTCACCACCTTGGAATTTTACACATTTTATTGTTGTACAGCATCGGATCACAGAAGATCTAATTTGATGTGTCTGATACTGATCAACAGAAAAAGACTCCAGTGAAACAGATCTCTGCAAAGTGATCTAAATTAATTGAAGATCTTAAAAGCAAAATATTTGATTCTTAAAGTACCCCCCCCCCCCCAATATGACATACTTATATGATCGGTGGTGCAGCCAGTTGGCTTTAAAATTCATATCATTAGTTCAATGGAGAGTGTTTGTCTGTAATTAAGGAGATTTAGTTGATCTTAGTATAAATGCTCCTTATCTGAAAGGCCCAACTTTTGGCAAGTTAGTATTGTTATCTAATCTGCATAATGGAGATAAGAAGAACACTCTAAGCAACTTATGAAAAAAAAATTATAGAAAAAAGTTAAGTGATGGAGATAAGAAGTGATGAAGGCACTCAATATCTCCTGGAATCCAGTTAAATCAGCCATTAAGAGATAAAAATAGCATGGCACAGCTGTAGCTACCTAGGGTAGGCCGTCCATAGACACTGAGTGATTGTGCAAAAGAAGACTAGTCTGATAGCTCAGAAGGACATATAGTGGTTGAAACTGGAGAGATGGCACATACAACAAATATTGCCCGGGTGCTTCACCAATTGCAGCTTTATGGGAGAGTGGCAACGAGTAAGCAACTGTAAAAAAAAAATATATATATATTTTTGGTTAGTTTTCCAGAAGGTAAATGTGAAACTCTGAAGTCATCTGGAAGAAGGTTGCATGGTCAGATGAGGCAAACATGGACCTTTTTGATCCTGATACTGAACACCATGTTTCAATATTGCACCTTATCAAAAACACAATATTCCTACTTTGAAACTTGGTGGTGGCCTCATCATGCTGCTGAGATGTTTCCCTATGGCAGTTTGTGGAAGGCTTTTGAGTGTAGAGGGTAAAGTGAATGCAATGAAATACAATGAAATCTTGGAAGAAAACCAGATACACTCTTCAAGAAACCTGCACCTTAGAAAAAGATTTGCTTTTGGCTACATATTGATGCCTGGTATAAAGTCAAGACTACAAAAGGAATGTCTTAAAACAAAAATGGTATCTATACTAATAAAAGGCAAAGCCATCACTGACTGACTGACTCACTCACTCATCACTAATTCTCCAACTTCCCGTTTAGGTAGAAGCTGAAATTTGGCAGGCTCATTCCTTACAGCTTACTTATAAAAGTTAGGCAGGTTTCATTTCGAAATTCTACGCGTAACGGTCATAACTGGAACCTACTTATGTACATATATACGGCCATAGCCTGCAGCTCGGTCACCGTGTGAGGCGGAGTTGCGTCAATCATCGTCATGCCTCCCATGTAATTGAGTGCCTGCCCATATAAGGCAATCCATCCGCAGCAATCCAATAGACACGCTGCCGCTAAATATTCACGGGTGAAGGACTGTGCTTATGCAAACAAAGATGAGATGGTCAGGGATAGACTAGTGTTTGGCACAAACTCAGTGAAAGTGTGAGAGAAACTTTTAAGTGCCGGGTCTTAACTAACATTAAATAAAGCTGTGGACATCGCAAGATCGCACGGGGCCAATTTAGATTCAGTGATTAACCTAAATTGCAGTCTTTGGGGATGTGGATGAAAAAAGCCAGCACAGAAAGAGCGAATGATCTCCACACAGACAGCAACCAGGTACAAGAGTTGTGTCTGTGAAGAAAACGTGCTTAAATTTAAAAAGAAGAAGATGCTTTTCCAGTTTTAGTTTTCACACGATTTGTTTATTTTCAGTTAATTGAAAAAGACAGCAGAAGAGTTTTATTGTTTTTTATGTGCTGTGAGCCTTGATGTTTTTAAGATTAAGGTTCACTATAGCAGCTTAGAAGACAGTGGCCTATTATTTCAGGCAATAAAAAGAAGAGAAAGGAAAACAAATAAGAGCACTGTTGCATTCATAAGGCAGCATACAATTATTATATGCAAAAGGTTATATAAATTTGTAATAAAGAACATTATTTGCTTTACAGCAATATTTCACAAAGTTGTCCCTGAAGTTAAAATATGACTGATAGCTTTTCTTTTAAGCAAATTGATAACTGGGGGCCATTAAGTTAAGTATGTTGTTAATTTATAAATTTAATATGCCAGTCTAAGAAATCTCTATAAGTGTTACTTTTCTAATACATTCTACAAAGAAACTGGGACCATTTTTTTCTTTATTTATTTATTTTTTAGGTTCACTAGAATATTTTTTTTTTCTTTTGCTTTTTTTACTGTGTTTGTCATTTTAACAGTCACTGGTTGCAGCCTCTTCTTTTACGGAACTTGATACATCTCATTCTTGTTTCATTTGTTTAGTATTAAAAATGTATATACGTACTCTAAGTATATCTTTATATGTAGAGATACATGTTTTAGAAGGTGTTGGTATTTTTTAATTTGTATAATTCCCTTGCTTGCTTTATTTATAAATTTACAAACTATTGAAATTAATTTTAACAGTTGTGTGACATGTGTGACAAAATGTACAAGATGTGAAATCTCAGGCATAGTATATCTGGAGTAGATATGGTAACCAAGAGAAATCAAGAGTACATAAAAATAATGAATCCTGCCAACTACACTAAAGGGTATCCATGAACTATATCAAAGTAAATGCAAATTGAAAAGCAAAATTAAATTGAGATGGTGTCTCTTCAAAACTTACAGTTGAAACACTGTATAAAGATAAATATGTCATTAGCTACCTTAGCATACAGATAACACAGGAGGATGTGTGGTCTATACAGGAGCTACGAGGAATATGTTTGCTGCAAGTGGTTCATGCATCACCATTCATACAGAGGCAACAAAGCTATGAATCACCAAAGTGAGGATAAGCATTTCTGTATTGCAGATACGAATAGTGAGAGCAAACATCATCTTTTGGGCTCCATTCGCCTGCCTTTCACTTTAGTTTAGTGGCTACTTATAGCACAGAATGCTGCATGGTGGGATAGCTTCAGATTTTTACAAAATGCATAGGCGCTAGAATTCAGCATTACTGTTTCTCAAGGCTTGGGCTTTGGTTTGACGTCCATTTCGGCATGTAATTTTTGTGAAGGTTTCAGTTTCTCTATGACCCCTCTGGGGACTCTCCTTTCCTCTAATCCTCCAAAGTTAAAAAAACTATTCAGATTGTAAATCAATACTAATTTAATCAGTATGAACAAGGGCAGATATACTGTATCTGAGTGAATCTGCTCTATGATGAACTGGTGATCGACTTTGTGATGAACTTATGGCATTTACTGCAACATCTGAGCTGGAAAAAGTGGATTAAGAAAAGACAGAATTTGGATAGACTGTGTTCTCATTTCAGCTTAACAACCCATACAATCTGCATATTATTCATTGCGTTTGAATGTAACAAACGTAATGTTAGTTTGTCTGGTTTGGGCTTTTTTAATGTTTTATTTCTTGGTATTGTGATTGCCTGCGATTGTTGCTACAAAGGGCTGTCTTTTCAATTAGGTAAATTACTTGCCCACCTTTATCACATGTGGTGGGTGTACTGCTTACAGGAATATTATATGCAAGGTACCCTTTACCCACAGGCTTGAAGCTTCATGGGCCACCAGTTTGATCAACTCATTGTAGCTCAAACTTACATGGGGTTCCTACTGAGTACTGACAGCAAACCTATGTATTGCAGTGTTTGAGGTTTCACGTGGGACCCCCAAGTTATCTTCCACTACTCTTCAATCAAATGCTAGTATTTTTCCATAAACAGAGTGCTGCCAGTAACTTTGTTCCACTTCAAGCGCTAAGGGTGATCAAATTAAATTGGTTCTGAGTTTCACCAAATGCTGAGTTGTTAGTTCTGTTTCATATTATTTGATAAAGTTTTCAAGAACTGCATACACAATGGAGTTTGTTCTCAAATCCAAAATTGTGTGTTAATCAAAAATAATACGTTACAAATGTTAACAATAATCCAATTCTGTGCAAGATGTATGGCACCGTGAACATATTGCCTTGAATAAATTAATTGCCATTCTCTTAGGAATAGTTAGTCAGATTTCATATACAGGTATATAAGTATATATAAGTATATTTTTAAATCCGCCTATAAATTTCAATGCTGCTTACTGTATCCAGGCCATGTTCATGGGTACAGGAGGCTGAGCACTGGGGACAAGATGAAGATAAATCCTTAAATGAACACTAGTCCATTCATTAACACACTCTCACAGGGCCAATTTAGTCAACAATTAATATAACGTGCACATTTTTGAAGTTGAAATCATGGTGGCACAGTGGTAGCACTGCTGCCTCGCAGTAAGGAGACCTGGGTTCACTTTCCAGGTCCTCCCTGCGTGGAGTTTGCATGTTCTCCCTGTGTCTATGTAGGTGTCCTCCGGGTGCTCCGGTTTCTTCCCACGGTCCAAAGACCTGCAGGTTAGATGCATTGGTGATTCTAAATTGTCCCTAGTGTGTTCTTGGTTTGTGTGTGTGTGCCCTGCAGTGGGCTGGCACCTTGCCTGGGGTTTGTTCCTGTCTTGCGCCCTGCGTTGGCTGGGATTGGATCCAGCAGACCCCTGTGACCCTGTGTTAGGATATAGCAGGTTGGAAAATGACTGACATTTTTGAAGTGGGAATGGAATGACCTCCCAATCATGAAGGGAATGTACAAAAATCCTCACAATTTGAAGCCTGCATATGGAGCTCTTAGGCAAGTGGCCGTTTGTGGAATAACTGGTACCTTAACCAGGCTTATTTTCTGAATTGTATCCAGGGCTTTGAGGACAGACAAGGCCTCTGAAATGTTATATTGAAGAGCTGGCCAACACCGATCCTGGACGACCATAGTGGCTGCATGTTATCTTCCCTGCCACATTCTCCATCAGTGACAAATTTCTTCTCTTAATTGACTTAATTTCCCTTCATAATAGACTTGTTGTTTAAGACTCAGTCTTCTGAATTGCTTCTGTGTTTCCTTAAGTGGCAGCCAAACAAAAATGAGATATGAAGTGAGCCAACAGATGACCAGCTAAGTTTGAACCTCAAACTCCAACCAATTTCCCTTCAACCAGTGTCTTAATTAGAAGCCAATGTTTATTGTTAACCTTAACCCGTTATTTAATTCCATGGCCTGTTGGTGCTCTCATTCTGCCACACCACACATTTCCAAAACTGTCAGTTTTCTTTTTTCTAAGAGCACCGCCAAAATAGATTTGTCACTTAAGCAGATCAACGTTACTGAGACTTGCACCTTTCTTTATTTTTCAGTATTGTATGCTGGACCCAGGCTAGCTGGTCATTTGTTGAATCATTTTGTATCTCATGATTGTTTGGCTACTAATTAAGGAAAAATGGAACAATTTATTGGGCAGTGTCTTAAATAGCAAGTTGATTACCATTAAGGCAAATGAAGTTAATTTGAAGCAAAAACTGGTTACTAATTAAGAAAAAGGTTACAAACATGCAGCCACGGCAACCCTCGAGGATCAGAGTTGGCTAACCCTGGATTATGCATGTTTGAGAACATTATTTTATGTACAAAGAAATAATTTAAGTGGTTGTCAGTTTCAGTCCTGGGGGCCACTGTGGTCTCACGTTTTTGTTTCAACCAGTTTTATAATCAGCGAGTCATTTTGCTTCTAATTGATCCCATTGGTGCGTCATTTTTTTTTTTCTTCTCATATTCTGCATCCAGAAAAAAAGCACAGTGATGTGAGTTTTATATGAATTAGAATTTTAGATTTTTTTAGTCTCTCATTTGGAACTTTGCTGTTATTTCACCTTTTTTCTGTGAAGTTTGCTCTCTTAAATGTATCCTGATAGAACAAATTCACAACAAATGGAGCAGGAATGGTGGGAGACGATACTGGATGCAGAAAAATGGCAGCTACTTCATTGTCAGACCCACTAGCGTGTTCACGAGTAAATCATGTCTTAAATAAACATAACACATTGGACTGAGCAGTATACAATAAATCATGATGATGCTGATGATCTTAGAAATGAAGACAAACGTAAAAACCTAAATTATCTTCATGTTACTTACAATACTTTCTACATTCCAATTAAAACTTAGCAAACCCAGTTTTGTAGTTTCTAGGCTGATAACAGAACAGCTTGCTTAATGAAGGCAGGAGTCCCTTTGAAAACTGAAGTTGACTGGGGAGAAAGGAAGTGGTCAGTTTTGAAATTGTTTCCCCATCTTCATTCATCTTAGGCGAAATGCAATGATATCATTAAGAGGCAACATATAAAACAGATGTCAATGAAGTGTCGTACTATGTCTGTGTGTACAGATAGATAGATGTACTTTATTTGTCCCCATGGGGAAATCAGAACTTTAACAAAGCTCGAGATAGAGAACGGTAAATATATAAATAACGTATAATTAATTAAACAAACAACAAACCCCAAACACACATAAGAACTGCTGCAATCAATAACAGGGCTATAGGTGACAGTAAGATTGTCTGGCCTGTCCAGATGTTCATTTGAAGGCATTAACATTTGAATAAAGCAGATCCAGCTTGTTGTGGATTCTGTTAGACGTTAGTTCAGAATTACTCACCGTTCTGTTGCGGAGTTTAAAAATAAACATCAACAGGTTGATGCAACCACTCCTGGGTGGTAATGTGGACAAATTCGTTCAGTTTTCCAAAGTCTGGATCACACTTAGTGGCTTTAATTATAATGTGCTTGCATCTCCTTCATAAGTCTCCAGACCCTCTCCTGCTTTTACCACTTTGTCTGATCATATCAGATAAAAACTGTTCCGTGTTAAATAGCATTCGAAATGTATTCCATCTGGTTCTCCACAATAAACAAATGCTAGAGTACAAGGAACAATCTGTGACTCATCATAATATATTAACGTTCAACCAACTTATTTAAAAGCGATTGAACATTCCAAATTTATGAAGGCAGGCCAGTTATGAGTCCTTTCCAACTTTTATCCTTGTTCCATATTCTTTCCACCGTTGGATGAGCTGCTTCTGCAATCGCAAAGCTACCAGGCTGAGTAGGAGAACATTTAATATTTCCCACTTTACATGCACAGAATCTCCTATATTGTCTGATGTAATAGGCATAGGTAGCCATCAAATTCTTCCGAACCTCTTCATTCACACTGTGATAATATTCAATTTCCTACCTCGTCCAAAAAGGAGTTGGTACGGGTTGACCTCTTGGGTCTGCGTCTGCAATGACAACAGCATATCTTCAATTTAAAATTCATTTAAGATTAACAGTAACAAGCCGCAATCCACATCTTAACATTATCATTAATAATATTCAAATTAACTGGTTAGTAATCTTAAAGAAAGAAAGTTTTTCCAAAAAATGGAGAGAAAGTTAGAGAGTGAGCACTCCTGTAAAAAGGCTGCCGCTTGCATGGTGCCCGGAAGACTAATGAAGGCCAAAACTTTAATTCTGTTTAGGTATCAGAACACTTCATTTGGTTCTTCCAACCTGTAGTAAAGTACCACTGAATTCAATAAAGAAGACAAATCAAATATTTGTTCCATTTTTAAGATCATTAATGTTGGTTGACCAAGTGGAAATTTCTCTCCTTTCTTCTGGGAAGTTCATTAAAGACATTCATCTGTAGCCACAGGGGTCCCCAAGATTGACCTAAAGCTACAGGATTTAAATGAAAAAGATCGCTGCTCATTATTAGATTGTTTCAGCCACAAGCATAGTTTCAGAAGAACTGAAAATGTTTCAATTATTAGATGAAATTATAAAGGTGATATCATTCCTTTTTAGCTGACATGAATAAAATCTAAAATTCACGTACCTGTACTAAGGATAACATCAAATCAGTTATTCATTTTATTTGGTGATGGGTAAACCATGTTAAAAAAGTAGCTGTTATCAGCTACCTCCTGCATATTGCTCTGCAGCCACTGGATTTTTAAAGTGAGCTATTTTGTCATCTTGTAAAGCAACATTCTTTGTATGAAAAAGTGCTATATAAATAATTGTTGTTGTCATTAAGTGCTTGTCCCCTCTTGTTGTGTGGTAGAGGTAGCAGCGGCAATTCACTGTATTTATTCAATTAATCTGCTTTTATAAAGTAAATAACTTTTAAGATAGACTGTCAGTAGGCCTCTCCCTTGCATTAGTACCCACATTTTTCTACCAGCTTATGCACCCATGTAACACTAAAGCTATTTTTGTCCTATGTCAGCACACACAGTACAAGGAAAGTGGCTTGTGCAGAGGTTTCTGTTTGGGATGATTATAAAATAAGTAGGGCAATTCAGAGTCCTGCAGCAGCCAATTTAAGCATCCTACTGTCATACAAATTGCAGAATATGATTTGGGCATCACAGGAAGCCTTCTGCATTGACAGCATTAAGATCCCAGGTACTTGCATCAATCAGGCCAGCAGGCTGCACAATTAGGTATGAAATGAGATTAGAGTCGCAGCTCTGACAGCAATTACTTAAACTGTTCACCTTCTGACTCCGCAAGACCTTCTAAATAAGCCGCCACAGTGCAGCTCAGCAGAGCTTTTGAGGTAGGAAGTTCGAAGCTGCAAGCTACGTACAGCTATCTCTTTAGGTACCAGTGGCACCTCTGGAATGGCTTGGTTTGTCAACCCAAGATGAAAGTATCAGCTACCAGCCACCAGCAGCTGTTTCCAATTTGGGTTGGCAGCTCTCCAGAATACAAGGGCCTTCAACTGAGCAAATTCCTTAAAGCCTGAGCACCAAAAGCATGGAATTTCTATTTCCCCAAAGGGCATTTTGAAAGGACAGGTGGCTTAGTTTCACAGAAAGGAAGGCAAAAGTAATCTTATTAATTGTGCTCCTCTCCAGTTTGTTGATAATTTATGAGTCAGTCAATCAATTATTACTAAAGAATATAAAGGTGACAGGATTGTCAAGGATGGCCAGAACATTAGTTGATGATCAAGTGATATTCATTTTAAATAATAAACTCAGTATTCTCCACAAAGGGAGAATGCATCCTATTGTGCATACTCTAAAAAACAGCTTAGATTTTTACCAACAATACTTTATTGCCTTTTTCATTGTCATCTTAAATGGAAAAAGATTTTTTATACTGTAGCTTGGATTCCATTGTGCTGCAATCTAAAATTCATTTTAGTCATTTTATTTAAGCCATTTAATCAAAATCACAGTATGTATAACATAAAGTGATAAGTATGATATTTGTCATTAAATCCATTAAAACCAAATGAATAAAATGATAGCATTTAAAGAAATACAATTATAGACTAGCATTTAGGCCAGACTTAACTGATGAAAATGAATGAGCAATGATAAACACAGAAAGTTGAATTACTTAATGTATAAAGTTAGAAAATGGAGTTTTTAAAAGAAGATTTAGGCAAAGGTTAATTCTGTGCTGAATAGATACAAAGAAAACAGAACATCATCCTCAGGTGACGGCTTAACATTGTGCTTCTCCCCTTATTTTTTATTTTATCAATGCAGAATTAGCCTGTATCTATTTCTTCATTCTGAGCATATTTCTTTTCCATTACCAAATTTTGTATCAGATGAAAATGTTCTGCTTTCCTTGCTGTTCATTTCATGTTAATGCAGAAAGTCATTCAAGTCTGAAGTCATTTGTCGCTGGGTGGCCTTTATTTTTCCATGATGAAAGGCACTGAATTATTCTAGTAACGTACCTTAAGTTAAAACATTTTTGTTATATTTCTTGGTTTGAGAATGAGGTGTCAAAAGAACTAAATTCACAGTTGTTACTAAGAATATAGATACTGCATAAGTATATTTATATAAGCAGGTCAGTGAGGGAATTTGTTAACCAACATTCAGTATGTGGTTGTGCAAAATTTCTGGGAGGATTCACTACCCAAGAAGTGAAGCAACAGGTTCAATATGTTAGAGAATACAGTTGCTTTGTTATGTGAAAATAAACCATATAAGGTACTGTAAAGCATAGCACAGCCTATGTACTGGAAGTATCTAGTAAGTACAGTCACAGAACTCTGTAAAGTAATGGTGAACGCCCTGAGTGAGCTGCTTTTTGGTGCATTTTGCCATTACTTTAATGGTAAAGATTACTAGCATAAAATGTTTTTGAGCCCTTATCTTTAAATAGGAAATAATCTCTCCCATGTACTTTTTCATTAAAACATCACATTTAACTTACTGCACCTTAAAAATTGCATTTAAATTCAAGGAATATTATCTCAATATTTTATAATTTGGGTTAGAAGACATACTAACTTAACAGGAGGACATCACAAAGGTTACTAAATCTTGAAAGACATTATTCCATTTCAAGTCCCATCTTCTGTTTGTGTGGAGATTGCTTATTGTCCTGTATCCACATAGGCTTTCTCCAAGTACACCCCCCAGTTTATAGCACATTGCAGAGATACTCATGGGTCTAATTTGGTCCAGTGCTATAGGGTATAAGTGTGCTCTGAGATGGCTCTGAGATAATATGTGTATTTTATTGGAAATGTCCAGACTAATTTGTTTCTTATAGCTTAAAATGTTGTTTTAAAAAGCCCAACCTCTGTGCTTCAATGTGGCTGTCTGTTAGTACAATAATTCAGTGGTTTTGTTTTTTTTGGATAGCACTCATAACAGAGTGCAGCCTCAGAGCACGGTAACAAGTTCACAGGCAAAATGCAAGAATAGCTGGGACAGTAGTTGTCAGTGTTTAGAAAGATTTGAGTGAGGAGTTATACAGTATATGGGATGGAGTAAGAGTTGCAGAGCTAAAGAGTGAATCTAGATGTAACAGACTGGATTAATTGGGCTCTCATCAGTTCTCCTGCTTTTGTGTTTGAATCCCTAGTTATTCTCCGTATACTGCATGAAATAGATACATGCTCATATTTTTTTATATGTAACAGTCTGTTGCCATTTGTTTATGGTATCCACAACCATGTCTGCTACATGAGCAGCAGTCAGCTTATCAGGCGTTGAGTCATTTTAGAAACTGTCTGCACCAGAACTGCATAGTCCTCAGCATGCAAATAATGTGTTTACTGTGTTTTCACAAGGTTATTTCATTTCATATTCTTAAGAAATGTTTTTAGGTTATTTAGTAGTTTTAATTTACTTAGTTTGAATGTGTGTGTCTGAATATGATGATGGTGTTGTATAAATGAGCAGAAAAATTCTGGATTTTGGACAGTTCATTTTAATTTCATTGTTATTTTTCCTTTGTTGGCAGTTTACATCAAACATCAGTAAAGATTTGGGCAAATAAATACATAAATAAATGGCCACCCAAGTTAAGTACTAAATTGTTTTGACATAGTATCCCCTGCTTTATTCAAAATCCATTTATCTTAATATATTACTTATATATATTACTTACTGTATATATATTCATAGCATCCGTAGTCTGAGTTTCGATCT
Source organism: Polypterus bichir lapradei (assembly GCA_026402145.1). NCBI lineage: Eukaryota > Metazoa > Chordata > Cladistia > Polypteriformes > Polypteridae > Polypterus > Polypterus bichir. The sequence goes on along the minus strand of JANRMT010062856.1, from coordinate 61,305,659 downwards.
GATTATATGGGTGGTTACCTACCAGGTAACGCATGTGGTTGGTCTGCCAGTCTACAAACATCTGCCACGGGTCCTCAGTTGCGAGAAGCAGATCATAGAATGTTACATAGTTTACTGTCAAATAATGCAAAGAGTATGCAACACGTGTTTCGCCCTTATTTTGCACTCATCAGGCGTACATACTCCACTGCACCCCTCGCGGGGATCAAACCTCGGGTGTCAGAGGTGAAGCCCCTTTACGCTGTGCCACGGTGTGTGGTTCATTTATTTGAAAGCCTCGAGATCGGAGTAATTACATTCATACCATCCGTAGTCTGAGTTTCGATCTGATAACATTCTATGACATGTAGGAAGACATGTAGGAAGACAGGTTATCATACTTACCACACTTTGGTAGAGATTAGATAAAATGCCTACTCTGGCTTAGCGAGGTAAACATTTTATTCCATTCTGTCAAGTGTCTAAAATAAAATATGCTTTTGTGTATAACATCACTAAAATTAATAAAGAAGAAAATTCACAATATTTTTTCGGTTTAGTGTAACAGGTTTTGTTTTGTAATAATAGAATGGGATATTTTATGTTAACGTTTAGTGTGCCACATTCACTGTCCTTGGCAAAAATATTTTTTGCTGGTTTGTGTGCAATGTTTTCTGCTTGGGTATCATCTCTTTGAATTGTGGGTATTTTGGAGCTCTCTTGTTTTTTTGTGCAAAAAATAAAAGGTGTGTTATGAAGCCAATATTTAAACTTAACTCCCAATGTACTAATTATGACAAACTATCAGAAATGTGGAATCTGCTGTACACTTGAAATTATCTATCTATCTATCTATCTATCTATCTATCTATCTATCTATCTATCTATCTATCTATCTA
>JANRMT010062856.1:61239058-61302730 GCA_026402145.1 Polypterus bichir lapradei | reverse complement strand
TATCTATCTATCTATCTATCTATCTATCTATCTATCTATCTATCTATCTATCTATCTATCTATCTATCTATCTATCAATGTTAGGATTTCAGAGAGAGGATGCGAAGCATTGTTCATAATGGCACTCAGTTTTGTTTTAACTCTCTCTTTTGCTGAGCTTAATATATTCTTCATCTTTTTAAATTCTTGTTTTATACGTCATAAGTAGAAATGTTTAATTTGACTAAATACACTTACAGTATTGGAATTTGTAAATTTACTGTTTGCTTTAAATTTGTAAATTTTGTCTTTCAAGAATTCTTTAAAAGAATTAATCTCTAAGGAAAAGAGCAGGTAGATGTAAATTTATTCTCAATTGCCTTGTGACCTGTCTTTAAATATAAGAAAATGGCTAGGCTGTAGAGTATTTTACAAAATATTTAGTGGCAATAATCCATATTCGCTTATCATAAAATGCACAAAACCCTGCATATAGGAGAACATTTGGAAACGTTTTCAGTTTTATTTAAGTCAGTCATTAATAGGAAGCTCTTGATTTTGTTACCTGCTGATAATATTTAGCCATTTCAGGTATGCTCTTCTGCAGGATAATGATGTAAAGATGAGAATTGCTTCTGCACTGCAGTGATAATTTTTCCACTATTTCTTTTTTAAAAAGCTGCTTAAGAAGTACAAGGTGCACTCATAATTTGTCATGTCAATTCACAATAAGAACAGATATTCCTGTACATATTTGCTGTAATGAAGTGAGCGAGGTGATGCAGCTGCAGATTTCCATAATTATCTGATTTCTTGCACTTTCTATTTCCTTAGTAACTATAAAGAAGCAATGTATTAACATTTCAAAGTGTGCTTTGTAATAATAAGAAAAAGCCAAGAACATTTGTTGTTTTTACAGTTTGTAAAAATGCTGCATATAATGGCAGCATTCACTTGTAAATCTTTTCTTTGAATTTTGTTTATAGAAATAATTTTGCTTCTCAGGTTAGATTCCTAAGCTTTGGATATGCAGTAGTGGTAGATGTGGACTTTCAGTGCTTTGATCAGCAGCTGGGTCAAGACAGTTTTGTCATTCTTATTTATTGAATAATTGAAATATTCTAACGTAGTAGTGCTGCATTCTTGCTAATAACTCACTTAATCTTTTAAAACAAATATTAACACATGAAGACAAATGCAAATGAAGTCATTCTGACAGCACCATCCCTTGGCCTTTGTCATTTAGTGCCTAAACACAATCCAAAATACAGTGTTTTCTTCTCCTTCATACTTTCAGTTTTCTTTTTGTTATCCTTCATCTGTACTATGCTCACCTCCCTAGCTCTAAACCCCAATTACACCAAATAGGCCACAATATAATTCACTACTTAAATATTAAATGAAGTAACTCTTTCAGTATACCTGCCATTCTCACAAGTATATCTTAATGTGCCAGAATTATGATTTCAATGTTGGATACAAAAATCCCTTTCAAAAGTTGGACATTAAATTGCACACTTATTGTATAAAAAAAATTTTTTTTTTGAAGCTCCAAAAAGCCAAGTGGTAGCCCCTAACTGAAGCCATACTGATTAAGACATGTACTTGCATTTCTGATGTTTGCTGTTCATTCTTGCTGAACTGCTCTTGGCAACAAATATGCAAACCTATTGGCCTTCTGAGCACCTTGTGGTCTTACATCGATTAAGCTCATTTCTTAGCATGAGGGCAGCCGCTGTTTAGTGTAAAATGGTAACTGACTTTATAGAAGATTGATTTTTTTAAAGATGTGTGACTCTCTGTTGGAAAAAGCAGTTTTAGAAAATGGATGTGTGTATTTTCTGAAAGAGACTACAGTGAAACATTAAGGAAACTTCAATAATAAGGTTCACTTTGAAACAAGCCCTAGGCTTAAAGCCATTGTTTTTCTAGTTCAGTGAAGTCTTCTCTCCAGTTTGTCCCTGTTTCCCTCCAAGTCAGTTGACTTTCGTACATAATTAAGTCTTAGCTAGAGAAACATACGTAGTATATCAGCAATCCCACAGCATGACTCCCGCTTGACTCAAAGAGTAGTATGAGGAAATCGGCTATGTGGAGCCAAGTGAAGGAGAGATAGTCCTAGCAGAAAGAAATGCTACACTGGTAAATACATCCCTGGACTCGAAACTAGCATTTATATTAAATAATATTTGTTGGGCATGAATAATTTGAATGAAACTTATTGTGCAATGTAAATGATGGCCTGACTAAAAGTTTGGATAAATACAATAGGTTTCTACATCAGAAACTGGCATAAACTGAATGACTGAATAGATTAATACTTCTAATCCCAATGTCATTCTTTCATCTAATCATATTGCAACTAAATCAAAAGATTAAAATGCAGAACATTATTCTATATTAAAAGTGTAGTACTTATTGCACTTCATACATTAGCAAAACTACAGCCTCAGTAAGAGGCAAGATGAATGTGGAGTGATATTCATTTGAACCAATGTAAAACTAACATAAAACCATACAATGAGGGCCTCTTTCCACACTGCTGCTGTTATGCTGATGTCACTTGTGGGTGATACTCAGCAAAAGAACCACATAGTAGGTTAAACAAAGTTCATAGCATCAAAAAAACTGACACAGTCAAGGTCCAATACTGAAAACTGCCACAATAGGACATCTTCAGGCTTTATAACATTTAATAACGTTGACTGATTGACATTTATACTGTATCACACAATAAGACACCAGACATAATAAAGATTTGGGGCGGCCACCCTTGTAATATATCCTGGCTGCAAAAAGGTTGAATTCTCAAAGAGAGTTGTTTACAAGACAGAGTCCAAAACAGAACTGATTAAACAAAGGCAAGATGGCGGCTTTAAAGGCCTGTATAGGAAGTGACATCATCCTGGGGGCTGGAACTGGAAGTGACGTCGTCATAGGCCCCAACACCAGAAGTGACGTCATCGAAGGTGCTGGAACTTGGCTGGATTTCCTGGGAATGGTCTGCAAGGAACTGAGAAAGACAGTCAGTGCACCCCACCACCCCTTGGTCTGATGTGGTATTACAATTACTTGAGCCCTTTAGCTGCCTTCTACTCAAACGTGTTACAACTTTAGTATCGTTTGGCAAGTAAAAGATACAGATGGCTTAAAGAAATATTTCAGCCAAAAATTATTTTTTAATATGTTACTTATCCCATGTAGTTTTTGGTAATGGCAAAAAAAATTGTAATGTCATGTTTTCATGGCGAACAAGAGCGAATAATTTGATATAATGGAACCATTATAATGGCGAACCATTCTTTCTAATGGCAGATGATGTGAAAAACATCCATTAGTTAAAAAAAAAAAGAAAGAAAGAAAATAGTTCTCATGTTGCATGTCTATTATCCATTTGAATGTTTTAAACCAGCGGTTCCCAAACTGTGGTACGTGGAGCCTTTTCAAGTGGTACACATCGTGATCCCTGAAATTTAATTTATCTGTGCAAAACCCTTTATGACAAGGCTGTTGTGAGCAAAAAACAATGAAACTGTTTAAATACAATAATACGTGGATTCCCAAATTTAGTGTGGTGTGAAATTTCGTCATCTGAATAAATAAAACCTATTATTCGAATCAGTATTTAGTTTATTTAACGCTACCATAATTCTGTTTCGCGGAAGTCAGTTTCTACTTCTTCACTGTTTGAGCTTTTGGTCACTAGATGAAAACACAACGCCGACACTATTTAGTCTTCGGTAACTCTGCCTCACAGAAACTGCTCGCGTTTGTTGTTATACGTGAACTGCCGTTGTATCGCATCATAGTCACTAGATCTAAGCACAAAGCCGATAACATTTCGTCTTCGGTAACTGCGTCACATACAGGCCGAAGGCAGGATTTAGTTTTGGGGAGGAATTTATCAATTTATGTACATGCACAAATTTTTTCATTAATTTTATACATAATTTCTTCCAATTCTTTAAGTTTTATTCAGATTTCAGGGCGGTTTAGACCCGGACACCCCCCATTACAGCTCTCCCTCCCTTTCAACAAGGTGCGGGTGGTACGCAACGCAACTCACTTAACCTCAGGTGGTACTTGACGTCCAAAAGTTTGGGAGCCCCTGTTGTAAGGGACGGCCAGCAGCTCAACCCGGCTGGGATGCCCTTGATAAGGAAGGATGGGGGGTGGCAGCTTTTCAAGGGCACTGTCTAGACGCTAGATGGCAGCTACCCTGGACTGCAGCGGTGCCCCGGATTCCAGCAGGGCACTATGGGACATGGAGCAGCACAGCCCACCTGGGTACCATGGGTGCTGCCAGGGGATGCTGTGGGAAGATGGTAGGACAATTAATTCTCATCTAGCCCAGAAGTACTAATAGATCACGTGGAATGAAGCCCCTAAATACTTCTGGTTAAACACTTTAATTGTTTGTCTGACCCGGAAGTGCTGGCAGGTCACATGGACGAAAGAGCAGATGCACTTCCGGATCAAGGACTATTTAAAGGACTTTGGAATACCCAGCAGGCGAGCCAGAGCCGGGAGGAGGTGGACAACACTTGCTGTGAGTTGTGGAGGAGAGAGAATTGTGATTATTATTGTTGATTTACGTGTGTTTATTGTGGCTGTTGTACTTGGAGGCACTGAAAAGGAGGAAAAAATAATTAAAATACTTCTGAGTGCTTTTACCCTCTGTCCTGAGTGTTTGTCTGTTGGGCTTAAACCGGCAACAGTGCCACGTAGTGTTTTCAATGTTCATAATGTGTAAAATGCATACATTTTTTTACATAAATATTAATACTTCTGGAAAATTCAGAGTTGGATGTAAACAGGAGAGGTGTGTTTCCATAATTCTGTGCTTTTGAAAAACCGGACTCTTGACCAGTAAAAACAGAGAGGTCGTTCTTCAATTCAAGAACACAGAACTATGGGAATGGGCCACAAAATGTGGTAGATAAATTGAATCATTTGGTGAAGGAGTTTCATAATTAGTTTCTTTTACCAGTTCATAGTGTGCTTGAACAAGTGAGACAGCACACGACTTACTCCTCCCAGGACAGCAGAGACAAAGCAATACTCAGATGCCCTGCTATTTGTTTTGGCCTTTCTTTCCATTGCTTTGCTGCTATGGAGTAGGAAGGGAGGCTTAGGTGGTTCTTTGAGTTTGATTTGGGGTTTGGGGTTGCTCTCTTTTTTTGTTTAGACTTTCAAATGAAAGAAACCCTGACACCTGCAATAGTTAAAGAAGGCAGAAACGCTTTGGTAGCTAAACAGGAGCTTGTTCTCTGAAAAGTCTGATCATTTAACCTGAGGTTCTGCACTGCTCTGAAGGCTCTTTCTAATCACATTGTCTTTCTCATTACCATCCCTACTACTGTTTTTTTCCATCACAGGCTATTAATAAGACAATACCAGTTACTCTCAGGAAGTATGTCTGTGGGGATTTAAGCCACTGATGTGGTGTTTCAGTATGGCATGAAAGAAAAAAAAAAAATCAGGCAAAGCCCTGTGAAGCATGGGATTCTTATCAGATTTTCTGAAGCCGAGTTTCTTATTACTGTATCTAAAGGAAGGGTCTGCTTTATTATATATTTGTGCTTACTGTGAAACTAACAATATTCAGTATTTGACAGCATCATATGTGCAGGCACTTCTGTTTAAAGCTGCTTGTAAGTAACCAAGAAATACTAAACCATCAGTGGTTGTGTGGTTATGGACTCCTAATGGATGGGTGAAGGCTTGTGCAGTGAAACCAAGAGGCTATAGTTGATAAACAGCACTATAAAGAATATATTGAATATGCTGGAGTTTTTTTTTTTTGAGGGTTTTTCTCAAGGTTACACAAAATGAGAGCATGGGAATGGAGTAGAAACAGCACCAGGAATCTGATATTCTATTCACTGAACAAAGTTATATTTTTAATAACCTTCTTGCTATCATTATGGCACTCGTGAGTGGTTGCATGTTAGTTGAACATATTAGTAAGAATTTCACTGCACTCTGGACACGTGACAATTCTCCTACTACTATTACTAAACTAACAGTTTGGCTTAAGTGCTAGAAGTAATATAATATATTGAAAACATTGTTGCATGTTGTCAAAGTTGAGTTATCACTTACCAAATCTTAATTGAGTTCCACATCTGTCAGTTAAAAGCACAAATTTGTGGTTTTGGTGAGCTAAGGAGCACCCCACTGTATGCCGGATATTGCAAAAAACATTGTCAGGGTTGGCGAAACCGACTTCCTATAAAGAAACTGAATGGGAAATCCAGAGATTATAACTAAACTCCATGAGACCTTGGATCCATCATGCCAGTAGGCTGGTGGTAGCATAATAAATCAGGATTATTTTTCTTTTCGCACTTTGAGCTCCTTGTCATCAGTAGGATTTGGCTGAAACAACAACATTTTATATTCTCTCTGAAGAAGTGTTTTGTAAACAACTCCTAAAGTATATTATTCTTAAAATGATGTTGTTGTATTTTTGTGTCATGTGTGATAATGTCATTGTCACTGCAATCATATTTACATCTTAGCGGACAGCTCTAATGTTGTCCTAACTTTGTTTTAAAGGGGAGAATTTTTACTTATCCTGACATTTTTTTTTTACACTTAGGGTTTTGACTTTAAGCTCATCTTTACACATTCATTGAGTTAGTCATTTTGCGGAATTTTGTGCATTAACTGTGCTCTATCTGGACTACTGTTCTTGAATTGCACTTGTCAGTCCAAGAAAGACTGAATTGGTCACTACAATTACCAAATGAAGTTTACCCAACATTTAACTTTGAAAAGACAAAAAATGCTGTTGATCTGTGATAGAACATATACAGCTAATAATCCATCACATTTTTTTTTGGACCTGCCCCCAAAAGTTCTTTAGAATACCGGTCTAGAGTTGTTCCTTTACCAGTATAATTTCTATTCTTATGTCAGAATATTAATTTTAACTTCACCATAATTAGATGGCTCCTACATTTGTACTTACTGTTCTCTTAAGTCAGCTTTGACATTACACCCTTGTTAGGAATCAGCCCAATACACTGGGTGAAGTCAAGGGGTGAGCTTATCTGGTGTATATGAAGACTCCAGAATAATTTAAAATTCCGTAATGTTTAGTGTAATTACTTTTAATCCACAAAAATGGGGTTCTGAATTTGGTGCAATTGTGATGATTCAACTATTACCACTTTATCGTCCAATTCTTGCACCTGCAGCCTTAGCTATTTAAAGTAATGCTCGCTGTGTGAGAGTGGGTTTAATCTGCTACATAAACACTTTTAAATGTAACTACCGTCATCCTTTTTCTGGTCTAATTTATATAAGCTAGGAGCTATGTGAGGAGTCCTAATTGCTTTGGCAGCGCCCCATTAATGCCAACATTAAGTGCTTTTACAGTGATTAGATTGCATTTCAGCAGCGCTCTTTTAGTGATAATCAAATATGACTGTCACTCCGTTAAAAGCTTTCTTTCTTGTCTTTGTTTTTGTTTTCTTTTTATAAAGCTTCCTTTCCAAAACTGTTGAAAACTACAGTAATTACATTTTATAAAAGCTTCTGCACCAGTCCGTAACTTTATAAAAACAGCACACATTTGAAAACGTTCCACTTCTCTTAAAGGGTTGGAGTCATGTTGCAGCTTACTTACCCCCTCTGGTATTTCAATACTGTAGTCTTTTCCAGCCTAATACACCCAGGATGTGCTCCTAATACCCCCAAGATTTTCATTTCTTATTTTTAAAGGCAAACAACGCACAGTTACTCTTTGAGAACAGATGGATGAGCAGTATAAAATGCAAAAATTGATGATTTCATTAAGGAATACAAAGGTTAGAAAGTAAAGTCTGTAGTGAACCAAGGGCATGTTCTCCTCATTCTCATGTGGGTTTTTCTGGTACTCTTTCTCCCATTTACTTCCCAAAGACGTAAAGGTTAGGTTATTTCACATGTCTGAATTGACCCTGCATTAGAGATTATGAGCATGTCCTGTGATGCCTGGCATTTCTCTCAGGGTTGTTCCCTACCTTGAGCCTGAAGCTGCCAGCATAGGTTCAGCCAACCCATTTCTTTGTATTGAAATGCGTTTAATTTAGAATGAATAAATTTTGTCCGAATGAAGTAAAGCAGGCCTAGTGACCCCAGCTTTTAACTGAGTGTTAACTGCAGTTCAAGACACATTTCAGTGAGTAACCTTGTTGCATAAAAATCAATTTCTATAAACTAACTCTCCTATTCCCCTTAAGAGTAACAGGATGCCAGGGTCTCTTCCTGGCTGTATTGGAAAGAAATCAGGCCATCAATTAAAAATGTAAAATTTGCTTAAATTATAAAAGAAAACTTCTAACTTTTCTAATATCTATGAGATATAGATTCACACACTATTAAAATGTTCAATAATTCCAAACATCAAACCACATTGTGTTACACTTTGCAGATGCAAGGAGAGCATTGAAGCGTATGCTGAGGTCACATGGTACCAAAAAGCTTAGTAAAATAAAAAATACCAACAAGATAATTAAGTTACAGAGCTGGCATGCACTGTGAAGTAATATATCTATTAATATCTCTATATATAATCTTCATTTGGATCTTGATCTTTGTTTGTCCGCAAATGAATTAGAAGAAGCACTAGATGGCAGTAGAGAGACAGCTAAAACATAGGCATTGCATTAAGAATCTCCTCCAGGCTTATACTACTGAAGACTGTAGTACGCCAGTCACACCTCAAAACACAGACATTCAAATGAAACAAATTGTTGTGCTTTAAATTAACTACAGAGATCTTCATTTAGATCTTGATCTTTGTTTGTCCGCAAATTCCACGCATGCGTAGACCACCTTCCAGTTTAGTACGTTGTTGTTAATCACGGATGTCAACAATGTGCTGGAATAAGGAAAGGGGTGGTGGACAGTGTTACGCTGGTTAGCTCCTGAGGCCTGGTTAGAGAATGAGATTGCCGAAGATAAAAGGTATGTGCCTACGTAACATATGAATGAAAGAAAGACTGGGTAAAATGAATGACAACGTAACAGCACGTTCCGGAAATTATTATTGTTATGTTGTAGCCGGCGAGTGCTGCGCGTCTCACAGTTGGGCCGTGCCTTGTTCACATGTCAGTGAAGTGATCCCTATTTATGCTTTAAAGAGCCTGGATACCTATATGTCCCCCTTTTTATAATCATTGCTCCGTGTATATTGCCTTACTCTTTGGATTGCTACAAAACAACCTGCGAGATTGGAGAAAGGTTGAGAAGACATCGTGAGAGGAAACGATAGCGTCGTGAAAATGAGATGGACTGTGAACGGACAGAAGCAGAAATGCTCCTACACCACCACATAATTACTCTTTGGACAGTGATTCCGAGTAGGCCATTCCTATCAAATCAATGTCCAAGGGTTTTCTTTTGTAATTTTGTTTCCCTTATAAAAAATCATAATACTGTGCAACGAAGGGCCCAGTTCATGACTGGCAGCCGCGTTTAAACAGGGAGCCCGTCACAGACAACTTTAACACGCGCAACGTAGTTGGGCACACATGACTAGTATTTATATACAAGCCAAATACCACTGACTCACTCATCACGAAATCTCCCGAACCATGAGGACTTGGGACTTGAAATTTGGAAAGTAGGTTACCCTTGGCCCATAGGGTGACTTGTGCTCTCCTTTGACGAAAAATGAATAAATTAAGCTCTGAGAACTGATGATTGGCTTGTGATTATTCCCCAACAGCATCTATCCATTTATTTTATTTTAACTCATGGCCGTAGAGTCAGATTCTATCTTACTAGCATCAAGTGCAAGGCAGGAACTCCATCTGGACAAAGTGGAAGTCCATCACAGGCAACATCTAGGTATACCAATATGATGTAAGGATGCTAATGTAAAGCTTTAGGATGTGGGAAAGGAGAACTACAAATTGTGGGATGTGGGAAAGGAGAACTACAAATTATTCAGGTGCATAAAGTACACATTTTAAGGTAAACATTCAGTAATATGTAACACAGCTCAGAAAAGATTTTTAAAAAGGGGACAATCAGTAATACTGTTAGATGGGTGGTTAGCACACATGTACTAAAATGGCTTAAAGTGGTGTCCTTATAATCTTGGAGAGTTGCCCATCACTGGGGATATGGCTGGAAGAATGGCAATATAGGAATAAAAACAAATTAAAAAGAATGAGAGAGAAAAAGAAAGAGCGCTGATGCTCCAGGCAAGTCTGCATTGTTTTCTAAAGGCAATTCATGCCCCCACTGACAGCGGGTAAGGGGAAAAGATATCATTTTGGGATTTATTTTATAGAAAGGCTGTCAACCCATTTGTTTAAGCCTTTAGGCAGATGTACAGCTCATTATGCAATTATTGTTTTATTGGCTAGTAGTGTTATTACTTTGTATTTTTGTGGTGGCCCTAGGGCAGAAGCGTGCAAAGAGCCCTAATTAGTAAGGGCAGCCATTACATCCCTTCCTACAGTAAACACAATGATGGGAAAGATTCTGTTAAACTGGAAAGGGAATAATGTATCTGACTTGTTATCACAAGAAGTGCAAAGATTTGCTGTGTATTAGCTTTTACCACAATGTTGTGCTACTTTATATTCATCTTATGGCATCATTTAGTCTGATGATTGTTTAGTGATTCTGATAATGATAAATGGTCCTTTTGTCTACAGATTTGTAGCGTTGGTAAGCCTAAGTAATGTTTATTGACTTGGCATAAATGTTGAAACTAGAGAAAGGTACACATTTGCTAGGGGAATAGTGGCACATGTGTTACTGCTACTGCAGCCTCATGGATCCATTGTTCAGGGTTCAAATCCTATGCCCAGCTGTTGTTGGTGTGCAAGGTCTCTCCATGTCTAGGAGGTTTCTCCTCCTCATACCTCTCTCTTTCTCCCATTTCCTCAAGACTGTGCATATTAGGATAGTTGTCCACTCTCAGTTGTGAGAGTTGTTATGTTTGTAAGCTGGCCCTGTGATGTATTCCATTTTGTGGCCAGTGCTCCTGGGATAACTACTGCCACCAGCTACACTAGTCCAAACCACTCTTCCCCAGTGACCCAGGATTGGATTAAGTGGAACTGAGTATTCTAGACTACATCCCAGTGTTTCAGGGGCTGCCTCACAGATACAGAGTTGTGACTTCAAATCTTAAGGCCTGTTCACATTTTCAATAGGATTTGCTGTATTCCACTGTGACTGTGTGTGGTTATTTTTTTCTGGATACCTCACCTTCATATCCTAACTTATGTATGTTTACCAAAAGCCTATGACTTAAGTGATTGTGCCATACAATGGACTGACAAATTCAGTGGCTGCCGTACAATGGACTGATGCATCCTGTTTTCCATTAAATGCTAGCTGGATAGGCTTGCCAAAACTTACAATTAATAAATCAATGAAAAGTTGATGATACTTTATGGTCGATTTTGCCTCATTCCAAATGCAAAGAGGAACCTAAGGTAATTTAGCTCATTCTTTCCACAGATGTTTCAGGTGAATTTTTAAACTTAACTTCTAATCTCATGGTGCCACTTTTCATTTGATGTGATCATTTCAAAATGAGTTAATTTAATAGGAGCATTTCTTTATATTAAGTCAAAATGGTGGCATAATGGACAGTGTTACTGCCTCTCGGTTCATGGACTGTGAATTTACGTCATAACAATTTGCATTTCCCCCCAGTTTCTTAGAGTGTATTGAAATGCTCAGAGGTTATCTTTTGGCACTAACAGCGACCCGTTTAAGTATGTTAGTGAGTGTTGATGTCATTTTAGCACATTGTCAATGATGCATTGCTGTTTTTATACAGTCTGCAGTGTCTCACCATTCTTCTGAGCTTTGAAGTTTTTAATAATAACAATGAGTTCTCTTGGAATGTCCACCGCCTGATTAGTACAGCGGCTCTGAAGTGCAAAATGCCCGCAAATTAAATACAGCATTTTGCTGCTATTTTGCACTTCAAGGCTACCGTAAATTAGACATCTATGGACAACTGCTTGAATGGGGAAGCAGTTATTTTAAGGCCACTGCTGGCTTTCCAGCATGTTCCGTTGTTTAAATATTTACTTTCTGTCTTGTAGGCTATAACACAAGGAAGGATGTTAAGAAATAATTTAAAGACTTTTTAAAAGTATAGTTTGCAATACATTATACATTGGTTTGACTCACTGTTTACACCGTTTGACTCAGTTGTCAAAGTTTGCCTGAACTGGTGCCCCATTCAAAATTGGTTCCTGCTCGACCATCCTTGCAAGGATGAGTTCTCATCCTGTAATCCTGAACTTGAGGAAATGGGTTCAGTGATGGTGGATGGTGTCTGCAGAGTATTTTAAAGGAAACTTTTTGTTCACCAGCTATTTGAGCCAATGTGCAATTCTGTTATTTTTCATTATGGGTACAATTCCCCAATAACTCGATTTTGTGAATTGTGTTCAGGAAGAAACGGAGGGATACAAACACAGATACTACAATAACTGGGCTGTTTAACAGTTGCTGACATCCACACGTAGACATTAATTAAGACTTTGTTTCTATCAACCTGTCTTTATTTATAGTAGATTTGTGGTTAAAATGAAAAAAAGTGAGTTACAAGAGGAAGCTTTCTAACAGTAGCACTCTCATTGGTCAGGTTTTGGAATAAATTGCAGCAGTTTATAGCTGAAAGCTTTTGTGATCAAATGCAGTGTCAGAGTCATTTTTGTGTTTGGTGACACGATTTTTAGTTAGTGACAAAATACTTATTTAATGTTAAATAGTCCTGCTGTGTAATGTTATGATTCATTTTAGGAATGTGGCTGAGGAAGGCCGGTTGGAATTCAGAGCTATCATGTATGTCCATTGGGGCCTTGAACAAGGCCCTTAACCTGCAATTGCTCCATCCTGGTTATGACGATAACCTGCATCCACCCCAGCAAGCAGGTCCTCCATCTTGCAAGGAAAACTTGGGGACTGGTGACAGGATTGGCACTCTAGACACTGCAAAAAAACCTCACATTAGCCAAGTTTCCATCCAGTTTTTTGCGACGTTTTGTTATCGACAAACAGAATATACGTAAAAAAATTGTGCGAAATTTGCTGTCTCCAGCCTGTTTCCATCCAACTGGCTTTTTATCGATAAAACGGTGTGCGTGATGACGTCACCCCCCCCAAAACGAACTGTCGCATAAGTTTTGTTGTATCGCGAAAAAAATCTGCCCTTGAGCCGTTTCCATACATAATTTTGTGTATGTCGCAAATTATCTACCTTTTGTTTTCCACGTTACACCCCCTCCACTAAACAAAGAAACAAAGAAATGGAGAGATTATTCAGTTTTTTGAAATTTGCCAGCTTACTGTTATTTTAGTTTCACAAATAATTGGAATTGTACATAATATCCGAAGACGACAGCAGAATGAAGCAGTTGCCTGTCCGATAGCCCTAGAGCTCGAAGAAAGTACCCCAGTGCGACGAAACCCACGGGTATGGTAGAGACGACGGAATAAGACCTTCTGGGAGGAGGTGGTGGAGAGACACTTCACAGAAAATCTCTGGTTGCAACATTTTAGAATGACACGGCCGACGTGTGAGATGTTGTGTGGATTCATCAGTCCTGATGTTGCGCCCATCACAGGTTGCCACCGATCACCAGTTCCAACCCAAAAGCGGATTGCCATCGTCCTTTACAAGCTGGCAACCTGCGCCGAGCATAGAGTAGTTGGAGAAACTTTCGGGGTTAGTTAAACTACGGTCCATCGATGTGTATATGCTGTGTGCACCGCTATTAAAGAAAAATTAATGTGGCGTTATATCAGACTTCCGACTGTAGCGGAGGCCAATGAAATTGCATACCACAATTCCTTGGTGCATCTTGTGCCACAGATTTACGGTGCGCTGGATGGCACGCATGTGCCTATTCTTCCCCCGACGGAAGGCTACCGCGATTACATTAATCGCAAAGGATGGCCATCTATTGTTCTCCAGGACCTTGTTGATGACAGGTGCATGATACGAGACATTTGCGTTGGCACTCCTGGAAGTGCCCATGATGCAGCTGTGTTTGCAGCATCGGATCTGTACAGGTGAGCCTACCTTTCAACATCCCTTCTCAGTGCGATAACAACTGAATTAGTACTGTTACCTGCTTCCCTTAAGGTTTTTAATTAAAACTGAAATTTGAATTAATACAAAATAACGACGTTTAATCAAAAAAAAAACTAAAGTTAATATTACTGCCATTTAATAATAAGAAAAAAATGTTTAGATAATGAAACACACGGTTTATTAAATATTTTGACTGGCACAGTAAATTACCTTTGCGGTTTTTGTATTATTTAGACATCCTGAGAGACACCCCCAGGCTACAGTTGATGTGGAGGGAGTTCAGGTACCCCTTTTAGTAGCAGGAGACCCAGCCTATCCGCTACTGCATTGGCTCATCACGAGAAATAACGAGTCTCTTCATCAGACCATGCGAACCATTCCGCTATTCTCGTTTTGATTGCACGTGATGAAAATGTATCATGTGACACATTTATTTGCGTTAAAGCCCTTTTTTTCCGATAAAAAGTGTTTCCAATGTAGTTTTTGCGACATCTGAAGTATTGATATGGAATTTATGCGCTAAAGTTAAACGGAAAAATATTATGTCGACATGTACAACATTTTATCGATAATTAGCATTTCCATCAGCTAAAATTTGAAGCGCTAAATATTTTTTCGCAAAAACTCCTTGGATGGAAACCTGACAAATGTTCCATTGTGGTGATGAGGTGTCACACATTGCAATCCGGGTGGTTCGTCATGTGGTGAGTGCGGCAGCATGCTGTACCAGCGCATTCTCACATCCTCGCTCTCTCTCGTATTCATATTTGTCATTTTCTCTATGTATCATTTTTGGAGCAATTATTGTTTTCATAAAAAAAAAAAATCAGCTTCACATTTTCAACAACAAAAAAGGAAAATTCCAAAGAAACACATCTGTGGTTTTTCTATATTATCGACTGTCAAAACCCTAAAAATGTTTTAAAAGACTCTCTTAAAATTAGTTTGCCGGCCAGTCATGTGGGGATGGACACTGAATTAAATTAAATGAACTAGTAAATGTTTTTATATTATGCCTAAACTGCATCATTGCTTCTTATAAAGTTAATAAAGAATCAAAAATTTGTATATAGATTGTTTTCATAAAAATCAACTTCACTTTGTCAACAACAACAACAGTTCTATATCTCTAGAACAGTGATGTGTGAACTTCACTGAATTTGCTTCGCCTCAGTTTTGGAGAAATCACATTAATAATAATCACATTAGTAATTAATAATCACATGTTTGGGAACTTTGCTAAACTCAATGAAATGCACTGAAGTCAAAAGGGGAAGAAGAAATTGAACAAGTTTTGAGTGGATTATAATGATGCAGTAGTCTTTCACTACCGTGCTTCTCTGAAAAAACACTAATAGAATTAAATATCAAAACAGTAAAATTTCTTGCAGACAGGAAGTAAGAATTCACTAAGGTTTCTTCTCTACAGATTCAATAGCTGATCTCTTGAACAAAAAGTACAGTTTCCCAAACAGCACTTTTGCTTATTCACAGCTACTGCTGCCAAAAAAGTGCAACATTAAGGCACATGGATTCTTCACTCCTTCCTGTTTAAGCCAACTGCACAGCACCCCTGTATTACATACAGGTTACATACAAGTCCATGTAAAAAGACATTACATTTAAGACAGGAATACACTGGCACATTTCCAGCCTCCTTTTGTCTTTAGATGTATTTGTAAGTTTTTCTGTTAATTATTAGCTCACTGCTATAAGAATAGCATTACACACTTGGCCGGCTTTCTTATCCAATATTGGCTACTATAGCTCTACTATAGGTCTCACAAAGCATCATGGGGTACTGGGAAAAAAATGTTTAAGCCAGCAGCACAGCAGATTTTAAGGAAAATATTTGGTCAACAAGGTCACTGACGATCAGGACATGTTTGCTGCAAAAAACTCTTTGGTGAATTTCACCAATAACTGATATGGTTTTGGGGGGAATTCCAAGCATAGCGCATCAAGCTTTTAAAGATCACAATTCTGAATGCTTTTTCCAACTGCAACCAAACTTCTGCTTTGTAAATTTTAAATTCAGTGCAAAATGTGAGCATTGAATTTTTAAATTATAAGCATTTAGACAAAAATGTCACAGCAGCTGCTCAAATGATCAAAACAAAATAAATATTGCTTGGAGTAGCATGCATTAGTTTTAGTTAATCACTGAGGGGCACAGTAGTTAGCAGACATCATTGGTGAGGCAAGTCAGATAACAGAAGGAAGAGTAGTTGTTGAGAGAAAGAGAGGAGTATAACGTCACATCTATGAGTTTAGGACGTTGTACAAATTTCAAGTGATCTTTGGCTTGTGATTTGGCACAGACGTTCGGTATTTTTTGACTTCTGCTAGTATTTAAACTATTTGCACACTCTCTTCTTCTTGTCCTAACAGCAAAATGTATTACTTATGCATCTTTCTTTTGTGGCTAAACAGGAGCCAAGTAAATGAACTCATATGTGTATTTAAAATATACAGTATATATTTGATATGTGTATGCTTTGTTTGTTGCTTTGTTTATTTGATCTTTTGTGGTGCTTTCTTTATTATTCATTACATCTTCCCAACTAGGCTGCATTCCCTCAGTCAAGAAACCCCTGTGCTATGCATTTTCCTTTTTCTTTTGTCTTCAATCGCAAAGATCTGAAGGAGGTTTCTACTAATTACCTTGCCTGTTTGTCTAACAGTTAGTAGCAATTAAGCAAATAAAGGACAGATACTGGCGTGCTCCATTTCAGAGCAAAGGCGTCTGGGATTTGACTGCATCTTCACAAATATGGCTTGACGTCTCTCTCTCTCTCTTGCACGCACTCTCTCTGGAGCTGCTCAGCCGAGTTAAAAGTGTTGGTGCTGAGCTGAACAATTAGAGCATTTATGCATCTTTTCCTTTGGTTTGTAAACACAGAGGGGAAGCATCTGAATTAGTGTAGGTGACTTAATTTTCATAGCCTTCTAAAATATTGGACTTATGGGGTTCTGTTAAATTTCTGATCTTGTTTTAATTAAAGTAAACTCTCAGAGGAGCCCCCATTCTCCCCCTCTATTCTGTTATCAGCAAGGCCCTCTTTTTTCCTGCATATTCCAGTAATAATTGGATCCCCAGTTTTCACTGTGCTTTGTTGGCCCCTGAAAGCCTCAGGCCCTGACCCACTTTTGCCAGGCACAGTAGGTTGAGCAAAATTAAAAATGACTTCTTGGGATCATCAGGTGCTTGCTAGTAACGAGCTGTAGGAATGTTAATTTTTGAATATTGCTTGTAATAGTTGGAGATGTTCATGTTGTTCTGAATAATATTCAGCAGTTCACTGGCTCAAAAGGGTTTTCTTATACACCACTCCTCTCTTGCAACTGAATGTTTATTTTTATCTACTTTTATTTGACTTTCTTATATTAAACTGCTATTCTTCCATTAAATGGATTTTTTTGACTGGCCCATCAATGGTTCACCTCTAGTTCATACTCATGCTAATGCAAAGTGACAGGTCTCACCCTGTGAGCATTGCCATTAAAAATCTGCAGTTATTTCATTGTTTCACTATCATAAGTCTGATGGCATGGCGCACCTGGATGTCTCAAGGGAGCCTCTCACAATTAAGTTCTAAATTCAGACCACCTCCTTTTGCTGAATGGTCTATAATCAGAAGATGAATCCTCTTTCACTCATTAAACTACAGTCTTATTATCCATGAGTATTAGGATTTAGCTTGGCCTCAGCTCTAAACTTCTCTTTTTGCCTGCAGTTTGACCCAGATCCTCCTGTGTATATCTGTTGATGAAGAACCTAATTTGGCCACCATCTTGGTGGGAGAGGCAGGGACAGTGTTGGCTGGGAGGCTAGTGCTTTGTACAGTGCTCCCATTGTGCTCAATATACAGTACTTACCTTTAGT
Source organism: Polypterus bichir lapradei (assembly GCA_026402145.1). NCBI lineage: Eukaryota > Metazoa > Chordata > Cladistia > Polypteriformes > Polypteridae > Polypterus > Polypterus bichir. The sequence continues at coordinate 61,284,794 of JANRMT010062856.1, read as the reverse complement.
TGTTTCTTTTTCTCTAGCTGAGTACTTTACTGTTTTCAGACCTTATTAGCTCCCTTTTTAATTTTGTCTTTTTCCTTATTTTTAGATAACTAGGGGGCTTTGCCTCCTGCTCGCTTCGCTCACCAACCCCCGTGTTTGTTTTTCCGGATACTTTTAAGATTTTTTTTTCTTTGAATTGTTGCTATTTTATTAGTTTCACTTTTATTTCAGAACTTCTGTAAAAACAATATTTGGAATCTTTCGTGTCCCAATATGCTGAATCTTTTAAATGAGGTCTGTGAGACTAGTGTTTAATGACTTTTGTACCATAATTTAGGATAGGTTTCTCTGTTTGGAATTTCAGCACAGACAAAACAATCCACAACATCAGCAGTTAATAATTTTTTTTGCAAAGTAACCAATAAATGCATGTGAGTTAAACCCCGTTTTTGAAATTCTCTGACTTAAACTAATTTGAATTCTTTTTTTGATACTGTAGCGACTGACGTAATAAAGTGTCGCAAAAGTTCTACTTTAACAATCACCGACTGCGTAACCCCAAATACAATTTTCTAGCATCCTCTCCAACCCCTCCTTCCACGGGTCTCGCCTCCCCCTTACCGCATCAATCAATACCCAGCTATCAGCCTTCTGTGCTGTACTCTGCCCTCCCTCGATAGGGCCTAATAGTCACTTAAAACTAAAAAGGCTTCAGCTTGGCTGGGATGCTACAATACTTTTGAATTTTACTGCTTTCATATTCTGTACCTTTCTCTGCATTGTGTATCGCGCCTTGGGTCTCTTTTCTCTGCGCTGCTCTTTCTTCTTTGCTGAGAGCACAGGATCTATGTGTGCCACGTGACTTTACATGACTGAATGTTTTGCCGGCTGTCCAAGCTCTTATTTGATAAGAAGGGCGTGTCTTGCAAGAATTTTATATTCCACGTCCCCGCGAGACTGCCCTGGGACAATCTCTTGGCACCAAGTCTAAATTTTATGGTCCCCACGAGTCTTTTTTGTCTTGTGGGTCTTTTAAATGTCTTCCGAGAACTCTCGAAAAGATCACGTATCATCGCCTTGCTTTTCCATTCCAGGATTTTTTTTTATATATAGAGAGATTTTGACTGATTTGTATTCCTAATTTGTATTATGATCACTTGCCATTTTGAGTTACCACTTAGAATGAAATAGAAATAGAATGAAATATTTACTAATTGCATGGCTTCTCTTTTTCCTGCTTGGTCTATCTGTCGCCTCACTTGGGCTCCCAATTAATGCTGTGCATATAAGGACATTCCGGGCGGCACGGTGGTGCAGTGGTAGCACTGCTGCCTCGCAGTTAGGAGACCTAGGTTCGCTTCCCGGGTCCTCCCTGCGTGGAGTTTGCATGTTCTCCCCGTGTCTGCATGGGTTTCCTCCAGGCACTCCGGTTTCCTCCCACAGTCCAAAGACATGCAGGTTAGGTGGATTGGCGATTCTAAATTGGCCTTGGTGTGTGCTTGGTGTTTGTGTGTGTCCTGCGGTGGGTTGGCTCCCTGCCCAGGATTGGTTCCTGCCTTGTGCCCTGTGTTGGCTGGGATTGGTTCCAGCAGACCCCCGTGACCCTGTGTTCGGATTCAGCGGGTTGGAAAATGAATGGATGGATATAAGGGCATTCCTCCTGTATTGTTGTTTGCATCTTTCATTGGAAGGTGAGGTTAAGGCGTCATACTAAGCAAGCAACTGCCTTTGAAGATGAGGTTGCTTGCCACTCTGTTAGTGATACACGGAACTCTTTAAGAAATGGAGCACATCCCTCAGTAGCTTCAAGTCAAGTGAACTTCTGGTCATGTCAGCCTGGCAAGCCATTTCATACTGTCAATGTGAAGTAGTAAAGGTTTACAGAAATTAATGACAAAATACAATTGTTGCTTAAAGGACTGTAATTTAGGAGCAAAAATATGATATATGTTTCTAATTAACTACTGATTTGTGATTTTTTTTGTAGAATGAAAATACCTTCTGACTCTTTTTTTGGCCAGAATTCTCTGATCCAGGGCAGAGTTAATGGTCAGATTTATTTATTTATTGTTCTGTCCTCCTTCTTAATGTACAATACAGATTATGATTATATTATTTTATATATTGCTACTTAATCATACTCAGGGCACTGTCTAAATGTCACATTCCCAGAAGAAAACTTAAAATTGGATCTAAGTGGATGAAAGGCAGCAACTCTGCTAGTTTGGAGAATTGAAGCATCTGTGCTGAGAACAAAGTATTACTTTTTTAATCAGTTAGCCATTGATTGGAGGTATGTGCTTATATTAGCTGGGGATTTAGATGGCACAGTCTGGAAAATATATCCCATCTGCTCCTAAAATATATGAAATAGTAGGCAATTTGTTTTCAGAATACAAATAAAATGTTAGAAAGAAAGACTTTCTTTCTTTCTTTCTTTAAATTGATCTATTGTATTTAATCCAAATCAAAGTTGCAAGAAGCCGGGGCCTCACATGTAATACCTTGTGAAGAATTCACACTTGTTCATGGTCTACGGACAAAACTATAAATGTGTGTTCGCACAAAAAAATTTAGATGCATAAAAATATACGTAAGCAAAGTTCCACCTACTTTTCCTTTATAAATCCCAATCAACATGAAATATAATATAAATAGCTCCTTCCATTCAGCTTTTGTTAATAAACAATGGGAAAAGCACGTGGAAAAAAAAGAATTTCAGCGAATGCGAAATGGAGGTCCTGCTCAGTGAAGTGGAAGCAAGGAAAAATGTACTATTTGGTGGCTTAAGCAGTGGTATAAGCAATAAAAGGAAATTGATTGAGTCACACAGTGTGGGAAAGGCACTAAAAAGATCAGGTTCAGAAAGTCATACAGTGCCTGAAATAAAAAAAGTAGTTGTCAGATATCAAAGTCGCTGTGATAAGGAGAGTCGTAGCTTATCATCTCAGTGTTATATGGAAGTATATTTGAGACACTCAGAGAGGAGAAAAAATAGGGACACAGGGAAGAAAAAAAGATGACAAGATTACAGTCAAAATGTCTACTTTTATCTTGTAATTTATTTCGTCATTAAATTAGAACATCATAAACATCATCTTAAAATGTTTAATTTACTAGAGTTCTTCAAACCTCATTGTAGCTAAAGTAGCACATTAAATGCTTCGTATTCTGAGTGTTCCCTCACTCGGTCATTAATAGCTACTGCTTCTAAAACAGGCTTTCTCCTATGCTGACAGGAGCGTGCAGCCAGTGATTGCCACACAGAATACATTACATTCATGATATTACTGCTCTATAATCTTAGAATACTAAGATGTATAATGATGTCATTTTCATGATGAAATACATTAAAGCATGTCATAAACATGGTGGGTAGCTTCACAGTAAGTATATTTGTATACTGGAGTTTGTATATTTTCCTTGTGTGCTTACTTTGTGTGCTTTGGTTTCCTTCCTAAGGCATCCAGGTTAGGAGAGTTGGTGATGCTAAATTAACACTGCTAGTGTATGTGTGTGCTTGTATTCATCCTGCAATGAGCTGATGCACCGTCCAAGGACTGTTCTTGCCTTACGCATGATGCGTGCTGGGAAAGGTGCAACTCTGGATGGATGGATAGATGGATGGATGGATGAATAGGGTGGATACCTGCACACACATACACCAAATCCCCTAACTAAATTAGTAGCATCAATTTAGCATCACCAAAGCCTTTGGCAGAAAATTGAAGCACATGAAGGAAACCCACCAGGAACACGTGCAAACTTCAGGCAAGTAACACCTGGAAACATTACACCCTTACTGTGAGGTAGCAGTGCTTCTACCGTACCACAGTATCCCCATATGTTTAATTATTAACAGTATATGTTATTTAAATGAATTAAAATCAATTTATTTTTAAAATGGAATATGCATTTAATCATATAATGATATTATGTATACATCTTAGTACTCTAACAGCACATAGCTCCAGTGGATAGCTTTTGGAAATCTTAATCGACTTAGAAGAAAGTGCATATTTAGAGATCATACTGATTTCCTGTTGTTTTATCTTGGTAGAGTAATATATTTTGCTCTACTTCCCCCTATTGTATTATTAATATGTAGCCTTAGAATGCCTAATCTCACAGACTTACCACTGTTTATAAGATATTATTGTATATGCCTTATCCCCAACTTCCCTTCTATATGTATAACCTCAGGCAATTAGATGTAGTAAAAAGACAAGCAGGAGTTAAGTTACACATAAAATAATGTATTACTGATAATATTCATAAATAATAACAACATGCAAAGTACATTTGAATATTGGCAACCATACAACCTGATGAAATGGTGATGTGTAACTCAGGTGGCACACAGACTTGTAGTTACTTAAAATGTCTCTAGTTAAGGCATCGTTGGTGCTCAGCTTTTAGCCACATGTCTGTTCAAAATGGCTGAAGCTGTGCTCTTCATTGTGTTGTCTTCAGTTCATGGTGTGATGGTCTTCTTCAGTTGTTAGCAAGAGAAAGATACTTCTACATCATCACAGGTTAGCAAGAGAGATGCTTCTTCATCATTTGTTGGTAAGAGAGAGAGAATGTGGTTGAGACCATATGTTAAACATCCTGGCTTCCTTGCAGGGGGGTTGAAAGACTTTAGCAGAGAAATACACATCAAACTGGTTTAAGACACATCCCCCCAAATCCTGTCGTAAAAAGGGGGGGCAAACACAACTACCTCTCACCAAAGTAACACTAAATTACATTGCTTTGCCTAGATTACAAATAAAGACATACAAAACATTTATCAAGTTATATGCAAAATCTTACATCACAACACCTGTCCTGTATGATGACTGGCTTCTAATTCTTCCATTTGCTATGTCTTCTAACAATGCTAAAGCAGCCATGGTAGTTGGAATAGTTTGGCCATTTCATGCACTGATTGTATTGTTACAGATTGATTGCAATCAAGTGCCTTAAATTTGTAAACGACATGCAATTAATGTCAGTGTATTTGATAAAGCCAGCGTCATTGATGTGAATCTAAAAAAGAAAGACAACTGACATAGAAACCGTAGCACTGCTCTGATGGTGAGTGCCGTCCATTTGAAAAACTGAACAGAAACGTCAATATGCATGGTGTGAGGCTGCCACGAAAATTTGTGTGGCTTTATGCACAAGTTTAGTTTTTATACATCTAGAATTGGTGTACACAACTTTTTTGTGCGTAAGCACCATTTATACATCAGGCACCTGGTGACCGTCATAGCACCATCAGGCACAATGCAGGAACCAGCTTAAAATGGAATGCAGTCTCACAAAAAAGAGATTTTAGAGTCATCAATCATCATGATCTGAACATCCATAAGAGTAAATGCAAGGAGAACCTGCGCGAATGAGCTGGAATATTAAACCAATCTGTAAGATATATGAAGCAACATGCTGCCCTTTATGCTTAAAATATAAAAAGTTGTCATGTAAACTTTACAATAAATGCAATTGAAAGAAGTATATTATTATTATATTATATAGCTAGCAGCCTTACCACATGCACTTCAGAAGAGGTCCTCCAACTGAAGCAAAGAATGTTGAGTCCCGGCCAGTATTTGGATACGAGACTATATAGGAAAAGCTTGGATTGCTGCTGGAAGAGGTTTTGACAAGGCAAGCAGGGGGTGCTTACCCTGTGGTCTGAATGTGGAACCTAATGCCCCAGGGCAATGATGGGGACACTGTGCTGTAAAAATGTTGCCATCCTTCAGATGAGACATAAAACTGAGGTTCTGACTCTCTGTGGTCATAAAAGATCCCAGAGCGTCTTTTGTAAAGAGCAGGTTTTATTCCGACGTCCAGGCTAAAGTGCCCTGCGTGGCAAAGTCATTCTGGCTCCCTAATTATCCCCTGTCTCTAACTGGCTATCTCTCTCACCACTTGACCACCTAATATTTAATGTGTGGTGTAGTGAGGTGAGCATACTGGGGCAAAAATGGCTACCATGGTATCATCCCAGTGGATGCTACACATTAGTGGGGGTTAAAGTGGCTCCCCACTCACTATGAAACGCACTTTGAGTAGCAAGAAAAGAGCTACTTATTATAAATGTGAAAAATTACTATTGTTGTTATAAATTAAATTAAGCTGCAGAGGAGGAAGAAATGCCCTTCAATTAATTTTTTCTTACTTTTTGACTGTAACATTGACATATCATTGTATCAAGACCACCTGAGTCCATGTGTGATGTTCCTGTGGCCATTTCCTCTACTATTAAAACAGGCTTCCTAGATGCACCTATTTGTGTACCTTTGCAGCTTAAATTTTCTTTATTTATGTTTTATGCATAATATTTTCACACTTCATTTTCAGTCTGTTTTACAGCTGTAGTTATCTGTTAAATTTAATGCAACAGAATGATATTGCATTGGGTCAGGGTAGCTAAGCAGGCCCTTTCTGGCTCAACAATGGGGCATTTTTTGTTAAACTAGTGTTGGGGCCTCTAAGATATTCTTTTATATTACCACATGCTGTTTTTCTATTTTGGGTTTCCTGGATTAAGTAAGAAGATTAAGCAGCTATTCATTTATTTGTGCTCCAACTGAGATGTGAGTATGAAAATAACTACAAAACAAAAAGAAAATAAAATGACCTTTTGTGAGGGCAGGGTAAAAATATACTGGCTGTTATGTAGGAAAATAATGTAACAAATGCTATCATGTTATAAGTTAAATAGTAAGGTTACATGCCCATAAATGAAAAGAAGGTGGAGTTAAGTGCAAAAACTAAGCATGTTAGTGTGAGGGGTTTTAGACAAGAGAATGAGTAAGAAATAATTTAGATAGATAGATAGATAGATAGATAGATAGTGTCACACACATGGGAATTGGAGGCAGCTAATGGGCCTGAATAGTCATAATTCCACCAGAAGACCAGGGGGTGGCGAGGTGCACTGACTTTCTCAATCCTCTGCAAAGCATTCGCGGGAAATCTTATCCGGTTATGGCGCCCATGATGTCACTTCCTGTTCCGCTGCCCATGATGGTGTCACTTTCTGCTCCGGTGCCCATGATGGGTATGTACTTCTGCTCTGTTCATTGATGGAGACTGTCCTCTTGATGTTGTATAGTTGTATGGTGGATTATAACTGAAATTCCATTTTCCAGTTCAAGAGGAGAAAGAGAGTGAACTAGTTTGTGGAACCAAAACTCTTAATTCGGTGTCTCATTGAAATTCTTTCCTGTAAGAAGTACATATTGCCTACTCATCTGACAACAAAGCTAGCTAAACTATTTTGGCAGCTTATTGTAAATAATACTGTAATAAAAGTAATTTCAACAGGCCAATGTAAAAAAATAAACAATTTTGAAAAATATTTTGAATAGGGAAAATTAGATAGATAGATAGATAGATTGACTTTATTAGTCCCGAAGAGATAACACTGCAGAGTGGGACAGGGCATGCAATATATAGAATGAGAGGGTATCATAAGGGATCATCCTTGGTGCTTTCCAAGTATTCAGTGGTTGTTGCTGAACAGGCTCTAAAGTTTAGATCAGAGAAAGAAGACAGGAGTATCTGTATTAGATGTAGACCACAATGAATAAAAGTCATTCAAAGAGTAAAAAAGCAAAGTGGAGCTGCCATTGGGTGAGATTAGCAGTGCAGACGTTGTGTTGAGTTGTCCCATAAGAGGATCAATAGGTAGAATATTATGGTGTCGATCATATAATTAGAAAAGTGCAGGGGATGTTTAGATGTTTTAAACCTCTGCATATAGTTTCAACACTCAAATGGGCATCAGAGTGATTATCAGGACCTGAGAGGAGCAAATCAGGTGGTGTGTCGTGTTGATCATCAAGGCTTAAACCAAGCAAAGCATACAGTGGTGAAAATCTTTTGATCATCATTGCTTTATGATTCAGTTATCTTGCAAGAAGTACAGCAGTGTTTTTGGCTCCCTCCAGCTGCGTGCTGGTTGATTGCTGGTAGTCTTAACAGCTGGAGAGTGAAAATGAGCTAACCAATCAATATGAGTCAGTCACATGAGGTAAATGTTATTGAGCAGAAAGTGTAGGCTCTTTTTACAAGGCAGTAAATTAGAGCAGTGTTGCTGTATTTAGCCACCCTCAGACCTGCACAACAGAAAAGGCTTTGAAGGATCCACTATCTTTTTATTTACTGATCGTTTGAAAAAACCAACACCTGCTGTTTCTGACTTCAGCCCCCAACTCCCCAACACCTCCCCACGCCTACCAGAGAACCTTAAGATGCTTATTATAAATGCAGTACATTGCTGATCCTTCCTCCTGCAAGACTTATTTATTACATGAGTGACACTAATAACAGTATTTTCTTCATCCCCTGCCTGGAAGGACTGCAGCCTATAAAACTACGGCCCACAGCTGTGCTTTAAAAGCAGAGCAAAGGGTGCTAGGTTTGGACATTTTTAATAAATGATAGGCGGACTTTCATTTCATGTGACATATATCTTAATATTTGACAGGAGGTAGTAAATGTGATCTTTTTTATAGGGTGTTGAGCTGATGACTTTTTTTTTCCTCAGTATTTTCTATCTCTTTTCCTTTAAAAATAACTTGTCTTACTGAGTCCATTTTATAAGAAGGGAGAGTAGTCACCTGTCACATATGAGTCACACCACTGTTGTCTAATTCTAGTTTTGATGTTTCATCCTAGTTAGCTATATCGTCCGCTGAAGCTCACCACACCCCACACATGCACACACCGACACTTGCAAGCATTCAGAGGGATAAAGAGTGTATAGGGTCTGATTTCCTCCTGAAGCCAATAGTGAGATTCACTCTGCGTGTCAGCCCCTCTTTGCAAGCTTCAGCAGCTGACAGCAATGTCAGGCTTTGACAAGATGTCTGAGAATTCAGTGTTTCTTGGCACTGTGTGAAAAGACTGCCCATTTGTCCTGGAGACAAAAATCTTTCAGGGTGCACTGATTGCCTGAGACAGACCCACTTGCTCTCCATCTCGTAGCAAACCTGCTTTTGGTGGTAGCGAGCCTAGAAATCAAACTCCACTTTGACAGATGGTAACGAAATTTTCTTTCTGTAACTTCCGAGAGTTTTTTTTTTCTTCGGCCTCAGGCCTGCTTTAAACTCCCTTCAATACCTTTATAAATGCATCCCAAAGCACTCCTGTCTTTAGATCTTTGGGCACTAGGATACGTGACATGTGTAGAGAAAAAAATGCGAGGGAGGGAAATGAGATGCACGTTTCAAATGGGTAACAAAGGAGATCTCTGTCTTAGTTCACTGTAGAAAAACATCCGCCAGATCATTTAGCTGAATGCTTTTCCTGATCGCCTGGACATTTTTCTTAATTGATGGATGCAATCACTAGGCACTTAACCAAATTATGCTTTCTCTGTCTGTTTCAAATACCTGTAGACTAAGATGTAGTAACATAGAAAAAGGAGCTTATCCTGGGCTTGACTCATTATTTACAATGACCACATTCCTCTCTTTTGCTACTATGTGTGCCTGGACAGTAAAGATTTTCAGATGCTAATTTAAAAATACAATGAATGTATATGTTGGCACCCTGCCCAGGATTGGTTCCTGCCTTGTGCCCTGTGTTGGCTGGGATTGGCTCCAGCAGACCCCCGTGACCCTGTGTTCGGATTCAGCGGGTTGGATAATGGATGGATGGCTGGATGAATGTATATGTGTTTACTAGCAATAATTCTGATTTCTCATGGAATGGATAGCACATATATGAACAGAAAAATGATATATGCTCTTATGAACTGGAGTGATAATTTAAAATTTCTAAGTAAAAAATTGTGAAGGAATGAGTTATGCATGTAAACTAACAAAAAAAAAGCAGGATAGATCAAGACGGTGATGGTTCTAGTTTCTTAAATGCCAATGGTAATATAATCAGTTTAAATTTCAGAATAAAGAAGACGCCAATAGATAATTTAAAAGAAATTATAATTAGCTATATAAACCATAACTAAGATAAAGAAAAAAAAGTCCGGAGTGAACTATAATGCTGCTGATTTGCAGTTGGACATTCTACTACCTATGCTATCATGTTTGCTGGACATTGGGGTATTTGTCTGGGGGCACAATTTTCCAAAACTCTGTGGTTCCTTCTCTCCAGACACATTTAAGTTTGTCATCTTCCGAATGTTCAGGCCTCTCCAACTGGGAAGCTGCTTCATCTACAACTATAGGGGATTTCAAACAATCTGATCCAGCAGTGAAAATGTTGATGAGGCATGTGATTTGTGGTCATTTTTGCTTCAGGCGGATCGGTGCGGCGTCCAGAGTGATGCAGGCTCTGCATCGGTCTGTCGTGGTGAAAAAGGAGCTGAGCCGTAAGGCAAAACTCTCAGTTTACCAGTCGATCTATGTTCCTACCCTCACCTATGGACATGAGCTATGGGTAGTGACCGAAAGAAGGAGATCACTATTACAAGCGGCTAAAATAAGTTTCCTCCGCAGGGTGTCTGGGCTTTCTGTTAAAGATAGGGTGAGAAGCTCAGTCATCCGGGAGGGGGTCAGAGTAGAGTCGCTGCTCCTCCACATCGAGAGGAGTTAGATGAGGTGGTTCAGGCATGTGATCAGGATGCCTCCTGGACGCCTCCCTTGTGAGGTGTTCCGGGCACGTCCAACCGGGAGGAGGCCCCAGGGAAGACCCAGGACACGCTGTAGGGACTATGTCTCCCGGCTGGCCTGGGAACGCATTGGGATTCCCCCAGAAGAGCTAGAAGAAGTGGTTGTGGAGAGGGAAGTCTGGGCATCTCTGCTCAAGCTGCTGCCCCAATCTCGGATAAGCAGAAGAGGATGGATGGATGGATGGATGGATGGTTGCAGAATCTGTCCTCAGAACTCTTCTGCAGATGTTCAACTAGTAGTGCAACTGCTCCTCCACTTGCCAATAACAAGGTGTGAAAATGTGTGTGCTCTCATTTTTTGAAGAAGAATTTTAGTTTGTTGACAAACACAAAAACACTTTGCATCAGATCAGGCAGCATTTTTAACTTCCTTTGCAGATCTGCTTTTAGTTTATTCAGACGATGCAGCATGTCAACCAGAAAACCCAAATCTGAAATCCATTTGACGTCATCTAGCTCATGATGGTCCTGATATTTTCCTTCCAGAATCAGCTTTACTGGGTTCAAAAGTTCAAAAGCATGTTACCTTTTGAAAGCCATCTCACAGTGTAGTGGAGAAGCAGATCACTAGGAAAGCTTTTGGTCAAGTTCAGCAATCAGATTTTTGAATTGTCTGTGATTGAGTGTATGAGTCCGAATAAAATTCACAATTTCTAGCACAGGATTCATGACGCAATCCAAGTTCAACTTTTTAGACACCAGGTGCTCTTGATGAATGATGCAGTGAAATGTCCAAAAATCTGGGAAACAGTCATCAGCTTTAAACAGTGCCACAAGTCCATTTGCAGATCCCCAACAAAGCTGGTGTACCATCTGTAACTATTGCTGGTAGTTTTGATAACTGTAACTTTGCCTTCTCGACTACAGTCATGAGTGTCTCTTTCAGGTTGATGCCACGTTTCCTCTGTATTAACAGCATAATGTCAAGCAACTCTTCCTTAATTGTTCTGTCTACTTACAGAAAATGTACAAATACAACCAACTTTGGCTTATCTTGAACGTTGCAGGGCTCATCCAAAGCAATGCTAAAATACATGCATTTCTTGAGATCAATATGTAACTGTATTTCAATTAAGTTGTCAATATTTGATATTCTCATTTCAACGGTGTACCGTTATAGCTGCAGGTCTGACAGAGAATGCTTCAAGTGGTCATTTGCAGGAGAGATGATAGCAACAATATTTTGAGTCATGTCTTCACAAATTCCCATTTATTGTTTGAGTTCCCAGCATGAGCAGTGTTCCATGCCACTTGATATGATGCCAACGTAACCGTCTCTGAGTGGTTCGTAAATTTTTTAAAAAACGGAGCCTGCTTCTCCGACTGATGTTTCAACATGCCTACTTTCTGCTTGCGATGTTCAGTGCCTTTGGGAAACTCCAGCACCATGTTAGCCTGAAGTGAGATGAAATGGCACTCAAGCTTTAAAGCTTTAAAATGGAAAAGTAAAGTTCTGGCATACCAAACAGAAGGGTTTCCCATTACATTCCACAAAAAAAAAATACAATTCCTTCCATTCAGGTAAGAATGTCCTGTTAGCCTCTTCATATTTGTGCTTAGCTTTACGTTTTCCTGACTCTGCCAATCTAGTTTGACTAGCAAACGTCTGCATATGCACAAGTATGTTTATGACTTTATCTATCAGTCACATGACAAAAAAAATATTTTTTATTAAAAATATTGGCAATATTGTCAAATATTCAAATGCATTTTGATTTATCTGAAATATATTTTAAACAGTAAAAAAAAACTCTGATGATCAGAGCATGAGAGAGAAGCGGAGCAATAAGAATTTCTTCTCATCGCTCGTGGAGCAATACGCTTCCCCGCTCACAGCCGCTGCAGACAACTACACTCATTTTCGCTTCCCGCTCCAGTCAATTTTCACCCTGCTCCAATGAAATCGTTCACCGCTCACTCCAAAAAGGAGAACAATCCACATTGTATTTTAATTTTACATTTAAACTGTTGCCTTTCATCAAAATAGCTGAGCAGTGATAACTAAATTTAAGCAGAAAAGACTTATTTCAACATGTGAGCAGGTCTGGTACTGCTCCAATATGCAAGAGTGGAGTGACAGATTAGGTGATACTCCAGTTTGTTTGTTTTTTTCAAATATGCCACACCATGCTTGCTCCCACTCTGTCCAAAATCCTTCTGCTCCTACTCTGCGCTCACACCCACCAAGAAAACAAATAACATTGATAGCCCATGAAGCCTTACAGGATTCTGCAAAGAGCCACAGGTTTGCCACTCCTCCAGGCCTAGAACAACTACAGAAAAGGGCTCTATCACAAAAGGAAAGGGAGTGTGTCCTTAGAGAAATGTGCTGTGTTCCACTAAGACACATGAGAGCAGACATCCTAGTATTGGAAAACTCTCTAGTAAAAAAAGAGACGACTACCAACTGGGGCTGCAGGGAGCCACTAGAGAAAAGCTCTAGTCCGGCATCACCTACAACAAATATATTGCATCACCCAATCCCAGTAATGTTTCTGAGAAATAGCCATAAGTGAACCCATTAATGAATGGATATTTGATGGCAAGCATTCAACTGGAGAGGAGGAAAAAAAGACCACAAAAAAGAAAAGACAGAAATGAGGTAGGCACTGGTGTTAAGGTTTGCTTTTTTGGAATTTGGGCAGGTGGGTAAGCCACTTTCTCATTCCAGATTTGTTAATTAAACTCTTTTAATACTTTGGGTTCTTTTGGCATCCACTGTCATCTACTATATATGTATACATAATCATATGACCTTTTGTGATGCCTTAAATTGCAAAAGGAGTGAACACTAATATTTATAATATTATTTTTTTATTCTCTTTGTCTGTTAATGACAAATAGTTTTTGAGATTTTTTAGATAAGGAAGATGGGAGTTTCTAGGTAAGGGTTTTATACTTACTAATCATGGAACAAGGCAGTGGCAGTGTGTGGCATGTTGATTAATCAAGTGTAAGGATGAATTTAAATATACTCTGTACACATGACAAAATGACTCAATATTCATATATATTGAAAAAGTACTAACATGTTGCATCAGTCTGTTGATGAGTCACCAACAATATGAGCTAGAATTCTGCCATGAAACCGAGCAGCTTCAGAGCCAGCTGTATGAGAGCCTATAAAAACAACAAGCCTACCAATGTCACACTAAAGATAGTGACCTATCTGAATGAGCAATGTGAAGAGCGAGAGTATATCGGAGGTGTAACCTACGGTGTCACACCAAAATCCTTACTTGTGTCTACAAGAAATTCTTCTCCATAAGAGACTGATTTATTTTGTATGTCAAACAATATATTTATTGTTTATGCTTAGAAAACCTGTCATTGAGTGGACACTTACCAATTCTATACAGATAGCAAATGCACAACTTATAAATGCAAATTAATTTTTTTTTTTACTTTTTCAATGTATTACTCTTTCTTAGTGTTGTGATCAACAACAGTGTCTTAAACAACTATTACTCAGTTTCATTACTCAGTGCATCGTAATAAATGCCCACATTGACTCACCTTGCAGTGGTCCTTATACAAGTGTCACAGTGGTGCAGTTCTTTAATGTTGCTGGCCTGACGTTGATTGACCTGTCCTGAGTTTGAGTCCTCTACTCAGTCTTTGCCGGTGTAAAGTTTGCATGTTATTTTTCTGTCTTTTTGAGTTTATCCGCAGGTACCACAGTTTTCTTCCTACAAACCCAAGAGTAAAAGTATAATGTTATTAATGGTAGCTTTCTGATTGTGGGTGTTTGCCTAATAGACTAGTGCCCTGTCCCAGTACTGCCAGAATAAGCCCCACGTGACTGTGAACAGGATTAAACGGGTTCAAGAATAGGTGAATTATACTGACCTCAATATTTTTGTGATGTGAGAGGAATGCCAAGCATGTTAACCACACCAGAAACAGTAAGACAGCCCTGGATTCTAGTTCAAAATTCCAGAGTTGCGAGGCAGCAGCCCATGTTGCTCTGCCATCCATTGCATCTCATTACATGTCAAATCCAACTTACATTTAGTAAGTGAAGAACTTGAAAACATATATCTCACTTTCTAAAAATGAAAAATGTTCTCTGAGTGTGAAGCAGAGATCATGCGATCAAACTGCTGTGCTTTACATTGAAGAATATCTGAAAATTTATTTTCAATTAGTTAAATCTGAAATCCCTGTCACAAAAATCAGTAAACACAATTTCCAGTTACCGCTAAGTATGAATGTGGCTCTGTTTTATAATACATCATCACATTTTCATATTGTTAAACTTGGCACTACAGCATTTTTGTCAGTTCATATCAATTTGGGTCTCCTCCTTTTTGACACACATTTTTTAATTGCTCTTTATTACAATTTGGCAGCTTATTTGCCACATGATATCATGTTGTCCCATTGTCATATTGCACTTTATCATTTTTTCCAGTTGCCTCTTACACTTGTTATTTAACACTTTGTCTTGCTCTTTTACAACACACTTTAATAGTTTTCTCCATAGCTTAGCATCCCATTCATGCACCGCAGAGCATCACAATGTAGTGCAAATTGTAGCGGCTTTCTTTTTGTCTCATTGAACGGTAGGAAATCATTTTTTTGTCGTACTGTTTGTCTCTTTGTCATTTCACTGAGCCCACTTTTCATCATTCTTTTGTACTTGTATTATCTTGTAGTATATCCTACCAGTTTTATTTTGTAGTGAAGCATCTGGTTATGCTGCTGTATGCAAGGGGATTGACACATTTTACGCCCATCACCGTCCTTTTATTGTATAGTCACGATGGGACTGGGAACAAATACTTTTGCTCTTCTGCAAGTTTTAATAACATTGCTTTGAAATGAAATGACTTGAATTGAGCATTAATTTGTCTCACTGTTGCACTGTTTTTTTTTCTCAGTTTCTCAGTATTACTGTATATATGTATTTTTCAGATAATCCAACTAGTTCAAGCTTTAGACAGAGCGAGCTGTGCCACAGTGTAGTAGAAGCTCTCCTAATGAGCTTTGCCAACGATTGCATTATCGATGCCATTGATTGTGCTGCTTGTCCTCCACTGCATGATGGTACTTATTAAAACATAATGGCACTGTGTGAGACGTCAAGAACTCCACCTCTCCGCTACTTGAGCAGAACAGCTAAGTGGCCTGTAAAATGAATTCCTACTGGACACTGGAGAGACTTTATCCCTTTTTGGTTTTCCTTGTACTAAAATACAAAATGAGCAGACATTATTATTACTTCCTTAATGAGCTGAATACCCTTTAATTAGTGAATTTGATTACTAACTTACAATTTTATACCAGACCTCACATTGCAGGTGAGCTCCTGTGGTTGACCTTCATGGCGATTTTTTTTTGTCATTGGTATATCCATATCTGTTTTTATCATCATCTTCTGTTTGGCATGCCATCTTGTAGTGATGGTGCTCCATATTGGCACAGGTCTTTCGTGCTTGAATTCCATTTGTAGCTTGTCATTTCTCTCAATGCAGCCTTTGCACAAAGCTATCTGAAAGTAAGCAGTGGCAATGAACTTTTCCTCCAGTCCCGTTTAATTACTGTCATGAAGTAGTTCAAGACAGCACAGAGCCATAGGAACTCCAAGATCACAGAATAATAATTGGAATCTGATAAGAGGAGGGCAGCCTGTAGGTCTCTGGTGTAATCACTGTGGAACGAGTCGAAACGATAGGCTTCTCATTGTAAGAGGAGGAGATCCCTTCTTCTGACAGGATGCCACAGTGAATTGAGGTCCCTTGTTTCAAATTTTAATTTCACCTAATTGGCGCCAACCCCACGGAATATAGTTCATCAGTATGCAGTCCGACAGCCCAGACACCAAACACAGAGAAGTTGAATGCAAAACATGTCTTACTAATAATTACTGTTGTCACACCTTGGACGGCAACCTAATTGCCAAGGTTTATTTCTGCTTCCTGCAAATTATGAAGCTGAATCCATTGTGTAGCTGCAGGAGACAAATATCTGAGGGGTAAAGTTGAAGTGAAGAAGATATTCAGTGAATTGCTGTGCTGTTTTTTGGGGGTAGCTGACTTAATTGCATGTCACATTTATATAAAGCTATGGGTATAGATTGCAATATCTTAGAGTGCAGTTGCTTTTGGGAATTATACATCTTTTCTTGTGTATCAAATAAACATCTTTTTAATTTCCATTATGTATGAAAGAGAGAAATGCTTGCTTGAAAAAGCTGATATTCAGTAAGGGCAGAGTGAAGAATCGGAGAAGTTAATTGCCTGGATGAGTTAGCGCAGGAGTCCTTCAAAGACAAAGACCCTGCTAAATGAAAAACACTTTGTGTTCATTAAACAAATACACATTGCATAGAAGGTTCAATATTCCAAACTCAAAACTAATTAATTTATTGCTCAATTTAATTAGTAGTAATTTTGCCAACATTAGTGTAAACTTCCCCATAATGTTTGTCACATTTCATTTGATTCGTCTACACCCATCATACTGGCATTACATCCTCACAGTGAAGCCTTTTTTATGCCAGGTGTTTGTGTGTGCCCAAAAAACAATGCCATACTACTTTCAGACACCATTGATAATAGATTAATAGATAACTCTCTCTTCTGGATCCTTTACTAATGTCATATTCAGCTTTGGGTTCACCTAGTTATGTGACCTTCCTGCTGGGAGGGCAATCCATATGGGAGTTATTCGGGTATTCATTTTAGTATTTATGTTTAAGTGTAGAACATGTTGCTGAGTGCCCATAATTCTTTAGTGGTAATTTTTGTATCATTTAATTAAGAACGAATGTGTTCCATAACTTCATATTAAAGTAGAAAGCAAATAAGTCTTTCAGGAGCATTGTGCATATAATACTTGATAAAATTAAGAAAAAAAGAAACCAAGGTTAACTTTCTGTTACCATTTAAGGTGTATTTGTTAGATTCATTCCAAAGCCTGAAGTCTGTGTTTGTTCTGCAAAAATCAACATATTAAAAAATGTTGGAATTTTATATTCCAGTTAGCCTGTGGGGAGGATGAATCAATTGTGCACACAACTGTGTATTTGTGCCTGTGATAATTCCTATGGACAACCAAGCTAGCTAAACTATTTTTGCAGCTAATTGTAAACAATACTACCTATACACATGCACAATGTAGTGTATGAAAAAAATAATTTCCACAGGGCAATGTAAAAAAATGAACAATGTTGAAAAATATTCTGAATAGGGAAAATTATGTTTAGTGATAGATAGATAGATAGATAGATAGAAGGTACTAACAAATGGATTGAATAGTTCAAGAATGGCTATAAAAGGGTTACAGGTGATTGATGCCAGTTGAAGCCTATTTGGATCCTGAGGCAGGGTTGGGGTGGAGTTTGAGGATGGTGTCCTGTGCTCCTTGGTGTCCGGAGCAGGTAGTCAGTATTAGACTTTGATGACCGGTAGGGGGTTCCCCCCTTAATATCTGGAGCACACACCCCTTCAGTTACATAAGCAGCACTTCTGTATGTACATGCCGCAGAATTTACGGTGTGTACAGCTCTTAGCTTTCACAAATGTTGCACAGACAGTGTTACTAGATTTAAAGAACTGAGAGGAAGGTCCCTGTCAGTGTAGAGAGCGCATGGCTCTTCAGTTACGTAATTGGTGCCCCTCTGTGTATATAATGCAGAATTTATGGAACATGCACCTCTTAACTTCTATGAATAGTCCCTGTAATAGATTGATCAGCTCAGGCTGTAATCACCATTCCAAATTTGTTGGTATGGCACCCCATGTCGCCTCCACTTCCCATGTCATTCATACCTTAATTTGCAATTGTTGGTGATGAACAATCAGGTCACCTATCCATTTCCAATCCTGCTGACAGTATTGAATGTGCCCTTGACATGATTCTGGCAAAGAGGGATGTAATCATTGGACTACGTGTGTCAATAACCTAGCAGACTGTGGAAGATTCATGTTCATGAAAACGGTATTCTTTTTGTATTCATTTTTATAAGTATATTGTGATACGTTTTGACTTACCCTTGGGCAGATTGATAAATGGTTGGGTGAATGAAATGCATAGAGAGATGGAGGAAAGACATTATGTGACAGATGGATAGAAAAGCACTATGATTAAAGGCACCGATAGGTATATGAATTGATTATAAATGGCTCTTGTGTGACTTATCCAGTGAAGTCAAATGTACGTTCTTACCTTTTAACTAGACTGGCTTATATTTACTTTGGCATTTTTTTCTGCTTTTCTGCATTTGTTTCTCACATTTCGGGATAAAGTAAGGATCTGTTTTAGTCAATCTTCTGAGAATCATGGCCCCTCAGCTTTCCTTTTAAGCTGATGGCACATTACATGATTTCTAGTTGCTGAGCTCTTTGCCTGAACATGTCAAATTACACGACTAGAATCGCAGGAGTTAACACATTACTCAAGTCCATGACAACATTCCAGCACAGTTTCACATTTCCAAATTATCCTGAGTTCACTCTTTTTTCAACAGCCAATAATGTGCTGCCTGACAGAGCGTGTCCAGGTACATTGTGTTCAGCTGTAATTTCCATTCTGTCGTAGTACATAAAACAGGAGACATCAGACAAAAGAGCTTTCCTTTGGTTTGTTAGGTTGAAAACATCCGTATTCCTTATTTCCTTGGCTGCATCGTTTGCATTGTACTTTCAAATGAACACTCATTGGTTCTCAACTGTCGCACATGCTCCCACCCCTACAACTTAAGACAAAACTTGTTTGATTTTTTTCAGGATGAGTAGCAGACTCATTGAACTAACTCTCAGGACATGTCACACTACATGACTGATGATTATGGGAGTGCACCATTTATTAGGTAAATAAAGTGTATGACTGAAAATCGCTTGAAAATAATGCTGTATGACAGGACTGAATTAATCCAGTTCTGTCAATGGCTAATATCACTTACCCTGTACTATAGAGATCCTTTATCTTGTTTGTACCTTTTTGACTCTAATATGTATTTTGCCTGTTTTTGGTTTATGTTGAATTAAAATTGACTGATATCTTTGAATTCTATCATTCTTTTCTTAATTTTTTAGTCTGACTTTTTAAAAGTTCTCTGTGCTAATCTGAATAGGTTGTAAGTTCCTTGAAGATGAGAACTGCTAAGCTTAATTAGGGTCCAAATGATAAGAATTTTTTTAGAAATTTGTGCTGGTTTTGTACAGTAAGCCTTGTATACTGTTGTACGTTGTGTATCAAATTGTAATGTTCTTCCCTGTGTTTAAAAAAGAAAAAAAAAAAACTCCCATTAATCCACCCATCTATTTTCTGAATTTGCTTTACAGATGGCTGACTAATGGTCAGTGTGAGTTTATCCCACATGCATTTGATACAAGTCCACTTTAGGATCCATGTCTGCACTGGTGTCAAATTAGAGTTACCAAGTAACATGTAGAATTCAAACACAGAAATGGGAGTAATGTCCAAACTCCACATGGACCAGCTGTATGGATGCTGGATTTACAAGCTCTGGCCATTGCATCATCATGATACTCCTGATGGCATAGTGCTTTGCTTTCAGTATTTCAATGCTGCCCTAATCAATAATTGTTCCAGCGTGTATCTCTCTATTCAACAGAAAAAAAAATGTGATCAACTACAAAAATCATTGTTCGTGAATGCTGAGGTAAAGGAGCCCCCAAAGTGTCATTTCTGCATGAGGCATGTCAGAATGAAGTGATCTTCTGGTGGTGTTTGCTGCCCATGTGACTAAAAGCAGTCCCATGAATTGATTTTCTGTACCTGAGCCTCTGCCTCCAATGCTCAATAAACTTTGCTCTTAAATGCACATTAAAGTCGCAGCAGGTGTTGCAGCATTTCAGCTGTGGTTTTATTTCATTTTACTGTAACTCTATTTTGTTTCCGCTCAGCTCAAATCAACGCCATTGCTGCAGGATTGATGTTTTTTACAAAGTAATTTACTCTTTTATATAAAGTTGCTTTATAAAATGTTATTACCTTGACTCCACTGGTCCCGGTGGGATTTCCTACGGAGGGGAGTTGTTAAAATGGAAATAATAGTCATCATAGCTTTGATGTGCTGCACATGGGGATGTCGACTGTCAGGTTTGGTGAGGCTAGCAGCACTCGGCTCGGCGTTAATTCCTTGTCATTGTTGCCTCTCACAAAGTGCCTTGCAGGTGCTGTGAATCTCTGTTAGAGGACTAGAGGAGATCGAGACCCAGCCATTGTGTATGTGAAATGTTAAAGGTACTGGAATATCTTCAGAAGCTTGTCCAATCCACTGACATGCCCTTTAGAAGAAGAAAAAACAATCAGGAGCAAGGCTATAAGAGATGGATGGCACTGTGGTACAGTATATTGAACCTTTTCCTTTGGTCTGTGTACATTTTGCTGTGGGTACTCCTGTTGTCCTCCTAGGGCAGTGACGACTATAAACTGATCTTCTCTGAGTGTTTGAATGTCCAGAGTTGGTCTCATGCCTTTTGTATGGTTCATTCCTGCCTTGAGCCTTGTTCTGAATGGATTCTTTTATTGTTGATTCCGATAAGAAATTGCCATAATGTGTTGCATGGTCGCTCTGCCATTCATTAATAGATTTACCCAGTTTCCAAATAAGATGAAACAAAGCCATTAACGTCCTCTGTGTCCCTTTGATTTTATAGTAAGTTTGAAAGTTAAGAAGATGGGCATTGAAAGGCAGGCAGCATGGTGATGTACAGACCTGTGCTCAACTCGCATTTTTGACCTTTTCTTCATTAGTTTTGGTCTGAACTTACTTCTTGCGAGTCGAGGCATGATGGGCAGGCATCTGAATCAGGTCAATTTTTTTTAGCATGAACGTGATGCCCTTGTGATTCTGTATTAGAATAAGCAGTATATAAAAATGAGTGACTGTAAAATGCAAAAACCCACAAATAAACAGAATGCACTGGTGTTCAGATTTGGTATTTTAAATAAAAAAAGAAACAAGTAGTATGCTTCTTTCTCAGGAGATATTCTATTTCCTTATATCTAAAGCTGTGAAAGGCACTATATAGAGGCTCTTTCTCTCAGAGTGGAAGTCTTTTACAAACACTCAATCAGTTTAAGATTGGCTAAATCAGCACTTGAAAGGACACATCAGCTTTATTAATGTAATGTTTCCGCTACTCTCCCTGTCTAGAAATGGTTGACAAAGAGTAATCACTGCATGCAGCAGAAGAGTTTCCAGTGACACACGGTTTTGTGTAACGTTCTTGGGTAGAGCAGTAGGAGATATTTTATTCTGATACTGTACTTATACAAACTTTGAAATCCTCTTAATGTCAATGTATGCAAAAGAAAACAATTTTGTAAGACAGCTTTAAAAGGAAGAATTTCAGTGATACTGATGCAAAACAGATTAGGCCTTTCATCTGCTACCCTACCAGCTTAATAGCAAGAAAGCCTGAGGGATCAGTTCCATTTGCTTTACTATTTGTAACCCATGTCATTGTTTTCAAGCCTGCGGTAGGCACCATGGCCGCTGTTCCATAAATCACAGTTGTAGGATGTGAAGTTGATGAAGATACAGTGTCTCAATATGGATAGTAATGAAGAGAAGAAATAATCAGAGTCACCGACTGAAGGTTGCACTTAAGTAGTCAAAGAAAGATTAGAGTTAAAGAGCAATGAAAAAATGGTCCTTCTTTGAATTTCTTTTGTATATACTACTACATAATCATACAGTGGTTAAAATCCAAGCCTGGAAGGATATTTTGTTGTAGCCTGCTCTGGCAGTCATGAAACATATCAAATAGGCTGCTTGAGATACCAGTTAAAATGATTTTTTTTTCTCTTTTTCTCAATTTAAGTGGTCAGTGTGGTTCACAACATACACTCAGCAAAGTGGCAAAATGAAGTAAAGTAAGCAAAAATCACCCGTCTTAAAATAAGGAAATTGGTCGTAAGGTAGATTAAGGGCATTTGTGGCTTGTCTTCACTAAATGATTAAACTCTTTGTTCCCTGTTCTTCTATCACATTGCTCTTATCAATATCTTAAAGTCCATGATTCATCCACTGTGTCGTCTGGACATTTTACTTAACCCTGAACTCTGGTACTTGTTTAAGACACATATTTAATCTCTATAGTGACCTCCAGCTCTATGCTGGCCTGGCTGAGGCAATACTGTCTCTAACATTACTGGGGGTCAGAAGTGTCATCCCTCACCATTGATGTTTTCTTTGTTAAATTTGAAGCCATACTCCAACAGCCACTTCAAATAGATACTGTATAATCCCACATCTGTCAAATCACAAAACAAATTGGGATCTCTAAGCAAAGCACAGTTTTCTGGTCATGTTTTGATATAATACTCAGGCCACTTCACATAACACATCTAGACTTGAATAAAGCTAGCATTTTATTTTTTGCTCTGTAATTATGTTTTGATGGGTAGCCCTCTCCACAACCACGAGCAACACCTTGTCATCATGTCCATTTATTATTGTTTTTGCCTAATCCAATTCAGCATCACAGGATGCACTCAAACACTCGCTCATATGGATCTCAGTTAACCAGACCTGCATATCTGCACAGAGAAAATTGGAGTACCTGAAGAAAAACTCACACCAAAACTTTGACAATGTGCAACCACCATATAGATTTTGCCCTGTCTACAGTATTAACACAGAACTCCTGTGCAGTTTTGTAATAATATTACTCAGAAGCACTTACTGAGTCTATAATTCTTATTAAAGCAAGCTGCAGGCACACGCTAAAAGTAAATCAAAACTATGGCATCATTAGTCCTTTTAGCTCCTACTACAGTACACCTTATTGTTTTGGTCATTTTTAACTGACATCAACTGTCTTGGAGGAATGGCCACTGACTTCTTTTTGGCTACCTATGGTTTTTCTGACTTTCTCAGTTCCTACCAGGGTTCTTCTTTGTACTGTTTCCCATAATGTTTTCCACAAAATGGACACTTTTTGCCATATCCATCTGTCTGTTTCTGCATGCTTCTGTTTTGACTAGAGTCAAGGATGTAGTTTACACTTGGATATAAATTATTTATCTTTCTTCCTTTAATATCTTCATCTTTTAAAAATAAATTGTTTTTAGACAGATTTCCGTCTACGTTTAATGCCAAAGCAATGTTTTGTGTAGTGATTTTTTTAGTAACTCAGATTAAAATTCATGTCATCTGATTGGTTTTCCATTGGCAGCCAAAGACTTGTGATTTCTGACACATCTTTAATTTGTATCTGGTTTAACTTTATAATTCAAAAAATACATAATACCAGCACCAGTGAAGTACTCATATCTAACCTGCTTGACTGCATTAAACAAAATACCTCAAATAGTTCCTTCTACACATGTCAAGACAGAAAGACACTTTTCATACACAGTACACATACACAGTAGCCACAGCAAGATCTGTTCAAATTGTCTTTCCAAAATCTTCAAGGAGAGGTCAGCTTCCCAGTCCTCATCTCTGCATTGTTTCCATAACTGGTAATAACACATTAATGTAATGCTAATACGCTTCCAGAGTTCAGAGGCTGTTAGTCTTTAGTCTGGACAATTCATACTCGAGCAAATCTTTAAAAAAAACCAAACATGCCCTTTCATCCACCCTGGGTGATGAGATTTCTTTTTTATTCTTTTTCCCAAGAGTTTTAATTGAAAGGGCAGCTTGTCCAGTGGGGCTATGTTTGGCCCCTTTTGCTAATGTGGCATTTAAAATTTTGAAAATTCATTAGGGAAAGTGGCAAATTGTCGAATGCAATTTTCAATATTTATTTGTATACATAGAGGTATATCATAAATAAATGCACTAGGTTAATGGCTGATGTACCTCTTTTCCATGAAAGAGAATGCTTTCTTCAGGGATCTATGAGTTGTAGAAGTCAGCATGAAAAGGAAAAGGGATTTATGACCCTCTACATCCTTTATATTGTTAAGGCATGCTGCAAAGAGAAGAACATCCATTCCTACTAAGGTGTTAGTGTGTTGTTTCCTGCTGCCAAATGAGCAGAAGATCATAACTGGGGCAGATGGATGAATGAGCTGGCTCAAAACACTATTGTATTTTGAACAGAAAAATAGTCTAATCTCTGCGGTGGGCTGGCACCCTGCCCGGGGTTTGTTTCCTGCCTTGCGCCCTGTGTTGGCTGGGATTGGCTCCAGCAGACCTCCGTGACCCTGTAGTTAGGATATAGCGGGTTGGATAATGGATGGATAATAGTCTAATTTGAGACACTAATGGCTTTTGTTGAAAAGTGAACAAAACATAAAGGCAGATGGAAAGATGGGCGCAGAACTGGAGTATACAATATATAGAGAACAGTTGGGCTATCCATCTCTTCCTCCATCTTCTGAACATATTATTCCTAGGATTGCTGGCAGCCAGCATACTGTATACTCTGACAGCATCAGGACCAATTTGGGAACTAACCCTAGATATGTTCTACTCCATAATTCCCACCCATTCAGGAAATGCATCAATTAACCTAGCTTGAATATTTTTGATGTTTTTGGAGAAAATCCATATAGATATGGGTGAACTTGACTGTCCCTGATTGACTCACTAGCTAATATGAAATTATTATTTTTCACATATGGATCAATTTAATGGTCCTGAAGCCCGACCACACCAGAAAGTTAAATTAACTGTTAAAAATTCAGGGAAAGCCATAGCAATGTCTCACATAAAATAGTCAGAGAGGAGAATCTTACTGCCAGTCTCTGGCAGCTGCAGAATTGTTAAGCTGGTAACATGTCCAACTGAAACTCAGCAGCATTGCGGTTCAAGTCACTTCTGTATCCTTTATCTTCTCTCATGCACTCATCTTTGTTAGTTTATTAGTTTACACTTCTGACTATTTTGGTTGGAAGTTTAAAGCTATTTCTCCAATTTAAGTCAGTAGTATTATAGTATAGTATCGTATATAGTATAGTATTTTTTGTTACTACATGTACCATCATGATAACTGCGCTATCCATTACAGAAGATAAATGATGTATACATATGTGTATCTATATGTGAATACAATATAGTTAGTATATACAAGTTTATCATCTATCTATCTATCTATCTATCTATCTATCTATCTATCTATCTATCTATCTATCTATCTATCTATCTACACACACACACTCAGCAGTCACCTTATTAGGTACGCCTCCTTCTTTGCACAAATAGCTTGCTCCTTTAAAACAGCTAATTATATGACTGCACCTCATTACATATAGCATACAGACATTATCAAGAGGCTTAGTTGCTATTGTTCTAATCAGTCTTTTCTTCCAAAGTGATGTCTGTCTCGATGCAACTTTAGACCTTCTCTGTAGCTTTTGCATTTAGTTATGCAACTGATGTCTTTGCTTTCTTGGATCTTCTTCATGGTTATCATTGCACTTTGACCCAATAGTTTGCTTTTGTTGACCTTGGGTTTGATCTGTCTACATAAGGAAGATAATGAATCCAGTTTATAGTCACAGGGAGCCAAAGACTGTTACAATATATACAGTATGTCATGATCACTAGGTGGAATTCAACCAAGAACTGAAAACTTAAATATTTTATATCTCAATCATGCGGAAAAATGTTTATTTTAGGCATTTAACCAAAATAAACCAAAATGCAAGTGTCCAACCTCAGTTATGCAATTATGGGGTCTTTTGTCTGTTTTGGAAAATGACTTTTTCAGCCACTTCAAGAATGCACAGATTGTCATCACCTTCCTTGAGACTTACTTAACCTAAGTAGTGTTTTGGCTTGAGCCTTTTTGCAGATAGAGTTTTGTTTCTGACCACATCCACATGCAAACCTCTGTTCTTGAATTTCTGTTAGATTTTAATCTCTATAGGTTTGCCGCCTACTGGAAAGGGTAGTTCTCTTTTCACCTTTACTGACTTCCTTGGGATAGCATATCTTCCAGCTCCATCCGGTGTCCTTACAGGTCTGCTTTGTCCAGTGCACCATCGCTGAGCAGGACAGAATGTGCTGCATCAGGACCTTTCAGTGCCTTTATCAATATTCCTCGCTACACCCCCAGCTCAGTTTACCTGGGATAGCAGAGCAGTCAGGGGCTATAAATATATAGGTGCATAAAGCATAGCAGCCAAAACACCATGAATCCCGTTTGCATTTTCAGTAGGTCTTCTGTATACATTTAGTGAAAGAGTAAAGCACTCTCCAATCACTATGTTCTTTTTCCTTTGGCACATTTCTTAGAGAGTGATATCACAAAGTGAAGATAGCAGTTTACTCTGAATAGAAATAATTTTCTTCTTTGTTTTTTTTTCACACTCATCTGGTACTCATCCGATATCCTTTCATAATGCAGCCAAAGGTGACACATTATGGAAGGTGACCTTCAAAATCTCAATGATGTGTAGGATTTTAGCCATGAAAGAAAATTGAACAGATGACTGACAGGGCACTTATCTACAATCACTTCTGATGTGCTTTCCAGGTTAAAAATAAATAAATAAACAAGCACCACTTTGTGGCTTGTTCTAGTTGGCATTGTGACAAATAAGGGCTGGGATTTTCTTTGCAGGATATGCTCCACAGACTGAATGGCAGTCTTAGGTTACCGTTGACCTTGCCTTATTAGTTCATTCTTATTTCAAGTCAGTCCTAGAAAATTGTCCCTGGTATTCCATTTGCCACTTTGAACAGATAGTTGATTTTGGCCTCCACCTCCACATACACAAGTGAATGACTAGAACGTGGTTTATGCTGCCTAACTGACCAAAATTAACTCCAGTTATTGTGAAGACCACCAAGTGGAAGGTTTCGATTTTTACATGCTGACTTTTGCCTCTGATTTCTTGTTTATTGTATTAGTCTTGACAGGTCAATGCTCTACCTTCCGCTTCTCCATCTCCTTGTGCTTACAGGCTCCTCTCAGCTCTCATGGTTTCATGCAGTCCCTCCTCAAGGCATCCGTTTCCTGGTGAGCCCTGCAGGAGGCCAGGTCACTGAGCATTGAACTGCCAACTTCAGTTTTCAAAGTCTTTCAAATCACTTGTGTGTGATAGTTAAGCAGTGGAGTGCAGTAAATAAATTGTACTTTTAAAAAATAAAAAAGACACACTGCAGGGCCTCTGTGAATTTCACTCAGTCTTTGCCCAGTTCAGCACACTTAACTATTAATTCAGTCTTAGGGCACAGCTGAGCAGGAAGGAAATGGTTCATAAGTCAGAACTGTGAAAACGATGTTTGAGCTACTTTGGGACTTTTAAAGTGATGCCTTACACAATATGTGAAACAGACGAAATAATGTCACACTAATAGTCGTCTTGTAAAAGTTAACATGCCGGTCTTGTTTATTTAGAAAATATTGGCACCAGCACAGAAATCTGTTTCACTTGCACTATTACCTTTTCTAAATTAATTGATCATTTGCTTTTATCATCTGTTTTCTAAATTGATTTATTGTTAAATATAGAATTGAGTTCTAGACAGGGTTTGCCTTCAGTTTGGATGCCTGTCCATCGTGAGACGCACTCAGTCACATGCTGTACCTGTTAAGGTGTGAAGAACAAATACAGTGTTCAATGACGATTTTCTTTTTAGCTTTGTTCTTTTCTGCAGTTTTACCAAGAATTCAAGTCAGACTCTCATTTCACATTTCATTTTCTGTGTGTGTGTTAGCCTACATGTTCACGGATTTTCACATTTATGGAAGTCCTGCTCCACAAATTGCAAGGGACGGCTGTGTTTATTTATTTAGCAGACACTATGAATAAGGTTGAGTTGTGTCTATATTTTTTCATTTTTATCACATTAGCTCATTTACATTGAATAGTGTAAAATTTTGGGGTTAACAATTCAGTACCTCAGTCACTATTCTTCACTAGAGTTGATTGGCAAAATTTGCCAGTGTTTTTCACTGCAAATATGCTGTGATCACTGGTAACCTTGTTTGCGAATTCTTTGCCGTGTAGCCAGCATAGACATACATTTTCTTTTTCCATGCACCTTATGATGCGTTGTGAAGCCAGCAAGACAACACAGATCTGTAGCAGCCTTGAACAGAACTTTCACACATGCTACCCGATCTGCTTTGTGCATGCATGATGTCACTACCTGTGCACAACTCCAGCTGGATTTATTCTTTACATTACTAAATAAATAAAGAAAGAAAAAACTAAGTTTTTTAGTATTCTCATTTGTAGCTAACCATAATGATAATATGAGGGTAAATCAAAGAGTAAAGGCAATCTGAAACTTACTTGGTAACCACAATGGATAGAATCTGATACCTCATTTTCACAAAGGCTTATGGGTAGTTCGAACATGCACAGCTTCCTGCCACTAGTCTAGTTGAAGTTAAGGTCAAATGAACATGGAAACTCCACTGTGAGAGTGTACTGTTGTTGAACAATGGGCCATACTGGCCTTTCTTTGGGCTGAGGGAGTGAAAAAATGACATAGGCTTCAAATAGCTTAACAGCAGAGTGCTACACTGCGTGAATTATCCATAAGCCATGGGAACATGTTGTATTGCATCAAATTTAATCTGTTGTGGCTAACACGTCGCTTTCAAATCACCTTTACTTTTTGACTTACCCTTTAATTATAAGTACTCTTCAGGATTTGTGCATCACTATTCTTCACTGTGACACTAAAACCCTTTGACTAGACTTGTAAAGGAGCCATATTTCAAGGATGCAATTTTGCAGTTTTTGCCTGACCTGAGTATTGAATTTTCAGGTAGCAATGAGGCTCAGTATCTTATGGTGCTGCTCTCTTACACCTAAAGGACACTGGGTTTTTATGAGGTTCTCAGTTTCTGTCTGTGTGGACTTTGCACATTCTGCCTGTGTTTTTGTAGGTTTTCTCCAGACCGTCCAGTGTTCCAAGTATGGGCCTTCTAGGTTAACATGTAAATGTTCACCTGGCCCCATTTTGCCATGTGCACGAGGGTACTCTATGGTGGAGGATTGGTCCCTGCCTCTTTTAAAGGTTCTGCAATCAATATAAAGTTGACAGGGTTAGCAGAGGACATGATATTTGATATGTAGGGAAGCATGGTAGCTGCACCCAGACAAGAGGCAGTAGAAAATAATATGTGATAAACCAAGGCGTTTGTTATTTTACATTGCGTCCTCTTTTCTAAAGTTTCGGAAATAAAGGGCCTTATTTATAACATACTTAAATTGCTTTTTTAGAATCTGGGATAGCAGATATTTTATAGGTTACAAAATGAAATGACAAAAGATTTGTATGTTGTGAAAAATCAGAGCACACATGAGAACCTGACTAATTGCATCAAGTACATCATATGAAGACACAGCACCTACAGTATTTAAATGGATAATATTTTGCTTTTATATATGAAGATTTTTTTTTGTTTGGCCCAAAAAGCATGTGGGTTGTTTAAAGTTTTCATACCGCTTTGGTGCCTTGTGATAATGAATCCACCTTGGTGTGCTACAAGCAGAGATGTATTGTAGTAAAATCCTGATGCGTGATCAGGGAGCTGACAGCCAGGGCTGCCCCATTAACTCACACAAAGTATTGGCTAAATATTCATTGTCCTTTGTACAGCAGGATCTGCATTGCAGCCATCCACCTGCTGAGCCCAATCACCTGTTTGGGAACGGCAGAGACATGCAAGTCGTCCCCAGTGGCCACTCTTAACAGACAGACATCCACAGAGTTTGTTTGGCAGCCAGCTGACCTCTGCACTCGTGTACTAATTTCTGATCAGCAACCATCTGCTCGGTGTAACTCCAGCGATGAAGCCGTTTTCTAAGTAGCTATGATGACCGCTAGAGAAAATTCAGCAGGGAAATAAAACTATCAGCCGTTGATTAGAATACTGATGGCGACCATTTGGAGGGAATGCTGCTAGTGGAAATTAAATTATTCCTGCAATCTGGGCCTTCGCTGCTGATGCGCACAATTTCCCTTTCATGTCTCCCTGACAAGGATGCGATATGGCATCCTGAAATTCCCCAAATCTCTTCTGTCTATAACCATTGCCTTTAATTGTATCGAAAATATAGGATTTTGATTTAATCCTTCCAAGTCAGCTTTGTTATTTTTATTAGTATCGATTGTGGCCTCTGACAGATTGCAGTTGATATTGACAAACAGAGCTTTACTTAAGAACAGCAGAGCGATTTTGGACTCTTGCAAAGTGCATAGCAAAGGTCTTGTGACATTACATGTCAGCTTCTTTTTTTTATGTCCAGTCAGCCAATGCATCTTGGAAATCCATATAGCACAATCAAATGTCAGAAGAAGGAATTTTTATTTTGAACCAGTAAGTTTGTTATATTGATGTTTGCATCATTAAGCATCTTGTCTGTCCCTCATCCCTCATGTAAAAGGCTTTGATAGATATTGTTGTTTTAAGGTTAGACATACTGGAAAGATCCATACTTTATGTGAGTAGGACATTAAAAAAAATCAGCTCAGAATCACAAATTTTATCAAATGGGAGACATAAGGCTACAAATCTCACAGGACATCAATATCTGAATTTGGTGAGACTTTGAGACAGACAGGGTGTCCATGTGTCCCTCATCATCAAGTCCTTCCATGAG
Source organism: Polypterus bichir lapradei (assembly GCA_026402145.1). Classification (NCBI taxonomy): domain Eukaryota; kingdom Metazoa; phylum Chordata; class Cladistia; order Polypteriformes; family Polypteridae; genus Polypterus; species Polypterus bichir. Next base: position 61,253,680 of record JANRMT010062856.1, on the reverse strand, counting down.
AACCCTGAATACAATGAGGACTGATCATTTATGTTAGGTAGAATGCCTAGAGGGGGCTGGGCGGTCTCGTGGCCTGGAACCCCTGCAGATTTTATTTTTTCTCCAGCCGTCTGGAGTTTGTTTTGTTTTTTCTGTCCTAACTGGCCATCGGACCTTACTTTTATTCTATGTTAATTAGTTTTCTCTGATTTAAATTCTTACTTTGTCTTTTTTCTCTTTCTTCATCATGTAAAGCACTTTGAGCGACATTATTTGTATGAAAATGTGCCATATAAATAAATGTTGTTGTTGTTGGTAGATTTAAGTGTCTATAGATGGCAGTTTTCAAACTAAAGAAGACTGAGAATCACACAGTGAGTTCATTGTCTGAAATAGAAGACAACAGCAACACCCATGCAGAAGTACACAGATTTTCAAGTTTTGAACTGGAAAATGACAAGACTACGAGTCATACACGCTATCTTAAGTGGGAAATTTGAACATGAAGGTAACGAAGACTGGTTCAAATGACACATCAGGAATTTGTCCTTTCCAAAATCACACAACGTGTCAGTGTCTAAAGCAGGAGACATAGATGCTGCACAATTTTTTTTTTTTTACTGTTTTTTGGATTGCCAGAGCACATTATTTCTTTTTTTTTTTTTATATAAAATTTCCACCAATATAATGGCATTTATGGTTGGTTTTTGTCTTTTCTTTTTCAAACTGCATTACATCAAATGAAATACCATGAAAAAAAGGAACACAGTCTTCATTGCATCTTTAATTTATCACCTAGACTTTATTACCATATATACTTGCGTTTAAGTTCTCACGTGGATAAGTCGGGGCTTGATTTTACCGTATAATTTCCGGTATTTTATAAAGTCAGTAATTTTAAGTTGAATGTGGAAACTCACGATATTGGTCTAAGAGATTATGATATGCTAACACCCACCCGAGAGAGTAACCATGGAGCACACTGCCTTTTTTTTCTATGTATTGTGCCTACGTGACCACATGGTAATACTATTCCAAGGCAACATTTGCACTGAATTGTGTTTTTTGTATCTCACACCCTCATACACCTTTATCGTAAGAGCATCCTTCATCTACAATGGAGCATTTCATCGGAAGAAAATACGAAGCTGGTTTTAAATTTAAAGTCATTGAAGTGGCAAAAGAAATTGGTAACTGTGCTGCTGCAACAAAATTCATTGTGTCTGAGAAAATGGTGCGAGATTGAAGGAGGCAAGAAGAGGAGAGGTTAGGAGCAAGCACAGTGCATTGCTGCACCCACCACACAACAAACCAACTCAGGATCCAGATTAGGACCCGAGTGCAACCATGCAATGGGTGATACCTCAGCACCACATTAGTTCAGATGGAGTGGAACAGTGGGAGGTTTTTTTAATGGTGGCTGGAGTTCCAATTCTGCCACCAACCCCAAAGATTTTCCCTGCAGGTTGGAGGGCCTACATGCAGGGATGGATGCAGATTAACGTCATACCCAGGACGTAGGGAGATAAAAAAAAAAAAAATGTAAAGGTTGCATTTTTGAACGGTTGTATATGTCAGGGTCTGATTTTATGGTCGATTTTTTGGGTTTCAAGACCCAACTTATACAGGAGTATATACGGTAATTGTTATTTTAAGAGCTTTATAGCACATGTTTGAAGTTTACTGCTCTGCTGAATGTTTTTTTTTTTTTTACACTGCTTTACTCTAACATTCATTGGCTAGCATCAGAGGAAAGAGTGGGCAGCGTGTCGCTAGTAGTTATGTTAAGTGTATTAAGCTGAATGTTACTAATATGTCTTTAAAGCACATACCATTTTTTACCACAAAATAAGTCAAGCTAAATTCTATATCCCCTGTACATTTAAAGTGCTTTTTAGATAATAAACTAAGTTTTATATCATTTTGCTTTATTTGCCTCTGAATTTTCAGTCTGTATTTTGTATAACTTTCCTATTGAAAAAAAGCTTTCAAAATGCTATTTTGTATTTTTATTATTATATAGGAAAATGTGCATCACTAACTATAGACAGTAGGTCTGTATGATTACTTTTAGATTAAATGCAGATGGCCATTTGGTGGACTGTTCAAGGATTTGTGTGACTAAGTGTATGTGTGGGAATGAATGGTAGCATGTGAATGTTAAAATGTAAGAGGTGGCTTGTGTGTAGGAATTCTTGTACCGTACTGTAACTTTGATGCTTGTACTGTAGCTGGAGAAAATGCTTACAAAAGTATAATCAATCATTGCTTATGTGACAACTTCCACCATAATTTCCATCCTTAAGTAAGAACCTACAGTGGTGTAATCAACACAGGCATGTTTTGGTAATAAGGATGATTTGTAATAACAGAGCATTACTGAAATTTTGTGTAGAGCCTGTGAATTAATTAGATTAATTAAATCAAACCAAGATGAATGGATACCCATTTTTTAAGACAGTACATGGCAATGCCCTTTATATACTACAATATACCAGACTTTATATTATATATAATACTATATTACTATCCATCCATCCATCCATTGTCCAACCCGCTCCATCCTATCACAGGGTCATGGGGGCCTGCTGGAGCCAATCCCAGCCAACACAGGGCGCAAGGCAGGAACAAACCCTGGGCAGGGCGCCAGCCCACCGCAGTATATTAATATATTGTATTAATTATATTAATATTATATTATATAGTGCATATTGTGGCAATTGTGACCTATTGGAAAACAACCATTTATAATAATATATAGTAGTTTTTTTTTTTGATCATGGTGCAGAGAACAATTTAGCATCTATCACAAGCTACCTTCATTTCAGCAAAATATTAGACTTGGAGATTTATGTTAAAGGACAGTGAAAGGGTTAAAAAGCAACAATAACAACAAATTATGTTAGTCTCTTTAGAGAAAACTCTCACACTGATAATAAAATATATATAAGCTGTCAGTGCCAGTGCACCCTTGGCCAAACTTATTAGTGCACCAACCGACTGTTCGGTAGCCAACCTGTTTGGCTGGGTTTTTCCCCTCTTATACAATACAATGTATTTTTGTATAGCCCAAAATCACACAAAGAGTGCCACAATGGGCTTTGACAGGCCCTGACTCTCTAAGAAGACAAGGAAATACTCCCAAAAAAACCCATGTGGGGAAAAAATGGAAGAAACCTTGGGAAAGGCAGTTCAAAGAGAGACCCCTTTCCAGGTAGGTTGGGCGTGCAGTGGGTGTCAAAAAAAAACAGGGGTAAATGCAATACAATAAACAGAACACAAGTAATCCTCAATACAATATAATAGTAAAATAAAAATATTACAAGTACAGAGCAGAATTCAGTAGTAGAAGATATCACATAATATGATTTGGATTTGATCTGCACCCTGCAATCCCTAATTCACCTTAATGATGGTTCCAGCCCTGTGTACTGTACATTATATGTGTAATAGTGTTTCGTCACAAGTGCATTTTAGCATATATATTTTCATTTCATCTGCAAAAGCATGGAACAATTTATTCTGACACAGAGTGAGTGAAGAGGGACAGAACTAGAATACACTTACCTGCCAGAACTTTTCAGATGCCTCGTCACTGCTAAAATCCATTGGCCCGGGTATGTGGCCACCTGCAAACCAAGCTGGGACTGGCTTACAGAGCTGAGTAAAGTTAGCACAGATGGTGTTACCTCTTATCCCAAATGACCATCCTTAGGTGGAGCTGATGATGTTAATGTTCAGTGTACGAGGCAGAAGAGACCACATAAAGCTAAATAAGATCAATCTGGCATTGGAAGGCAGTCGAGAAAGGAAAAAGAATTATGGCATAATTGACCTATTAGAAATATTCCTTGCTTTCCAATGCCAAAAAAGTTTGACAATTGAGAAAGTGCATGCAAAATGATTTTAAGGGCAACTTCACAAAACCGCACGCAATGTGAAACTCATCTATTTTGCTTATCACTATGTACATATATCACACAATATCTCCTATGTGAATCATTGAAATAAGACAACTATAAAGGGTTGGGGGTCTCGGTGAGCACCTTGTTTAATAGCAGTGAGGCTAAATGAAAATAAGTCAAAAAAAGAACACAAATTTCCATTTTATTTTGGCTTAAGGGTCTGTTCTTCCCAGGGGCTGACATCACTCTGGCAGGAGCGGGTTTAAAATTGAATGGCAACTTCTGGGCATTCATTTCTTATATGGCCTTGTGACCGTAAGGGGCAGAGCTTCCAGGTAGGTTCAGAAACAATGTCATTATTCTTCTGAGGTGTCCACATCCATTCTAATATTTGAAGAGAGAGAGAGAGATTACTATGTGTGTCTCATTCAAATCCATCCTCTATTTTGACTCTTGCTAAGGGCCTTCAGCACACTTTCATAGCATGTGTGTGACACCTACTATGTCTAGGAATATAGAGCATTATTCAGATGTTTTATCTGACTGTAACATTAATTCATGCACCTTTGTTAAATGATGATTCCTCATACAGCATTTGAATAGGCTTTTTGATCAATCGTCTCTGTCAGTGCAGTTGCTTGTTCACTGTGTGTGTGTGTGTGTGTGTGTGTGTGTACACTCTGCTCTGTGTTGTAGTTGTCATCAGTTTATTTAGTACAAACACCATGTATGTTTCTTTTTGCTTTGTTGCATGTTACTGTACAGACATATTCACATATTCAGTCATTGCTAGCTCCTTTGTTCATTTGATTCCTTGAATTTGAGCCTGCCAGCTTTGATTTCATTTTGTTGTTATTTTTTATTTGTAGTTTGTACATTTAAAGAGTGCATTGCTGTACAATGGGCAACAGTGTCTGTCAACATTTCAGTATTTAACTTCTTTGGTCAGTCATATCAATCAAATTATATATTTTTTCTTCTTTTAAGGCATGCATTTTTGATTTGCCAACAGTTTTATCTCATATTTGTAAGAAAGTCTGACAATAAACTATCAGGAGAAAACTTTCATAACTTCACAGCATTGGTATTATGAGGACCACTCAAGAAGTTGTCTCTAAGACTATTTGCTTTACTTTTTTATTATGAGAACAGATCTCTCTCACTCTCTGTCACTCTTTCTATCTCTTATGTTTTTGAGATCCTCAGTAACAATGGCCCCCTTTTGCAGACCTCAGATGTGTATTAAATGGAGGTTTAAACAGCCCAGACTCAGGTTTGTGGCTGCCCTCTCAGATGTGGTAATATCTGCTTACAGAAAGACACAATGGGCCAAGCCTGAAGTGGAAGTGAAGGATAAGATAAGACATTCGGACCTCTTTGATTCTTCTCGTTTCAAATAATAGCTTCAGAAATAAAAGCAACCTTTAAAGCTATTTTTTTTTCACTAAAATTATTCAAGAATTTATGGACTTTAAATCCTACTGATTACTAAGCTGAGAGCGTTTCTAACAGGGAGGAATTAGGAATACAGAATACAACCGACTGATTCTTGAGCTCCTGAGGAATACCAGTCGTGTTTTTAAAGGGCTCTATTTGGCATTACTTGTTTGAGAGGAGCTGTTGAACAGGCAATTCAGTCAAGGCACTTTAACCTAAAATGTGCTCTCAAAGAAATTTTCATTATATGTTTTAACATTGAATGTATTATGTAGTGGCATTCCAGCAGGAGTATCCTTATTTGCTCCATAAAGTTCTATACTGTTTTGTGAAATACATGTAACATAACATTCTCAGAAACAGCTAATACAATTCAGGGATGTGAGGGGCCTGAACCTACGCTGGAAGCACTGGGCACAAGCCAGCAAACAACCTTGAAGGCTACACTAGTCTGTCACAGGGCCCAACACACACACTCACATATTCACACTCTGACTGGGACCATGTGGGAATCACAAGCTGCATATCTTGGGAATACTGAATGAAAACTGAAGTATTCAAAGAGAAATCCAAACTGGCATGGGGAGAATGTGCACATACTTGACAACTGTGCACTAACCACTGCACCACTCTGCTACACTGCATTGTCACAGCAATAGCAGAAGCATTCAATACTGATGTTTGTGGAAGGCTTACTAATTTGGAGCTATTATGCTTCATCAAGGCAAACTTTTGGCTTTTAACATGGATGTGTGAATATCAGTTAAATAATGTAAGCAGGATTGGTTTCTATTCTACTCTGAAGGGTCTACACATTCACTACCGTAATTGTCCCCTAGGTTTCCCTGAGGAGATGAATACAGCATCTATCTATCTATCTATCTAATCTATCTATCTATCTATCTATCTCCTAAACAGAGCTTTGTTATTCTCTCATTAAAATTTCATGGCCACAATACAGCTTAAGCGCTCCTCTTCATTTTTACTGCTTCCAAAACCCCCCAAAAAGTATAATCTGATATTATCATTAATTTTTATCATTAATGGGATTGCAGGGTAGCAATTAGCACTGCTGCATCATAGATCTAGTGTCCTGGATTTGAAACCCAAACCTTGTAATGGTCTCCCAGTGTTCACTGGGTACTCCAGTTTGCTTCTAACAACTTGACTTTTCACACTAATTGGAAGTCACAAGACGGCCTAGTTGGTGTGTGCATGAGTAGGCCCTGCAGTGGTCCATGTCGAATGCCCAATGCTGTCTATATAGACTGCAGTCCCCTGTGATCCAAAACTTGTTTTGTTACATAATTTTATAATAAAAAATATGATATTATTATTATCATTGGTATGATACAGTAAAAAAAATCTTAACACTGCCTTTTTTTTTTGCTTTTTTCATTCTTGTTCATTTTATGTTTTACCTTTATTTTATTGTTAGTTGGTGGGAACATAAAATGCATCCATGTTGGAATGGTTTGCTATGATGCAGTGCCTCACTATAAGGTTTGAACGTGATAGTTGCCTTAATATTTAAAACTGAACCACGTTTTCAGAAAATTAGGCTTTCTTTTTAAAAAAAAAAAGAAAGTCCAAGTTCCAGTGTGATAAAGGTTATTTCTCAAGCAGTTTCTTTTCAAGATTTTTTTTTTGACCAACATTTTATACTTTTTTTTCAGCACCTTTTATTCTTTTTCATTTAATAGACAGTTACTGTCTATTTTTGTTCATGTTTCTAGCATGACACAGATTATGCTTTCTTTGTGTATGCCCTACAAACATCTTCTCTGGATTACACAATCTTAATCTTCAACCTGTTTGACCCTTAATTTGTAGAACGTTTTAATGAGTCGTGACAATCCTCACATCTGCTGTCCAGCTTTGAAACTTCTGTGTGAATCCTGCTTTGCTCAAGCTCTTTGTGGAGGTTGCACATTCTCCCTGTGTTTGTGTGTGTTGCATTCCAAAGATTTGTGTGTTCATTAAATTTGGCTGTGGGTGAATGTGTGTTTATGACCTGTAATAAAATGCAGGTGCTATGCCAGCTTAGCCCCTGAACCTTTACACAAGAAATAGTGGATTTCAGAAACGGAATGGATGGAAGGATAATTTTGATGTTTTTTGAAAGCAATATTGGATTCATTTGAAAGGATATTAAGTGTGGCCTCATTAAATGAGCTGAATGAGCTTGAACATCCATTACGATCTGAAAATTAGTGTCATTTAGCCCTGTGTCTCCACAGCATACTTTATCCATTTCTGGATTATTGCAATGCAGTTTTAAAATGCTGCAGGATGGCATTTCCAGGTTTATCTGTCAGTATATATTCAGTCTGAAGTGTGTGTAATCAATTAAATGTTTAATATAGCATTTTAGACAGCATCATGTGATGACACATTATAATCTTACTAATTTTCTTGCAAACTTATGCATTGAGCATTATCAAACTTTTTGTTCCTTCCAGCATTCCTAAGTGTGCACACTATATGTAGAACACTTCAATACCATCTTGTTAACTCCTGTTGTAGGGTGTCCTACACATACAGTGCATCCGGAAAGTATTCACAACGCATCACTTTTTCCACATTTTGTTATGTTACAGTCTTATTCCAAAATGGATTAAATTCATTTTATTCCTCAGAATTCTACACACAACACCCCATAATGACAACGTGAAAAAAGTTTACTTGAGGTTTTTGCAAATTTATTAAAAATAAAAAAACTGAAAAATCACATGTACATAAGTATTCACAGCCTTTGCTCAATACTTTGTCGATGCACCTTTGACAGCAATTACAGCCTCAAGTCTTTTTAAATATGATGCCACAAGCTTGGCACACCTATCCTTGGCCAGTTTCGCCCATTCCTCTTTGTAGCACCTCTCAAGCTCCATCAGGTTGAATGGGAAGCATCAGTGCACAGCCTTTTTAAGATCTCTCCAGAGATGTTCAATCGGATTCAAGTCTGGGCTCTGGCTGGGCCACTCAAGGACATTCACAGAGTTGTCCTGAAGCCACTCCTTTGATATCTTGGCTGAGTGCTTGGGGTCGTTGTCCTGCTGAAAGATGAACCGTCACCCCAGTCTGAGGTCAAGAGCGCTCTGGAGCAGGTTTTCATCCAGGATGTCTCTGTACATTGCTGTAGTCATCTTTCTCTTTATCCTGACTAGTCTCCCAGTTCCTGCCGCTGAAAAACATCCCCACAGCATGATGCTGCCACCACCATGCTTCACTGTAGGGATGGTATTGGCCTGGTGATGAGCGGTGCCTGGTTTCCTCCAAACGTGACGCCTGGCATTCACACCAAAGAGTTCAATCTTTGTCTCATCAGACCAGAGAATTTTGTTTCTCATCAGACCAGAGAATTTTGTTTCTCATGGTCTGAGAGTCCTTCAGGTGCCTTTCGGCCAACTCCAGGCGGGATGCCATTTGCTTTTTACTAAGGAGTGGCTTCCGTCTGGCCACTCTACCATACAGGCCTGATTGGTGGATTGCTGCAGAGATGGTTGTCCTTTTGGAAGGTTCTCCTCTCTCCACAGAGCACCTCTGGAGCTCTGACAGAGTGACCATCGGGTTCTTGGTCACCTCCCTGACTAAGGCCCTTCTCCCCCGATCGCTCAGTTTAGATGGCCGGCCAGCTCTAGGAAGAGTCCTGGTGGTTTCGAACTTCTGATGGAGGCCACTGCGCTCATTGGGACCTTCAAAGCAGCAGAAATTTTTCGGTAACCTTCCCCAGATTTCTGCCTCGAGACAATCCTGTCTACAGACAATTCCTTTGGCTTCATGCTCGGTTTGTGCTCTGACATGAACTGTCAACTGTGGACCTTATATAGACAGGTGTGTGCCTTTCCAAATCATGTCCAATCAACTGAATTTACCACAGGTGGACTCCAATTAAACTGCAGAAACATCTCAAGGATGATCAGGGGAAACAGGATGCACCTGAGCTCAATTTTGAGCTTCATGACAAAGGCTATGAATACTTATGTACATGTGCTTTCTCAATTTTTTTATTTTTAATAAATTTGCAAAAATCTCAAGTAAACTTTTTTCACGTTGTCATTATGGGGTGTTGTGTGTAGAATTCTGTGGAAAAAATGAATTTAATCCATTTTGGAATAAGGCTGTAACATAACAAAATGTGGAAAAAGTGATGCGCTGTGAATACTTTCTGGATGCACTGTAAATATTTGCAGTTCTGTGCACACAGCATCATCATCATCATCATCATAATGCTATCGCTACTTGATAACCATTCCAATGTTTACATTGTTGCATTGCTGCCCACTCTCTCTCTTAATTTTCCTTCATAGTTCTTATTATCATCGTAGTCATCAGGCGACTTCACTCCTCAGATGGAGGAAACATGGCAGTCCGTCTCCAGATCTTGTGATTATGTGTCTCAGAACATAACTTGTATGATCTCATTTAACGATATTAGCATAGGATGGGTATGCACACCATTTTGTTTCCAAAGCCAACACCTCTTGACTTTTTTGTTTGCTTTACCTTTGTAGTGCTAATTATTAATACACTGTAAAGCCTCTTTTTCATGCATTGTTTTACCAAATGGGGTTCTTTTGAAAGGGCTGCCCTCATTTTTATTTTCCCTTTTCCTATTTTTCATTTAAACATGAAAACTTTTCATTCAATTACAGTGGACTAATGTGAGTCTTTTGTTGTCTTGTAAAACAAAATGAATTCAGAAATGTATGTATCAAAATACAGTTACAGTCATACCTATCCTTGTATGTAATACAGGAAGAACACAAGTTAAAATCTGTGTTCAGTAATCTGCTGGATTGCAATGTGGGAGCTGGGTGCCTCACATAATGCAACAAGATTGTGTGAGGGAGTCAGTCGGAAGCACAATGTGAGCATCTGAGTGTCTACATGTATGTACAAAGACCATTGTGGGCTGGGCACAGTGACTGATTTGAGCGGAAATGTACAGAATTATTACTTTCATTAAAGGTGCAAAGGAAAAGATGTATAAAGCAGACAGTAAATATGTCATCAAATTCAAAAAAATAAGAATGCCATGGCTTCTCATTGGGCCTAGCAGCATTCAGGCCTTCACGTGGAGTTTTTTTGCCTACTGAGATGCAACACTCCACATTTCCCAGTGCTCCTCTAAATTTCTTGCCACACATTTCTCTGCCACTGTTGTTTAAACTTGTCTACCAGGTCAATGCTCTGTGACCACAGCCATTGTATATATCTACAGTATATTTGATCATATGTTGTTCTGTGACAGTCTGAGGTCAGTACCGAAACCTTTGGTTCCATTACGCCTCTGAAAATGGTTATGTTTGTAAAGAATCAGATACTCACAGCTGCTCTGGGTCTGCTTGCTCACTTGGAAGTGATCGGCAGCTACAATTTTGTGCAAGAAAATGAATGAGGAGAACAAAGTTATCACCCTGCAACTCAAATCTCAGCACTACTAAACTGCCTTAGCAATTTAGCATGAAATATATAAATACACACACTCAAACTGAAACTTAACATTTAAATAAAACGAAACATCCGAGAACCGTGTATTCTGTTTGATCACCTGTGAAGTCAATTGGTGCTAATGCTATGAATTTCTTAACAGTGGCACCCCACTGAGATCATGTGGAGAAAGCAAGAAGCCAGGAAATTTATGAAGAAAACTGCCTTCATAAGCAGCATGCAACACTCCTTTTTCTTTTACAATCGATTTAGTGAATCATTAGAATTGCAAAGGAACTGAATCTTTTGACTCACCCAGCGAATGAATGGTGTCACTCAGGAGTCGATTTGCTAACCAGCCAAGACTGATATCAGCTTAAAACAGCTGCACTGTACATGGTTCCCCTCCAGGTTTTTGTTACTGTTGTATATTGTATGCTTCACAGCTTCATCTGCTGGAGCCTTAAGCTAAATTATGTGTGCATTATTGAACCATCATGTGTCCCTGAAAACAAAATTCAAGAGCATTTTGCCCTCTTACTGTTGCTATTTTCCCACGGTTCTCTTCTCTACAACTGGTCTAATGGGATTTACAGTTGGTTCTTTGTAAACATAGAGTGAAGTAACTGCTCTAGCGACAGTAATTCCAAAGGAAATCACAATATTGTAATTCAAAAGGACTCAAACAAGCACTGAAATACTGAGAAAGGAGTGAAAGCAGGGGGTTGAGTACAACAAATGGATAAGGACAGAGTGTAACGTTTGAGGTTAGAATATTGTTAACAATAAAACTGATATGAAAGCATTTATTGTCTTTTCCCCTAGTCCACTGGGTAAATGTTTCAATGTCTGGTGGGACCTGCTGGGATTCAGAGAGGGGCACATTTGTTTATTTGTGTCATTCAGAATATCCTGGTTATTTTCCGATCTCATTTGCTCGTCTGACTTTGTGAATTAAACAGGCAAATCATTTGAAATGAGTTGTTAAACAATAGTGCATTCCGAGAACTGCAGAAATAAGCAAAGAATGAACCTGAACAGCATGAATGGTTTGAGATGTGCACAAAATTGTCATAGAGGAAATGAATGACAACAACATTATTTACCATCTCAGAGTCAATTAGATATACAAATAGCATAACCCTTGGACACTTGGACTGAGGAAGTTATTTTATTGTGTTTTTATGTACTGTTTGTGGAATATAATATACTTTTGTTTTTTGTTTTTGTGTTCATTACTCCGGTAGTGGGATAGAGCTGTGAGGAAACAGATAAGTGAGTGTTGACTGGGTCCTCGCTAAATGAATAAAACTTATTTTCTTTGAAATATGGAATCTTATTGTCATTGTTTGGATACAAAAATGTGTAGTGAACTTCCCACATGAACACTCTGAAGGTGTGAGAGGGTGCATGTGATCTGTTTTGTATAAGATGTAGCATTGTGTGTCTGCCTCACTGGTAACGTACATGTTGTAATGCAATCTTTAAAGTCAACAAAGCATCTAAAATAATGTCAATGATAATAATAATGACAAAGGCTGTGAATACTTATGTACATGTGATTTCTCAGTTTTTTTATTTTTAATAAATTTGCAAAAACCTCAAGTAAACTTTTTTCATGTTGTCATTATGGGGTGTTGTGTGTAGAACTCTGAGGAAAAAAATGAATTTAATCCATTTTGGAATAAGGCTGTAACATAACAAAATGTGGAAAAAGTGATGCGCTGTGAATACTTTCTGGTTGCACTGTAAATGATGCTGTCTGGGATTTATGAACTGAAATGCTTTGCATAAAATCCTAAGAAGCAGAGACCATCTCAGTGGCACGTAGAAGCAATACTGTATCATAGCACTCAGGTAATCTGCAAGGCAGACATTCAGGAAATACTCCTGCCTTCATCTGGAGTGCCAAAAACAATTAAAAGCATCACACTTTTAAGAAAGAATCAAAAATCAATTGTCCCTAATCTGGTTGCATTAACAATATTTACACATATTGACAATACATGTGTTTTACATACAGGGGGTACTTTAAGGCAAAACAGAATTTTGATTCCATCATCAATCACTGTCAGAGGCTGCTAAACAGAATCCCTTACCTCTGGTTATTATTTTGCTTAGAAAAGGGATTTTTTTTAGGTCACTTGAAATATTTTATTATTTTTCTGTTCTAGTTTTGGTTTATTCAGCAGAATCAACTTTAATGTCACCCTATAACTTCGTCTAGATTAAATACTGAGTGAAATGCCACATTTATTGCTGGCTAAGAATTGCAAACAGTGCCTATTAAGAAATCAATTAAAAAAAAACTCCTATTTTAGTAGTTTGACAAACTGGCCAGTGGATTCTTTACCAACCCTGCCTTTCTCCAGTCTTCTGTCCATTTTCAAATGTACTTAATCTGAGTCAATCTGAATTGGCCGTATGTGTATACCTTGTGATAGTTGTGCAAAGTGCCGCATAATGACATGTTCCGGATTTAACTAATGCCACGTTATACCACTGTTAAATTGGCCATTCCCCTTTCCACTTGTACTAAAGAAGATCGATGTGCTGTTATCAGCTTTTTGTGGTTGATAGATAGATAGATAGATAGATATTACACATTAGAGGTTTATGTCCACCAAAGAAACCCTATTTATTATCCATAGTAGGCTAAATATGGCAGATACGAGAAAAGTATAAATATTTGACAACTGGATGGGTATGTACTTCTGCTCTGTTCATTGATGGAGACTGTCCTCTTGATGTTGTGTAGTTGTATGGTGGATGAACTGGAAAAAGGTATAACAGTTATAAAGAGAATAAAGAGAGGGAACTAGTGTGTGGAACCAAACCCCTCACTTCGGTGTCTCATTGAAATTCTTTCCTGTAAGGAGTAAATTTTGCTTACTCATCTGACAACAGATAGATATGCATGTGTGTGAGTAAAAGTGAGCACAGCTAGCCCATGTGCCTTGCGTGTAAAAATGAACAAAAAAATTACAAACTCCACATTGACGGTGACAGTATTTGACCCTAGGATACCCTGTAACCCCGATGGACCCTGACTTGCCTCATGCCTCCCCATTAGAAGTCAGTCCTACAGATGTTCTGATTATAGTTCTGTAGCAGAGCAGCAAATATTGCACAGACTCAGATGTTAGGTATAGCCTGCGTTCTATCACAATGACTGAAAAGTTTAATTCTAAAAAGCATCAAGTTTGTTACTGTCAGAAAAAGAACTTTGCCATTGTGTTACTTACAGAACAACCAGGTCAGCATTATAAGATATAATATACAGTTTGGGAATACCACAAAATACAAATAGATTAACAAATCTTCCACTTGTCAAACTAGAACATAAGCAGTTTGACAGAAAACAGGAAACCATTCAGTCCATCTGCTTTGTCTGGTTAGCTAACAGTAAAGTTGTCAAATGTCTCATTCAGTTGCTTTTCAAAACTTGTCAAAGTTTCCGCTCCAACTACCTTCAATTTTTGTTTTAACTTTCTGACACCTGTGTATATCTTAGTAGCACAAGAACTCTTCATTTATTTAAAAGTCAGATATCTCTGTCCTAGCAGAGAGAAAAAATGCAAAAGCTTGCAGGGTCAAGGAAGTCAAACAACTAGATAATGCCCACAAGCACGCTGATTAAGAGGAAAAAGACTTTGATCTTTGGTGAAAAATTAGTAGTGACTGGTTCAGCTCACATGTCAACTTCATTTTACTGTTTGGATGGATGCTACCTTCCACTCAGTCCATATTGCTTTACTCCTGTTTCTTGTTCTGCCATTGAAATATAACTGCACAGGCATCTTAAGACTTTAATAGGTGGTAGAAAGAAAGAAAGAAAGAAAGAAAGAAAGAAAGAAAGAAAGAAAGA
>JANRMT010062856.1:61217301-61230630 GCA_026402145.1 Polypterus bichir lapradei | reverse complement strand
TATCTATCTATCTATCTATCTATCTATCTATCTATCTATCTATCTATGTCTGTCTGTCTGTCACAAGTATTTTGCCCAGATAATATATTCATATATTGCACAATGTGTCCCCACAGTTATCAGTCTAAATAACAATAGTGTAACCCTTGTGTGTGATGATGTCTGTATTTTAGGTGTAGTTCATTTTTATTTCCACAACAGTAAATTCTGAGGAAGCCCTTCACAGCACTCACTTCTCTGAATTGTCCGTGCTGCTATGAGCACAAAGTGCTTTAAAGTTCTGGATCATTTTTTGTTTCATTAACCATGGCGGATGCCAGTTATACTGTGTGAGACTGACAGATGTACAGGAGTAAATGATGACCTTAATATGTTTAAATAAATACAATCAAAAGTGTATCTGCCAGACAGCATCATTTATACACATTCCAAGATGTGTTTCTTTCTTTTTTTAATTTTTTTTAACAGAGTAAAAATGTGATAATTATAGACTAAAACATAATTAAATGGCAGAAAGGTGGAAAAGGAATGGTTAATGGTAACTGTGAAGCTAATTGAAAATGGATTTCATTTCTTCTGAGGTGGATTGCTACCTGAGACTTCACTGATTGGCCAGATTTAAATACCCACATCAGATGAATGCTATGCTGCCTCTGATGATGATTCTTCCAGGTTTTGATCCTCCACCCGTGTGCCCAGAGGGCTCCCCTGTCCAGAGATTATGTTGAGATAGCAATTTATTTATGCCAGTTTGAGCTACTGCATGTTTTAATACAGGGGAACAAAGAACACATTTTGGCATGGAAAGTGAGACCCAAATCTGTGCTGTGGACTGAAAGAAACAACAGCATCTGCATGATTGGGTATTTGGATGAACGGAGAGCCTAGTGCAGTTAGAAAGGTGGCAGCTAGTAGGATCTGTGTGGCTTGGTAGATGGCATCCCTGAGAAGAGTGCAGAAATACTTTTTGTACTAATAAATCATGCCCACTGCAACCTGTTAATAGGAGCACACCTGGATGGAGAATACTATATTTAATACTGTAACATAAATGATGAACACAATTAAAAAAAAAAAGAAGAATCACTTTATTTTGATAAACATGAAGCAGCTTTAGCAGGCTGACACGTTCTCTCCTCTGAATAATCAGCAGATGGAATTTATTCTTCATTGTGTTCTTCTGTGTTGAACTTTTTTGCTTTCTTTTTGTAATTGGGATTGCCACTAAAAGTTGACGATTTTCTTTTGAAGGTGCTCATGTGAGATATTTTCAGGCGCTTTGCTTCATTTGTCATTCTGGGACCTGGCTATTTCCGCAACTTTGCAGCTGTAATGATTCTGCTTTTTCAGTGTGAGTAACTACAATAAAAATTGATTTTTCATCTGAGCGCTCGGACTGCCTGGGCTGAAGCTGCAGTTCTTTGCTTTATAGACAGCACTTTAAGCTATGCGTAGCCTCCCTCGCTGCCCTCAAAGGAGAAGCACTGAAATTTTATGTGAAACCATTTTCAGATCTATTTTGCATTTATTACCCTCATTCCGACAAACACCAGCCGAAGCCAGATCCTGACAAAGTTCAATCTCATCCTCCAGTGTGCTCAGTGACTTTAGTTTATCCACGCCAAACAATTTTGCGGAGTACAATAGCTACATGCTGGTTACAGCAAAAAGGACGTGGACTGAATCTCAATCAGTTTGAGCGGCTTGGTTCTCAGGCAATTTTCTGTGGGGTTAATATAACCCTACTCAATGCTTTTATACAGAAAAAAAAAAGACAAGGAAAAAAAATCAATACAAACACTGTTTGATATAACGGATACTTTTTTTACTGTTTGTATATAAAGCACTATATTTTTTTTATTTGTTTTTAACTTGTTCAATCTGCCGCAGAGCTTGGCACCACAAAGACCCTCTTTTCTTGGCTGAAGCGCGGACTGCTATGCGAGGTGTGAACCCCGGGACCTTCAGAAACTGAACAGTCATAGCAGCAGTTATGCTCTGCATGTTCAAATCTCCCACTTAGCAGGCCCTCCCTGAGCTTTGACATTTCCCAGGAGTCATAAGGGCAATTCTGGAGATGCGCTTTCAAAATCAAACAAATTATAAAAAGACGGAGAAAAAAAAACTATACCATACTACTAACGTTTGGGGGGTTTGCGCATCAATCCGTTGTTTTTTTTTCATGTATCACCAGCCCTTGTGTTTCTGACTTGAAATATTTCAATCTGTGCCTTGCATTATCATAAATGGCCTAGTTCAAAGTAGACATCATAGAATAAGGACTGGTTTGCAACTCCACCCAAACCCTAAATTTAATATTAATTGGTTTTGACAATGTTTTGTTATAGCCATTACTACACTGATTGTCTAAAGTAGCTTCATTTATTAATGGGCAGTAGAGCCTCAAGTATGAAGCAGGAACCAACTTTGGGCAGGCTGCCAATCCGTCACAGGGCATAGTCACACACAGTTTAGAATTGCCAATTAACATCAAATGCAGGTCTTTGGGCTATGGTAGGAAACAATGTATGTCCCCCCACACAAAACGTATCGGAGTTCTACACAGAATCACCCTTGTGGAGAAATGAACTGGGTCCAAATGCTTGTAACCAATAATGTTACCCACAGCATCACAATGTCAAGATTTTTAAACATTGAAACAAGAACTCAGGTGCCTAGGTTTGGTTCTGCTTTCTCTGTGGCTTTTGCGTGTTCTGCTCCTCTCCACTTTCCTCCATCATCCAAAATGTGTGCAGTTTAGTTAGACTGGAAACTCTGAATGAACTGTCTTTGAGTGAGCGAGTCAAGTAATATGCTGGTGTTTAGTCCAGTGTGGACTTCTGCCTTCAGATCTCAGATGGATCAAGTAACAAAAAACATCTGGAAAAGGGTACACAATGTATCAGATGACTAGTGGGACTAGGGTCTTCTTCAAGCCTAGTCTTTATTAATTTTAAATCAAAATTCAGGAGACTATCATTCAGTAAACTGACTCTCGGCTAAAGAAGGCCATGCTAGTGGGTATGGAGTGGCATAATGCTGCCTTGTGACACCTGGATTCAAATTCTGTCCCAGTTCAATTTAAATGTGTAGTTGACTTTTTCATCCTGTAACTTTTTCCTCCTGCATCCAAAGATCTGCAGGTTAGGGTAAATATTGTCCCTAAAATGTTTGCATATTATAGTAGTAGTAGAAGTAGTATTACCACGTGTACATCAAGAAAAATGCTGAAAAGACCAGGAAATACAAATGTGGCTTAAAGGGAGATCTAAAAGAATAGTCAAAGAGCAAACCTCAAGTTAAAACTACCAACTGCAATACCGTACATTAAAACCCAAAAAGCAACACAAGAATCAAGGCGGTATAACACAATTAAAGTCTTGGCTATCTAAAGATCCTTTCCTTATTAATTTAATGCATTGTTTTCTGAGATTTTATTGATAAACCAGACCATCTCACAATACCTGCATCATTATTGTTTCTAGGTACACATCATGACACTGTGACATGTAAAAAGGTGAACTAGCACAGGACTGGCAACACCATTGCTGTCCACAATAATGAAACAAAACTGAAAATTGCACCAATGATAATTAAAATAATGGCATCAAAATGACATGATGTAATTAAAGAGAAATAAGAGTGCAAAATACACAATAAAGTAAAACAAACATAGACAAAATAAAGTCTGACGACAGTATCACCATGTCTCATAACACGTATGAACAAGTGTGTCCCTCAGGGTATACAGTGGCATCAAAAATTAATGGGCCAGTGCTATTTTGCCCTTTACTACAACTGTCAGTCAGTTAGGCTGAAAAGTGACAGATACAAGTGAGTGACAGAATAGAATTAACAATGCAGCATCCACCTACATACGATGAGTCAGTACTTCTATTTGAAGTGAATCTCGCAATAGAGGACTATCTGATGAAGTCACTGTAGCAGAACTTATAGCCTTTTAGCACCAAAGAAGAGAAACTTCAGATAACAATATTCCAGGAGAAAACAAACCTATGTGTGCTCCACAGTCTTTTGGAACGTTGACCCCCCAGGCAACTAGATCCATATAATATGGCAAAATGTTGGGGTCTAGAGTCTGCTTCTGTGTTTCTACAGTAACAGCTTCTGAATTCTTGTACCTTCACTCGGAATTTAATTGTTTAATTGGTGGTATTAAATTGGCTCAGTGAAAATATGTGTGAAAAAGACAATGTATTGAACACCATGTTATATATAAACGTCTATGCATGGAAGTGTGTGTGTCTGTCCGGCCCGGAAGTGAGAGGTGGAGTCGGGGTAAGGGTTCCGCCTCCGAGGAAGCAGAAAACTCGCTTAGCCGCTAATAACACAAGCAAGGCCAGCACGTCAGCAAGATGAAACATCCTAGGATACTCCCCAGAGTAGTTCCTTTCAATTACCTGACAACTGTACATTTCAGTTTTTTTCTCTGATGATTTCAATAGTTTCTAGGACCCCGGCTTTTTACAGCATGGGCTTAAACACCTATTATATATACAAATGTATATATCACCTTACATATATAAGAAACATCCATGCATTTATCAGTGTGGCTCTTGAGTAGCCTTCTGACTAGGATAAACTCTGTCTTCAGTTTAGTGGTTTCTTTGCCCTTCTAAGGCAGTATATGTCATATATGCCTTGAACAGAAGGCAACTGTGCACCAGTAATATCGTGTGCTTTTGTCAACACCCTCTGAAGGTCTTTGTGGTCTTGAGCTGAACAGATGCTGTACCAGGATGTAATGCCACCAGTAATGATGGACTCTACTGTACACCTCATGTTTTTCATAGCTCCAAGCATATGAGCTTTCTTCAGACGCCTAATGAGGTAAAGGCATTTAGATGTTTTGTGCAATGATGACTTATAAGAAGTTCCTGCTGTGGTGAAGATGCAAGTGTGGTCTGTTTTGTTTCCTTAACTCTGTTTAGAGCTCTTTGGTTTTGTTAACATTAAGGGTGAGATTATTGTCTGGGCACTGATGTGTCAGAAGGCAAACCCTTCCTTGTAATCATCATTGTTGGTGATCAGGCTTATGATGGAGTGCCATCAGCAAATTTATTGAGGGAATAAGAGCTGTGTCAGGCCACAGAGTCATAGGTGAGTAATGAGTAGAGAAGGAGAAGATTTAACTATTAAAGTACAAGATATGACTGCAATTAGTTTGCTATTCTGCCAACTGTAAAACACCGTAAGGTGGACTTAAATATTTTAATTTGATGGCCACTTTTAAAGTTACCAATGTGGACCAGTGAAATCTGAATCAAGTGCTTTCTACATAGATTAAGAATGGCCTCTGAAGTTCTTTGGATATGGCAAGCATGACATGGAAACAAAGCTTACTTTATATTCATGATAGAAAAATAGCAGCTTCACCCACAAGCAAGGTTAGAAAGCTGGGTCCCCAGCTGTAAATATGTCAGTCTCCTCTGTCCTGGAGAAGTCTTGGCCAGCCCTTAGCATGGTTCCCAGCTTCAGCATTCAATTGAACATTTTGACTTTTCAACTAGCCTTATTTCTTCCATCCACAACACTTTGTTCACACCATCTTCTTGAAGAGTAGAGAAAGTAGTCTAAAGGTACAGGGCATGTAAACCATAAGGTTTGGATCCTGAGCTCTCGGTGTTGTTCCTTGGTTTTGCTATTGTGCTGTTAACATTTGTCATCCATTATCAATAGTGTTATATCATAGATCAATAGTGTCAACTTGTCTTAAATGCCATCATATTTAATAAACATAGACATTCCCTAAAGAGAATCACAATGTCTGTCTTTTGCTTCACATTCATGTATATCTGACTGGTTGCTTATTATGCTGGGTCAACTAGACTTCAGCTTGCAAGGACTTGTCTCCCTCCTCCTGATTAGTGAGATGAAGGCAGCAGGAGGCCAAGAGATCGTTTATTTTCTCAATCCTCAGAGACTGTCACTCTCGGAATATGATATTGCTCTTTTTCATTCCCAATCTTGCCATAATAATTATTTGCACCGTAGTGACTTATAGCAGTAGACAAGAGGTTTGATTTTCTACTTTAAGGCCCCCTTCTGTCATTGATGTCAGGCAGCACACACTGACCTGTCACAGGTTCATTACGGCTGCTATTCTGTCGTCTAATCATCTTTGTAGAGGATCAAGCTTTTGCTTCATTCTGACAAAACGAGTACCTCTTTTGCATCCAGATATTTCATTTAAACTTCTTCTATGATCCTTGTTATGAAAAATTCTTTTCTTCACCAAAAACTTTTTCATAAGCTGTCACAGAGCCGTGTCAGTAGGGTTCAGTGGTGTGAACACTGCTACTTCTACACACTGGTGAAAAGGAGGTGTTCTATGCTGCCTGAAAGCACATATTACATGTTATGCCTGATGGTGTAGTAACTAAAAACAATATTCTCCTTGTGGTTTGAGTTCAGCATTTCCACAACAGTAATTTTTTGTTCTCTCTTTTTTGACAGGCTCAACAGTTTCTTCAGGATATGGTAAGAATGTGATTTACACTCTATTTTAAGAGCTATGGGCTATGTGAGATGTCTTTCTGGATACTGCTTTGCTGTTTAGATTATCTTTTATTTTTCAAATTACTTTCTCTCATTTCAGTCTACTTTTTATATTTATAACCATTATTTTTTAATGCCTTATGTGATCATCAACCTGTCAAGCTTCATTTTATTTCCTCTAGAACTCTATAATGTTCAGCAGCTGCATGTTTATCTTAACGGCCACTTGAGTAATTAGTCAATTAGCAAATGATTTCTAGGTACTTGTTGCAAAGAAGATGGTTTTTGATCTTTGAAAACTCTACGGAAAAGAAACACAGTCATTTGGAATGAAGTAATATTTCAACAGTTCATTAATACTTGCTCTATTCAATCATTTTGTAAACCAGCTGTTTGCATTACAGGGTCACTAGTACTGGCAGCATCAGTCACAACACAACAACAGACCTAAAATAGAACACCATTCCATCACAGGGCCCATTCACCTTCTGCATAGTGGGATAGATCAACATTCACATCCTTCACTTGTGGTAGTAATCTAGAGAATGTAGAGGAATAACCTGAACCCAGGACAGATGGAAACTACAATCAGACAGTAACTGGCCTGCACATTGAACCAGGGTCCCTGGGGCTGTGAGGCAACAACAACAACAACATTTATTTATATAGCACGTTTTCATACAAAAAAATGTAGCTCAAAGTGCTTTACAAAATGAAGAATAGAAAAATAGAAGACACAATAAAAAATAAACATAAGTCAACATTAATTAACATAGAATAAGTAAGGTCTGATGGCCAGGGTGGACAGAAAAAACAAAAAAAAACTCCAGAGGCTGGAGAATAAAAATAAAATCTGTAGGGATTCCAGACCAAGAGACCGCCCAGTCCCCTCTGGGCAATATAAGTCCCCTCTAGGCAGTATAACTACCAACTGAGCCGCAAAGACAGCTAATTTATCCATATTTATTTGTTCATCATTAAAAATGTAATGTACTGTACCTTTAAATTCCACACAGAAGATTACAAAATGTTTATATTTAGAACCACAAAAGTGTACAATGTGTACATTAAGAGATTAGAGAGCATGGCACAATGTTGAGCACTGTTGTCTCACAGCTATGGAGCTATGAGTTTAAATCACAGCCCTGGCACTCACTGCCTAAGAAGAGGCTGCATGTCTGTAGTAATCTGTTTCTGAATATAGCAGAGCATGTAAAATGTCTTTTTACAGGTGCAGTAACTTTCATTCTGTACAGCTCTCATTTTGCCATTTCTCCAGTAAATTAATTTCCTGAAATTACCAGCAATGCTATTTCTATAAGTATTTAAATCAAAGTTTATTTCTAACAGCTTACATCAATACAGAATAAACAAGATTACAATAAAGAATCGAATAAAAAAAAAATAGATATAATGTTTTCCCTCCTACATTACGTTAATGTTCTGCATTTCAAATCTATTCCTTTACTATTGTTGTCCTATTTCTTTTGGCATATGCAGCATACAATAATTATCCTCCATATCATTATCGAACCTGTGTAATCCATGGGAGGTTAATGGAGTACCAGAGTTTACTAATAAGAGTAAACTTTAAATAGGGTGTCTAATACACGTTCACCAGCCACTTTATTAGGTACACCTGTTCAACTGCTTGTTAATGCAAATATCTAATCAGCCAATCACATGGCAGCAACTCAATGCATTTAAGTATGTAGAAATTGTCAATATGACCATGCTGAAGTTCCAACTGAGCATCAGAATGGGGAAGGAAGGTGATTTATGTGACTTTGAACGTGATATGGTTGTTGGTGCCAGATGGTCTGCTCTGAGTATTTCAGAAACTTCTGATGTAATGGGATTTTCATGCACAGCCATCTGTAGGATATACAGAGAATGATCCAAAAAAGGGAAAATAAGCAGCAGCTCTCTGGACGAAAATACCTTATTGATACTAGAGGTGAGGGGAGAATGGCCAGACTGATTCAAGCTAATAGAAAGGCAACCGTAACTCAAATAACCACTTGTTACAACCAAGGTATTCAGAAGAGCATCTCTGAATGCAGAGCACGTCAAACCTTGAAGCAGATGGGCTAGCAGCAGGAGAACACACCAGGTGCCACTCCTGTCAGCTAAGAACAGACAACTGAGGCTACAATTCCCATGGACTCACCAAAACCGGACAGCAGAGGATTGGAAAAACATTGCCTGGTCTGATTAGTCTTGATTTCTGATGCAACATTCAGATGGTAGGTTCAGAACTTGGTGTCAGCGACATGAATGGATGGATCCATGCTGCCTTGTATCAACAATTCAGGATGCTGGTGGTGGTGTAATGGTGTAAATGATACTTTCTTGGTGCACTTTGGGCCCCTTAGTACCAACTGAGCATTGTTTAAATGCCACAGCCTATCTGAGTATTGTTTCTGTCCATGTCCATCCCTTTATGACTACAGTGTACCCATCTTCTGATGGCTACTTCCAGCAGGATAACGCACCATGTCACAAAGCTCAAATCACTTGAAAGTGGTTTCTTGAACATGGCAATTGGTTCAATGTACTTAAATGGCCTTCGCAGTCCCCAGTTCTCAATTTAATAGAGCACCTTTGGGATGTGGTGGAACGGGAGATTCGCATCATGGATGTGCAGCCAACAAATCTGTAGCGACTGCGTGATGCTATCATGTCAATATTGACCAGTATCCTTGAGGAATGTTTCCAGGAACTTGTTGAATGTATGCCATGAAGAATTATGTCAGTTTTAAAGGCAAAATGGGGTCCAACCCTGTACTATCAAAGTGTACCTAATAAAGTGTACGGTGAGTGTATAACACATTCCCTTTTCTTTAAAATTGTATGTTTTTAATTTTTTTTCATATTGTGATGGCCTGAGTAGGCTCCATGCTCCCTGGTTGCTTCTATGAGCCTCTTGAACCAGATACCATCAATAATGTACCTGAGGATGAACCGGGCAAATGAGGACACACCCAGTCAGCAAGAGGTTGATGCAAAGTGGGTACTGTATATGCTCACGTATAAGTTGTGGCTTGAACCAAAAAATTGATCATACAATCAAACCCTGACTTATACGCCCGTTCAAAAATGCGACACTTAATTTAATTTAATTTTTTTCACATCTTCTTGCTGCCTCCAATTTCGCACCATTTTGTCAGACATGTTACCAATTTCTTTTGCTACTTCAATGACGTTTAATTTAAAACCAGCTTCATATTTTCTTCTGATCAAACGCTCCATTGTAGATAAGGGATGCTCTTACGATAAAGGTGTATGAGGGTGTGAGATACAAAAAACACAAATCAGTGCAAACGTTGCTTCAGAACAGTTCAGGTAATACCGTGTGGTCACGTGGGCACAATAGAAAGAGAGAGAGAGAGGTTAGGAGGACGCGCTGATACAGCACATTACATATAAAAAATAAAGGCAGTGTGCTCCGTGGTTACTCTCTCAGGTGGGCGTTAGCATATCATAATCCCTTGTACCAATGGCATGTGTTTTGCGCATTCGACTTACACGACGGAAAGTATAAAATCCCAGAAATTCTACTATAAAATCAAGTCCCGACTTATCCACTGGAGAACTAATCCACAAGTATATACGGTAGGTACTTTTATTATAACGACAACTAAATAGTGTCGAAAAAGTACAGTGCAAAAAATGATCTTCACTAAATAAATAATTCATTAAAAAGAAGGTGTTAAATGAAGGTTAAAATACAAATACATAATCAAAAAATAAATTAAAAAAAATAAAATCTCATGCTGGTGTCTTCTTCTAAAAACAGTAATTAGCCCCAAATGCCTCTCTACAACTTCCCATCTCTTCAGCTTTTCCCATCAGGACCTTGCAGCATTAGAGACACCCGCCAACAGGTGCAGTCATCCAAGTAAACCCAGGTTCAGATTCTTATCACTGGTATGTACAACTCCCTCGCTGAACCCCACCCACATCCTCCTCAGCCAGTTTATTGGCGTCAAGAGAGAGACACCATACAACGGGATTGCTCCAACTCATCTGCGTTGCTCTAAGGATAGCCCCTTCTCCAGGCCCACGCTAATGTGCGAGTCTGCCACTCACTTCCTTGGGGCATACTCCTGACCAGCTGCTTCCACTCTTTACAACATGAGCTCTCCCAGTCCTGCCTCCTTCATTTTCCTTAACATCCAATCTTTTGTTCTCTCTCTCCTCTCCTTTTCATTTTTAAACTCATTGTTCTGATATTCCCTCTCTGCTGTGAAAGCTCCCTGTATAGCCCTGTTTGGGTGCTGCACCTTCCTTCCTCCATCTACTCCGTGATTTGAATGAGAAACCTGACTGACCCGTGTACATTTGCACGTCAATGCACAATCAGCCAAGCACCTCAGTCATCCTCAGAGTGGCGTTTGCACTCACACCCACACCCGCTCGTAGCTTTTATGCTCTGGGACTCTCAATTTATTTATACAGAACGCCACAAACCTCTCTCATCATACATACCTGATGTTTTATTTAATGAAATCAACAAATTTACTCACCTATTTTTGAAACTTGCTGGAATTGAGAAAATTCATGCTACAATATCTAAATCAGCAGTTTTCTCCAGGATGTCCCTAAGCTTCTTCATGTTTAGTCGTCGACACAGATACATTAACGATTATATAATTTGGAGCTACTTACACAGTAGTTTTGAATGGGAACAAAATAACTGGATCATTTTATTTATGTTTGTTTTTAATCAGGGCAATTATTTCTCTTGAAAAATTAAATCACATTGCACATAGCATTGTTCTTTCTCAAAATATATAAATCATGACAAATGCCTGCTGCCATTTATTAATATATAAGGAGGCTTTGCTGTCCTCTACTTCTTTAGTAGAACATTATGCTTTAAAAGGTGAATTACCCACTTGATGACCGTGGCAGAAATTAAAGAAACGTGTATTTTAAAGTGCTTTACACCTCTGAAACAATAAAGAGAGTCTTAGAGATGAAGTGGAAATCCTGAAGGCTTTAGAAAGTATCTGGATGAGACATTGGGGAAACTTAACTCTTACCTAACCAAATATTTACTGTATGTTCCAATTTCACAAGGTCTTCAGATTAAATATACTGTTTGATCGTTGTGGTTTATTCCCAAAATCAAACCATTCACGTCCTAATGGCACTGTAATGGTCCTATTTTGCAATACACCATTAAAGCATTTTCTTGGCATTGATAAACTTGCTGCTTTCAAAAACTGATTTTTAAGTCATTGTGCCAGATGGAATGTAAACTACATTGGTCTGCTACAACCCTGCATTAGGGACTTTTGTGCACTGAATCTTACTCGTTAAGCACCAGGGCTAGCTGTGCTTTCTCACTGATTAAAAGTCATGGGTCCCTGTTCTGGCTTTGTCACTGTTTTTGTAGAGTTAGTTTGTTTTCCCCAACTGAACTTGAAGTTTCACTAGTTTTCTACTATGTCCCAATAACATAAATAATATTGTTTTGTTTTTTTTAGCACTCGGTAAGTGTGTACCCTGTCATGGACTATCTATAGCTGCCTTGCTCGGAATGTTGTTGGCATTACCAGTCTCCACAACTGTGTGCTGGAATATGCAGATATGGAAAATGAATAAATGGTTATTTATTGGTTGGAGACAAGGAACTTTGTCCATGCATCAAATAGGTCTGCAATACAGCAGTAGTAAGAGAACCAACATGATGATGTCAAAAGTCTCATAATAATTCAAAATCACAACAAGAGTGTGAACAGTATCATTCAGCGATTTTGTGTGACTAGTTGAAATCCACGAAACTTATAATAAAACCCCGCATGAATAAATACCTAACATGAACGTTATTCATTTTCTGTCCCTCTGTTTTCTGACACCTTGATTCCATTCTGATGTCTTGCCCCTGACAGCTTGTATTTTTACTATTTAGTGATTTTTTATGAATATAAAGCACTTATATCTTTTGAGATAGGGTTCTGTATGGTTGTTGCTTGCAGGCTACTGAAGAAAGACATGTTTATGTTGTAGTTTTATAGTGATGTCTTTTATTATATGATCTTCGTCAAATCAAATTCTGGGCAACCGACAGTTTATATGACAATAAGGGAAAAAAAGAAATGAAATCAAGTTAATTAAAAATATGTTTAAATTTATCACTTTTCCCATTTATCATTTTTACTTAGATCTATCTATCTATCTATCTATTGTGAACGCTGGCCCGGACACAGACAGACGGACATCATATTTCACCCAACACACGTTTATTTATACTATTTACAATGTTTGCTCACGTGCACCCCCAGTGCCTCTTGCACTGATTCCCCCAAAGTCCAGGGCCCACAGTCTCTGTGCCTTCTCTCTCTGGCCGCCCCCAGTCCTCTCTCCAGCTCTGTCTTGCTACCTCCCGACATCCACCAATGACTGGAGGGAGGCGGCCCCTCTTATGGGAACCTGGATGGGCTCCAGCTGCTCCCCGGCAATTAATGTTAGCCACACCCCTGTGTGGCAGAAGTGCCGGCTGCGCACCCGGAAGCCGTCCATGTAGCCCCTGTCGTCTTCCCCCCGGCACTTCCTGGTGTGGCGGAAGTTCCGGGCTCCCGGGATAAATGGGCACTGGGGCGCCGCCTGGCGGTGGCCATGGGTCCCTACAGGGCTGGGCTTCTAAGCCCTTCACCCGCGGCCCCCAACAGAACCAGGACGGACGGCCCCTCGCGGTCTGGAGGAGGCACAAGCCCTCCTCTCGTCCTCCTGGGCGTCCCGGCCGGGGACCACACTATCTATCTATCTATCTATCTATCTATCTATCTATCTATCTATCTA
>JANRMT010062856.1:61202573-61217291 GCA_026402145.1 Polypterus bichir lapradei | reverse complement strand
CTATCTATCTATCTATCTATCTATCTATCTATCTATCTATCTATCTATCTATCTTTGTTTCTTTTTTAAAACTGTAATATTTTCTTGCTATACCAGTTACACAGATTACATTTTAAGCAATTTCATTATGTATATAAACTATGCAAAAACAGATTCAAATCTTTTTACCTTTCTTACATCTAAATGTCATTGAATTGTTTTATCAGGAGAAAATTAGATATGAAACCTATATTTATTTTCTTCATCCGCTAGCTTAAATCACTTGAAGACAGCATTCTTTCTAGCATTAATTTAATTTGATGTGTTTAATGCACAATACATAGAGTGAATGAGTATTTTTGTGAATGTGTGCAGTAATTTTATTTGGGTTATTCTGGGTAAATCTTCTTGTTGTGAATAGTTTTTGCATGTCTGATTTTCTGCTTTTTATTTCTTAATGTGTTTGGATTTTCACAGAGAGTGTGCGTTGTTCAGCTATACCTGAATCCTTGGTGAGAATGCTGCATTCTAGAGGCTTTTTATTTGATATGTGTCTCACTAGTGAAAGGAGTGCTTTTCTGATAACTGACATGAGCAGGACAGTTCAGCTCCTAAAATGTGCAATGTTGACCTCTGGATACAGTCTTCTGGCTCTTTGGCATCTTATGCCAGGTATGAATAACATGAGAGTTAATATGTAGGCTCCTAGTTAAGAAGTATTCTCAAAAGTTTTTTTTGCCTGGAGACATCATTCAAAATCAGTTTATCTCACACTACCAGGTTGTTATAAAAGGGACATGGGATGAGGGCTGTCAGGAAGAATTAGGAAGATGGCAGCTACTGCAATATGGTAGACAGGTCACCCTACCCTACATTATTGATGAAGGCTCTAGGAGGCAGAGGATTACATTGTTTTTCTTCTCTCCCACACATATTTATAACAAGGAATTCCTTTGTGCATAATTTTCTGATTTGTGTCTGAAAAGTTATAGGCACTTTAGATATTGAAGTTCAGAAAGCATTTGATAAGGTGCCACATGAGAGGTTGGGCATCAAACTAAAAGAAGTGGGAGTTCAGGGTGATGTTTTTAGATGGGTGCAGAATTGGCTCAGACACAGGAAGCCAAGGGTGATGGTGCGAGGAACCTCCTCAGAATAGGCTGATGTTAAGAGTGGTGTTCCACAGGGGTCAGTGTTAGGGTCGCTGCTATTTTTAATATATATAAATGATTTACGAAGATAGAAGTATAAGTAGCAAGCTGGTTAAGGTTGCTGATGATACCAAGGTATGTGGATTAGCAGATAATTTGGAATCCATTATATCATTGCAGAATAATTTGGATAGCATACAGGCTTGGGCAGATGAAATTTAATGGCAGTGAATGTAAAGTATTACACATAGGAAGTAAAAATGTTAGGTTTGAATACACAATGGCCGGTCTGAAAATTGAGAGTACATCTTATGAGAAGGATTTAGGAGTCATAGTGGACTCTAAGCTATCGAGTTCCTGACAGTGTTCAGAAGCCATTAAGAAGGCTAACAGAATGTTAGGTTACAAGGAGTTTATGCTCAAGCTTTATAACACACTGGTGAGACCTCATCTGGAGTATTTGTGCAGTTTTGGTTTCCAGGCTACAAAAAGGACATAGCAGCGTTAGAAAAAGTCCAGAGAAGAGTGACTAGGTTCATTCCAGGGCTACAGGGGATGAATTATGAGGACAGATTAAAAGAGTTTAAGCAAAAGAAGATTGAGAGGAGACATGATTGAAGTGTTTAAAATTATATTGTTTAATTAGAACAGTGGATCAAGACTCTTATTTTAAAATGAGTTCATCAAGAACACGGGGACACAGTTGGAAACTTGTTTAGGGTAAATTTCGCACAAACATTAGAAAGTTTTTCTTTACACAAAGAAAAACAGACACTTGGAATAAGCTTTCAAGTACTGTGGTAGACAGTAAGACTTTAAGGACTTTCAAAACTCGACTTGATGTTTTTCTGTGTGTTGGGCTGAATGGCCTGTTCTTGTCTAGATTATTCTAAACACCTAGCTGTGGGATTTTTGCTTTGAGAGTCTACTCATCTCTTTTTTGTAGGTAATAAATCTCATTCCTGGTTTGTTCATTTAAGTTTAAAAGTGGTGGTCTGCCATGATCTTCAGACTGTTAGTATTATCTCAGTGATGCCTACCTAGTTATCAGTTATGGACAGAACAGTCTGCATAGTCACATGGACAGACATGTATTAGCATGTCATTTGAGAGGACATGCATTCCGAATCTCAGTGTTTTATATCCAAGATATGCTGAAAATCTAGTATTGTTCCCCTGTCACCGAATTACGTCCATTTTTCTAACCTTCTTGTGCAGTGCAGGGTCATGGGAAGAGCAGATGCTTGTGCTCCATCTTTTAAATTATACAGCAATAGG
Organism: Polypterus bichir lapradei; assembly: GCA_026402145.1. Classification (NCBI taxonomy): domain Eukaryota; kingdom Metazoa; phylum Chordata; class Cladistia; order Polypteriformes; family Polypteridae; genus Polypterus; species Polypterus bichir. Next base: position 61,214,883 of record JANRMT010062856.1, on the reverse strand, counting down.
GCAGTAACACATATTGCTAAAACAGCCTCTCTTTGACATGAAGTACTTGTCAGCAGATGAAACATCTGGGGCTCATTACAGCTGTGTTTATATTTAGACAGAGAATTTGTAAGGTCTGATGCTGGCTGTGTATTATTTCATCATTGTTTGTATTTGTGCAATGAGATTTTATTTGTATGGGCTTCTCCTTCACATGTAATGTTTGGTTATATCTCAGGTTTGATGTCTTCATGTACATATATATGTGTTAGCTTCTCCAATATATCTGCTGATGTGACAGATCTTGGGAGATGCTGTGTGTGTGGCAATGTAAGAAGGATTTGATATTTAATGTCTGACAAATCTCCAGATGTCCCCATTTTGTAATCATGTAAAGGAAAAAAAAAAACACGTATTGCTCATTAATAAAACCAGAAGTACAGACATATTGTCTTTCATCTTAACTGTAATCCCTGTGGAGCTTTATCCCCTGGTACTTTGGAATTGCAAATTATCACATAATGAGAGTCAATTTGATGTCCTGACATTTGTAACAGTGTTGAATATTTGTGTGCATGTGTGCATAATATTGAGACACAATTCAATAAGCAGTGGTTAACACATTCTTGTTTTTAAGAACAAGTTATATGAAATCTCCCTGAGCAAATCCCAGTATCTGTGACATGTTGCTCTTTTAAATTACACTTATTTAATGTGTGTGCATGTTCCAGTTGGTTGTTTAGTTACATGCATGTGTCAGGTTTAGATAAATACTGCTCTGTGTTTTCTTTATTATTTTTTATTATATACACCACAATTTTGTTGATATTTTGTACATTTACTTTTTGAATAAAGTGATTTTGTGTGTCTGTTTTCCCCATGACACTACTATTTTGAATAGTTTCTAGTAGCACATTTAAAATTTCAGGTTGTTGATTTTAAGTCCTATTGTTTTTGAAATGAGTCAAAAGGAACATATTTACACACAGCAAGATGTCAAATACCTGTCAACTGTGGTGGGTGGCTAGGGGCTGTGCCCAGCCAGGACCTTGAGAAGTACCACGAGAGGGACTATGCCTCCCCCGGACCACGAGTGGGCAGCCGCCCTGGTTTGTATGGGGACCATGGGAATTGAGCATGGAAACTCAACCCTATAGGGGCCTGTGGCCACAGCCAGGAGGTGCCCAGGACGTTAGCTCTTCCTCCACACCCGGAGGTGCTGGCTGAAGTATTACCAGGGACACCCGGAGTGCTTCGGAAGCACGTCATGAGGCACCTGGAGCACGTCCGGGTAGACATAAAAGGGGCTGTTCCCTCCAGTTATCAGCTAGAGTCAGGTGGAAGAGGACGAAGCTAGGAGGAGTGGAGTGGAGGTAGTGAAGATAGGACTTAAGAGAAGCCCAGACTTGAGGGTGTGTAGTACAGGGGCACTGGGTTGTGTGTGGGACACTTGTAAATAGTTATTGTAAATAAAACGTGTGTGGTGCTTGAACCATTGGTGTCTGCCTGACTGTGTCGAGGCTGATCTCCAAACAGTGTAAGTCAGCGTGAAGTCATGAGTAAACTAATCTTTTCTTTCTGTTTGTTTCTTTAGTTTACTGTAATGTTAACCTACTGGATGTCGTTATCTTTTTGATCCAAAATTTGAATACCAGTATGTGTTATCTTTTATAGAAGATGTACATTAATGTCAAGTATTGCATTCGTCTAATTTTAGAAATTCACTCAATAGTTTTCTTCAGCTTATCTGAAACCGGTCTATGGGGGCTACAGTCTTAGCAGTGAGCCCCATGTGTCTCTTTCCTCAGCCATACTTGCCAACTCATACGGTAGGATCCCAAGGCGTTTCCAGGTTATCTGGGAGACATAATCCTCCAAGTGAGACTTGGGTCTTCCCTGGGGTCTCCTCCCAGCTGGTTGTGCCTGTAAAACCTCTACAGGGAGGTGTCCAGGAGACATCATACCAGATGCCTGAACTGCCTCAATCGGATACACTTGATGCTGAGGGTCAGCGGCTCTACTCTGAGCCTTTAATGGATGACTGTGCTTCTCACCCTGTCTCTAAGGGAGAGCCCAGCCACCCTGTGGAGAAAGTTTATTTTGGCCGCTTGTACCCACGTTCTCATTCTTTCATTCATAACCCAAAGCTCATGACCATATGTGGGGGTAGGGAAGTAGATCAACTGGTAAATTGAGAGCTGAGCCTTCTGGCTTAGCTCCTTCTTCGCCACTATGGATCAATACAGTGACCACAAAATTTGTTCACCACCCATGTCTATATATTGATCTTACCATCCCTTTTCGCTTCACTTCCAAACAAGACCCCTGTGTACTTAAACTCCTCCACTTGATGCAGTAACTCACTGCCCAGTTGGAGAGGACATTATAACTTTTTTCTACTGAGGACCACAGCCTCAGATTTGGAGGTGCTGATGCTCATCCCTGCCGCTTCACACTTGGTCAAAAACTGTCCCAATGCAAGCTGGAGTTCACAGCCATATGAAGCCAACAAAGTAGTGATGCAATTCTAAGACCATCAAATTGGACCGCCACCCCAGCTGCACCTAGATATCCTGTCCATGAAAATCACAAACAGGACTGGAGACAGTTGTCTTTCATAGGACTAAGTGTTAATATCCCTAATTGCATACTGTACATGAGACCTTCATCTTAGATTCAGTGGAATTGTCAAATAAGTGATGGTGCCTTTCTGGGTTATCAAGTGGGTGTCCCGTTTCCTCAATGTTTTGCTGATAGACCCACAACGTCACCAGAGGGTTCAGCAATGAATCCTGGCGTCCCAGCCTCTCCCCCAAGACACCATCTACCGAGTTGAGGCCCAGCTGGAGTTCTTCCTCTTGCGCCAGAGTCACTGAATACCCTATTCAGCACCTCTTCGGAGGTCCTTCAATGCCTGCAAATGATCCTGTCCCCGCTCTCCCAACTCCTGGGAATTGCCTCATCACCAATATAAAATGCTTGTCAGCCAGTTTCAGTTAATGATGGAATTGCTTCTAGACTTGCTTGGTTTGATCTTCATTTGGGCCATCTCAATGTTATCTTGGAACTTTCTGAGCAGTCTCTGAGTACAAGCCTTAGTTGTGGTAAGTGTTGTAAGATCATCCATAAATGCCCTGATAGGTGGCATCCTCAGACCAGGTCTTATGTGCTTTCCTCCGACCACCCATTGAGATGCTCTAATGATCGCCTCCATAGCCATGGTGAAGGGTAGTGGGGAGATGGTGCAGCCTGCCATGATTCTCACCTCCAGATGCTGCCATACTGTGTTGAAATATGCTGTTGTTATGCATAGCTGGATGTCCTGGAAATAGGCCTTGACAAGATCTGTAAGAGTCACTGGTACCCTAAAGTAGTCAAAGGCAGCATAATACAAAACTATAATTAAACTACAGGTTCATGGTGAATGCACTAAGTGAAGTGTGCTGTTATCATGACCATGTTACATAAGTTGGTTATGCGCTTTAAAATGTTTCCAACCTTTGTTTTTCTTCTTCTTTCCTCTGTTCCCATTAGGGTTCACCACAGCGGATCATCTTCTTCCATATCTTTCTGTCCTCTGCATCTTGTTCTGTTACACCCATCACCTACTGTATATGTCCTCTCTCACCACATCCATAAACCTTCGCTTAGGCCTTCCACTTTTCCTCTTCCCTAGCAGCTCTATCCTTAGCATCCTTCTCCCAGTATACCCAGCATCTCTCCTCTGCACATGTCCAAACCAACGCAATCTCGCCTCTCTGACTTTGTCTCCCAACCATCCAACTTGAGCTGACCCTCTAATGTACTCTTTTCTAATCCTATCCATCCTTGTCACACCCAAAGCAAATCTTATCATCTTTAACTCTGCCACCTCCAGCTCTGTCTTCTGCTTTCTGGTCAGTGCCACCGTCTCCAACTCATATAACATAGCTGTTCTCACTACATAAAGAAAAGATCTGTACACAAATATAGAGACAAACACAAGTATTGTAGCTGTTCTTTCACCTTTTTCAAATATTACTTCAAAAATCAGTCTGATTAAAAAAAAGTTGTTATGCCAGATCCCCCTTCTTCCTCCTCTTTCTTTCTTTAACTGGAATGTTCTGGAAAGTTCTGCTGCATTAAAGATTGTGCGCTTGACCTTAAGTTCTGTTTTTGTATTTTTTTTTTTTATGGTTTGTCTTCGAATGTATTCAAATAATAATCATACCACTAAAATGCTTTCATACGTTATATATTTGCATACCCATTTGAAGCACTCTACATTGGCATCCTTTTGTATTATAGTGGTGTGAAAAACTATTTGCCCCCTTCCTGATTTCTTATTCTTTTGCATGTTTGTCACACAAAATGTTTCTGATCATCAAACACATTTAACCATTAGTCAAATATAACACAAGTAAACACAAAATGCAGTTTGTAAATGGTGGTTTTTATTATTTAGGGAGAAAAAAAATCCAAACCTACATGGCCCTGTGTGAAAAAGTAATTGCCCCCTGAACCTAATAACTGGTTGGGCCACCCTTAGCAGCAATAACTGCAATCAAGCGTTTGCGATAACTTGCAATGAGTCTTTTACAGCGCTCTGGAGGAATTTTGGCCCACTCATCTTTGCAGAATTGTTGTAATTCAGCTTTATTTGAGGGTTTTCTAGCATGAACCGCATTTTTAAGGTCATGCCATAGCATCTCAATTGGATTCAGGTCAGGACTTTGACTAGGCCACTCCAAAGTCTTCATTTTGTTTTTCTTCAGCCATTCAGAGGTGGATTTGCTGGTGTGTTTTGGGTCATTGTCCTGTTGCAGCACCCAAGATCGCTTCAGCTTGAGTTGACGAACAGACGGCCGGACATTCTCCTTCAGGATTTTTTGGTAGACAGTAGAATTCATGGTTCCATCTATCACAGCAAGCCTTCCAGGTCCTGAAGCAGCAAAACAACCCCAGACCATCACACTACCACCACCATATTTTACTGTTGGTATGATGTTCTTTTTCTGAAATGCTGTGTTCCTTTTACGCCAGATGTAACGGGACATTTGCCTTCCAAAAAGTTCAACTTTTGTCTCATCAGTCCACAAGGTATTTTCCCAAAAGTCTTGGCAATCATTGAGATGTTTCTTAGCAAAATTGAGACGAGCCCTAATGTTCTTTTTGCTTAACAGTGGTTTGCGTCTTGGAAATCTGCCATGCAGGCCGTTTTTGCCCAGTCTCTTTCTTATGGTAGAGTCGTGAACACTGACCTTAATTGAGGCAAGTGAGGTCTGCAGTTCTTTAGACGTTGTCCTGGGGTCTTTTGTGACCTCTCGGATGAGTCGTCTCTGCGCTCTTGGGGTAATTTTGGTCGGCCGGCCACTCCTGGGAAGGTTCACCACTGTTCCATGATTTTGCCATTTGTGGATAATGGCTCTCACTGTGGTTCGCTGGAGTCCCAAAGCTTTAGAAATGGCTTTATAACCTTTACCAGACTGATAGATCTCAATTACTTCTGTTCTCATTTGTTTCTGAATTTCTTTGGATCTTGGCATGATGTCTAGCTTTTGAGGTGCTTTTGGTCTACTTCTCTGTGTCAGGCAGCTCCTATTTAAGTGATTTCTTGATTGAAACAGGTGTGGCAGTAATCAGGCCTGGGGGTGGCTACGGAAATTGAACTCAGGTGTGATACACCACAGTTAGGTTATTTTTTAACAAGGGGGCAATTACTTTTTCACACAGGGCCATGTAGGTTTGGATTTTTTTTCTCCCTAAATAATAAAAACCATCATTTAAAAACTGCATTTTGTGTTTACTTGTGTTATATTTGACTAATGGTTAAATGTGTTTGATGATCAGAAACATTTTGTGTGACAAACATGCAAAAGAATAAGAAATCAGGAAGGGGGCAAATAGTTTTTCACACCACTGTACATATTTTCTTTCTTTTTCTGTACTAAGCCAGCTTTTGAGCCATACATTTCAAATCTGTTACTTAATTTGTGACCTTTGGGTTTTTTTAATATTTATTGAAATTATTAAAACTATGAAGATTGCTTACAGCAGATTTAGCTTGTCCATCGGGACTGTATAAGTAGACCGTCCAGAGACCCTTATAATCCTAGGACCTTCACATATTTCAGATCAATTCATCTGGTCTGACTCATTAAACAAATATTTATTTGTCTTGTATTTTGTCAGTGATTCTTTCTTTTCACTGCAGTAATTTATGTATGCATTGCACTGTTCATGTTTTTAGAGACACCACCATTTGTAGTAACCCCATTTAAAATGGACAAGAGCTGAATAACGAATTGCGCTGTGTTTGTGTAAACCCCATGGTTATGGATTAGCTATGGTGCTCTTCTCCAGTTTCTGTCAGAACATACAGAAGTTTGCAGGTTGTTGAAATATAAAGAGCCACAATTCAGAAGTCCCAGAATTCAGTCCAGCATATCTAAGTTCCAGTGATTGTGGGATTCTCAAGTGCTAGGGGGTGATAATACTTTTTATAAATTGATAATAAAAAGATAAGAATGTTTTAGGATAATAAACCGATCAGTGTTTAACTTGGAACTTTACTCTATTTTGCTAGAAATCCCTGAACACAAAAAAACTTTCTCAGAGTTTCTCCTGACAGAACTTAAGAAATATCTTCACAAAGACTGATACAGAATAATAAACAAAACTCAAGAATGTGAACTTTAAAGGAAAAGCATGTGAGGACACAGATTTCTACATATATAGACCAGAGTGAAATATTGAATATTGATTGAACTTTATTGCTGTATACACCGTCAGCCCAGACAACCTGGATAGGAATTTATGCACCTTGTAAAAGATTACCTCAAGTAGAAAATGCAGCCTTCAGGCAGAGAATGACCATCCCAGCACCTTCTACTAATAAAAAACAATATTAAATTTGTCTTTTGTAAGTTATAGTGTAACTGTTTGGACGCTGTTGGTTGGATTTGTTGGTAGTAGCCTGAGGTAGCTTGCTTCCTTTTCTTGTGGTTGTCATTCATAGTTTGACATGTGTATAGAACATTGTCTATGATGCAGTTAAGTTACTGTGTATAGCGTTATTTTAGTCTGTGGAGATCCTGTGTATATATATATATATATACTCAGCAAAAAAAGAAACGTCCCCTGACTTTCAACTGTTTTTACTTTCAGTAGACTTAATGTGTAAATATTTGTATGAACACTAAAAGAGTCAACACAATAAGACATAAACTAAAAATGTTTCACAATGTGTCCCTGAATGAAGGGAGGCTCAAAATCAAAAGTACCAGTCAGTATCTGGTGTGGCCACCAGCTGCTTGAAGTACTTCAGTGCATCATCTCCTCATGGACTGGACCAGATTTGTCAGTTCTTGCTGTGAGATGTTACCCCACTCTTCCACCAAGGCACCTGCAAGTTCCTGGACATTTCTGGGGGAATGGCCCTAGCCCTCACCCTGCGATCCAACAGGTCCCAGACGTGCTCAATGGGATTGAGATCTGGGCTCTTCACTGGCCATGGCAGAACACTGACATTGCTGTCATGCAGAAACTAATGCACTTTTTGCCACTCCTGTCTGGTCCAGCGAAGGTGGGTTTGTGCCCATAGGCGGCGTTGTTGCTGGTGATGTCTGGTAAGGACCTGCCTTACAACAGGCCTGCAAGCCCTCAGTCCAGCCTCTCTTAGCCTATTGCGGACAGTCTGAGCACTGATGGAGGGATTGTGTGTTCCTGGTGTGACTCGGGCAGTTGTTGTGGCCGATCCTGTGCAGGTGTTGTTACACGTGGTCTTCCACTGCGAGGATGATCAGTTGTCCTTCCTGTCTCCCTGTAGCGCTGTCTTAGGCGTCTCACAGTGTGGACATGGCAATTTATTGCCCTAGCCATATCAGCAGTCCTCATGCCTCCCTGCAGCATGCCTAATGCACGTTCACGCAGATGAGCAGGGACCCTGGGCATCTTTCTTTGGGTGTTTTTCACAGTCGGTAGACAAGTCTCTTTAGTGTCCTGTGTTTTTAGAACTGTGACCTTAAATGCTTACTTTCTGTAAGCTGTTAAGGTCTTAACGACCATTCCACAGGTGCATGTTAATTAATTGATTATGGTTAATTGAACATGCATGGAAAACATTGTTTAAACAATTTACAATGAAGATCTGTAAAGTTATTTGGATTTTTAAAACATTATTGTTGAAATACACAGTCCTGAAAAAGGGACGTTTCTTTTTTTGCTGAGTATATATATATATATATATATATATATATATATATATAGGTCTCTCTCTCTCTCTCTCTCTCGCTCTCTCTCTCTCTCTCTCTCTCTATATATATATATATATATATAAAAACACACAAACATACAGTTAGGTCCATAAATATTTGGACAGAGACAACTTGTTTCTAATTTTGGTTCTGTACATTACCATAATGAATTTTAAATGAAACAACTCAGATGCAGTTGAAGTGAAGACTTTCAGCTTTAATTCAGTGGGTTGAACAAAAAGATTGCATAAAAATGTGAGGGAACTAAAGCATTTTTTAACACAACCCCTTTATTTCAGGGGCTCAAAAGTAATTAGACAAATTAAATAAGTGGAAATAAAATGTTCATTTCTAATACTTGGTTGAAAACACTTTGCTGGCAATGACAGCCTGAAGTCTTGAACTCATGGACATCACCAGATGCTGGGTTTCCTTCTTTTTAATGCTCTGCCAGGCCTTTACTGCAGCGGCCTTCAGTTGCTTTTTGTTTGTGGGCCTTTCTGTCCGAAGTTTAGTCTTCAACAAGTGAAATGCATGCTCAATTGGGTTAAGATCAGGTGACTGACTTGGCCATTCAAGAATTTTCCACTTCTTTGCTTTAATAAACTCCTGGGTTGCTTTGGCTGTATGTTTTTGGTCATTGTCCATCTGTATCATGAAACGCTGCCCAATCAATTTGACTGTATTTAGCTGGATTTGAGCAGACAGTATGACTCTGAACACCTCAGAATTCATTCGACTGCTTCTGTCCTGTGTCACATCATCACTAAACACTAGTGTCACAGTGCCACTGGCAGCCATGCACGCCCAAGCCATCACACTGCCTCCACCGTGTTTTACAGATGATGTGGTATGCTTTGGATAATGAGCTGTTCCACGCCTTCTCCATACTTTTTTCTTGCCATCATTCTGGTAGAGGTTGATCTTGGTTTCATCTGTCCAAAGAATGTTTTTCCAGAACTGTGCTGGCTTTTTTAGATGTTCTTTAGCAAAGTCCAATCTAGCCTTTCTATTCTTGAGGCTTACGAGTGGCTTGCACCTTGCTGTGCACCCTCTGTATTTACTTTCATGCAGTCTTCTCTTTATGGTAGACTTGGATATTGATACACCTACCCCCTGGAGATTGTTGTTCACTTGGTTGGCTGTTGTAAAGGGGTTTCTCTTCACCATGGAAATGATTCTGCGATCATCCACCACCGTTGTCTTCTGTGGACGACCAGGTCTTTTTGCGTTGCTGAGTTCACCAGTGCTTGCTTTCTTTCTCAGGATGTACCAAACTGTAGATTTTGCCACTCGTAATATTGTAGCAATTTATTAGATTGTTTTTTTCTGTTTTCGCAGCTTAAGGATGGCTTCTTTCACCTGCATGGAGAGCTCTTTTCACCGCATGTTGTCTGTTCACAGCAAAATCTTCCACATGCAAGCACCACACCTCAAATCAACTCCAGGCCTTTTATCTGCTTAATTGATAATGACATAATGACGGACTTGCCCACACCTGCCGATGTAATAGCCTTTGAGTCAATTGACCAATTACTTTTGAGCCCCTAAAAATGAAGGGATTGTGTTAAAAAAATGCTTTAGTTGCATTACATTTTTATGCAATTGTTTTGTTCAACCCATTGAATTAAAGCTGAAAGTCTACATTTCAACTGCATCTGAGTTGTTTCATTTAAAATTCATTGTGGTAATGTACAGAACCAAAATTAGAAAAAAGTTATCTCTGTCCAAATATTTATGGACCTAACTACTATATATATAGTATAGTATTTATATATATATACATAGTATATAGTACAAAAAAGAGTTTTTATCATTTGTCAAATACATCATATGTCCTTGGCAACAAGTGGTATAAATAAATGCAGGGTCCACAATTGCTTTGATGCATGCATTGACACCATCAGCTGAAATATGACAAATTTAATGGCCCATCTGTTGTGCAAAGGAAACAAAAAGTAGAATAGAAAATAAATAAATAAAATGAAATAAAAGACCTACTCACATTCGTCCTCCTTGCCATGGGGTTTAGGGGTGGTAAGAGTCACTGAAGCAAAGTGGCTGTTTGTTTACCTGTCAAAAAACAGCTTTAAAGGAATAGTTTTTAGTGACATTATTAGGCCATTTTATGCCTCCCCACACCAAAAAAATGAACAACAAAGAAGCAGTGCTTGCATTTTCGATGCATTATCTCGACACACACAGGCCAGCATTCTGCAGGATATCATTACAAAGCAGAATGCAATAAGCCCTAAATACGCCTCATTATAAATCTTCCCAAAGCTCGCTCTCTTGCTTTCCGTTCCTTCTTTTTTTTTTCAGGACAATGAACAAAAGGCTATTTATGATGCAGAGTTGACAAAAAAGAGCCCATTGGAAATATTCCTTTAATTTAATTTTAAAAATGCCTGTAATAAATTTACTAAATGAGCTGAAGCAAATCAGAATTTTGTGCCGAGTAAAATTACTTGGGTTGGGGGACCACTGTGCATTGTTATCCTGCTCCATTTGAAAGGCGGACTCGGAAAGAGTACTTCAAATAAACAAAGGCCTTTTTTTCTTCTTTTTTGTTTTGTTTTCATGTGTCAGACTCATGCTCTAGCCGTTTTAATTTTGCTTCTGTTACTATGTACTTCATCAGATTGACTATATTAGAGTAAATCACATTACAGTGCATATGGAATGATTCATAGCTTTTCTCCAGTGCAAAAAAATTGCATGAAATAAATGTAATTTTCAATTTGCAAAGCTTGTGTGACCATAGAATTATAGCAAAGCCACACCACATACAGTATTACACCATTTTTAAGACCTGAGGGAGTCCTCTTGTGATGGCACTGAACAGAATTAAAGGGTCTGAGAGGTGACTGGACAGATGATCAGGTTTTATCATGTCCCTGATCAATCAAGGACTCTATCTCTCTGTGTGTGTTTATGTGTGAAGAGAATTTAATTAGTGCTGAATATTTTTTGGATATCAGTAAGGATTAAAAAGAACAATATTTATTAATGTGCCAGTGCTAAGCTAGATAAGATCTACTTAGTTTATATTCCAAATATTCTCCTGTGATTTATCTTGTAATTGTATTATTTTGAATTCTGTATTAGAATGTTATGTTGCTTAATTTGGTATTTTTGATCATTCCTTCTTTCTGTTCTGGTGACAATGGTATACACAAGCATTATTTTGAGCATGAGAAAACCTAGAGATGATATTGAAATTAAAACATGGTCAGGAAAAAACAAAAACAGAAAGGGCAGTTAAAATGGAGCAACCAGAAATTGAAAGGGCAAAACAAACATGAAGGAAAAATCGGAAAGGGGTTATAGCCAAAATAAAGAAGCCAAATTCTAGGGCCTACCTGGACATAAAGCTAACTGTCACCAGTCTTTCAACTCTGTTAAATCCACCAAGGAATAAAGCAGCATGTCATCGCAGCTAGATCTATACCATCACATCTAATGATGTCATTAGCAATGACAACTGAAGTCAGAGAGCAAGGTGAAGTTGCATAAGCAAATCAAGGATAATGGAATGAAAAACATTTCATTTATATATATATATATATTCTAGGGGGCTCTGCCCCGTGCTCGCTTCGCTTGCCCACCCCCGGGTTTGGTTTACCGGATATACAATTTACAGATTGTTATTTTCATGGAAATTTTTACATATGCATTATTTTCACTTTTACTTTAAAACTTTTGTAAAAACAATACTTGTCCTTTATTTCCTGCCCCAGGCATGGTTAAATCTTTCTCGCAGGGTGTATAATGCTGCTCGTGTTGTGAAGGGGGGGCGGCTGAATGCACGCTGAGGAGAAGCAGTCAGATCATCTGCTGGCTTCCTGCTGCTGCTGCTGGCAAGCTGCGTGTTCTGCTTGTTGCTTGTCATTATTTTAAGAGTTGGGAGCACATGATGTCAGTGTGCCAAAAGCATTCCAACAACTGCTTGGTTAGACATCTGTGAACTTGTTTTAAATGTTGTCTCACTGCTTTGTCTCGCATGATGTTAAAGTGTCTCTCATGGGATGTCAAATTGTCTTCCGAGAAGATGACATCTCGCCTCCCTAGTCTCCCAGGATTTTTTTATTATATAT
>JANRMT010062856.1:61166626-61202473 GCA_026402145.1 Polypterus bichir lapradei | reverse complement strand
TATATATATATATATATATATATATATATATATATCTACTGTATATAGATAGATAGATCTAGAGTGGGTTTTGGAAGCAGTAAAAAAGAAGAGGAACGCTTAAGCTGTATTGTGGCCATGAAATTTTAATGAGAGAATAATAAAGCTCTGTTTAGGAGAGAGAGAGAGAGAGAGAGAGAGAGAGAGAGAGAGATAGATAGATAGATAGATAGATAGATAGATAGATACTGTATTCATCTCCTCAGGGAAATTGAGTTTTAAAGCTGGACCGCAGATGTGATGATTGTCACAACTCATTAAAATGTTCTACAAATTAAGGGTCAAACAGGTTGAAGATTAAGATTGTGTAATCCAGAGAAGATGTTTGTAGGGTATACACAAAGAAAGCGTAATCTGAGTCATGCTAGAAACATGAACAAAAAAAGACAGTAACTGTCTATTAAATGAAAAAGGATAATAAGGCACTGAAAAACAAGGATAAAATGTTGGTCAAAAAAAAAACCTTGAAAAGAAATTGCTTGAGAAATAAGATTTTTCACACTGGAACTTGGACTTTCTTTTTTTTTTTTTTTAAATTTTCTGAAAACGTGGTTCAGTTTTAAATATGAAGGCAACTATCACAGGCAAAACTTGGACTGCAACTATTGAGGCACTGCATCATAGCAAACCATTCCAACATGGAAGCATTTTATGTTCCCACCAACTAACAGTAAAATAAAAGTAAAACATAAAATGAACAAGAATGAAAAAGGCAAAAAAAAGCAGTGTTAAATTTTTTTTACTGTATCACACCAATAATAATAATAATAATAATATCCATCCATCATATTTTTTTTATTATAAAATAGGTAACAAATCCAGTTCAGGGTCACAGGGGACCGCAGTTTATATAGACAGCATTTAGCATTAGACATGGACCACTGCAGGGCCTACTCATGCACACACCAACTAGGCCATCTTGTGACTTCCAATTAGTGTGAAAAGTCAAGTTGTAAGAAGCAAACTGGAGTACCCAGTGAACACTGGGAGACCATTACAGGGTTTGGGTTTCAATTCCAGGATACTAGAATTATAATTCAGCAGTGCTAAATGCTACCCTACAATCCCATTAATGATACAAATTAATGATAATATCAGATTATACTTCTTGGGGGGTTTTGGAAGCAGTAAAAATGAATAGGAGCACTTAAGCTGTATTGTGGCCATGAAATTTTAATGAGAGAATAATAAAGCTCTGCTTAAGAGATAGATAGATAGATAGATAGATAGATAGATAGATAGATAGATAGATAGATAGACAGATAGATAGATAGATAGATAGATAGAGTGCATCTGGAAAGTATTCATAGCGCATCACTTAATCCACATTTTGTTATGTTTCAGCCTTATTCCAAAATGGATTAAATTAATTTTTTTCCTCAGAATTCTACACACAACACCCCATAATGACAACATGAAAAATGTTTACTTGAGGTTTTTGAAAATTTATTAAAAAAAAAAAAAAACTGAGAAGTCACATGTACATAAGTATTCATAGCCTTTGCTCAATACTTTGTCGATGCACCTTTGACAGCAATTACAGCCTCAAGTCTTTTTGAATATGATGCCACAAGCTTGGCACACCTATCCTTGGCCAGTTTCGCCCATTCTTCTTTAAAGCACCTCTCAAGCGCCATCAGGTTGGATGGGAAGCGTCAGTGCACAGCCATTTTAAGATCTCTCCAGAGATGTACAATCGGATTCAAGTCTGGGCCACTCAAGGACATTCACAGAGTTGTCCTGAAGCCACTTCTTTGATATCTCTGCTGTGTGCTTAGGGTCGTTGTCCTGCTGAAAGATGAACCGTCACCCCAGTCTGAGGTCAAGAGCGCTCTGGAGCAGGTTTTCATCCAGGATGTATCTGTACATTGCTGCAGTCATCTTTCCCTTTATCCTGACTAGTCTCCCAGTTCCTGCCACTGAAAAACATCCCCACAGCATGATGCTGCCACCACCATGCTTCACCGTAGGGATGGTATTGGCCTGATGATGAGCGGTGCCTGGTTTCCTCCAAACGTGATGCCTGGAATTCACACCAAAGAGTTCAATCTTTGTCTCACCAGATCAGAGAATTTGTTTCTCATTGTCTGAGAGTGCTTGAGGTGCTTTTTGGAAAACTCCAGGTGGGCTGCCATGTGCCTTTTACTAAGGAGTGGCTTCCGTCTGGCCACTCTACCATACAGGCCTGACTGGTGGATTACTGCAGAAATGGTTGTCCTTCTGGAAGGTTCTCCTCTCTCCACAGAGGACCTCTGGAGCTCTGACAGAGTGATCATCGGGTTCTTTGTCACCTCCCTGACTAAGGCCCTTCTCCCCCGATCGCTCAGTTTAGATGGCCATCCAGCTCTAGGAAGAGTCCTGGTGGTTTTGAACTTCTTCCACTTACGGTTGATGGAAGCCACTGTGCTCATTGGGACCTTCAAAGCAGCAGAAATTTTTCTGTAACCTTCCCCAGATTTCTGCCTCGAGACAATCCTGTCTCGGAGGTCTACAGACAATTCCTTTCACTTCATTCTTGGTTTGTGCTCTGACATGAACTGTCAACTGTCGGACCTTATATAGACAGGTGTGTGCCTTTCCAAATCATGTCCAATCAACTGAATTTTCCACAGGTGGACTCCAATTAAGCTGCAGAAACATCTCAAGGATGATCAGGGGAAACAGGATGCACCTGAGCTCAATTTTGAGCTTCATGGCAAAGGCTGTGAATACTTATGTACATGTGATTTCTCAATTTTTTTATTTTTAATAAATGTGCAAAAACCTCAAGTAAAATCTTTTCATGTTGTCATTATGGGGTGTTGTGTGTAGAATTCTGAGGAAAAAAATGAATTTAATCCATTTTGGAATAAGGCTGTAACATAACAAAATGTGGAAAAAGTGATGCGCTGTGAATACTTTCCGGATGCACTGTAGATAGATAGATAGATAGACAGACATTCAAAAGGCAGGAGTCTGAGGAAAAGTAAACCTGAAGTGAATTATCTGTGCCTTAAAGAATAACAAGTCAGAAATAGAAACTGTGGCTTCAGAAGTGCTTTCAGCAAAGGAACTTAAATACAGTAAGTACTTTTCATAATAGAGTGATGCTTCCTTGGTGAAGTTATGGCTTCCAGGGGCTTAAAGTGTGATCTTGAGGCACTTTTTGGGTATGCCAAAACCCAATGCGATTACCTACTCGAAGGAAATGGTGGGAAGGACAACTCATATGACAGAAACTTGAAGACATGTCTTAGGCAGGCTCAGTGAGGCCACTTATTTGCTCTGTTATTCAGCTTGTTTTTATCCTTGTTTGATTCCACATATACAGTAAGTGGTGTGTTTTGGGGCTAAACATGGGAAAAATACTTTGTGTGTTTTCCTCTTAATGGGTATTCTATGTCTGCCTTGGCAGTTTGATCTTCTACTGTTCATACATATACTGTGTACTCTCCTCTAGTTTTAAGCTTTTTACATTGGCTCTGTGGCTACACCCTCCACATGAAACACAATAGGGTAATCTTTAACATTTATGGTGTTTTACTTGCTTTTCATCATCAATCTGATGCTTCATGCACAAATTGATCTAATATAAAACATTGTACAAATGCAAAAGATATTAAAATGAAACAGTCCCTCTGTCTTCCATACAGAGAGCCTTCTTCCAAGAAATCCCAGAATGCAATGCAACTTTAACCTTAAAACTGACTGCTGCCACTGATGACTGGCAGGCAGATAAAAATTCACCATACTGGGAGCTAAATTGATTTTCTTGCAAATCAATACCCTTTATAAGACTTGCAAGATGTACAGTAAGCATACATTAAAAAAAGAGAGAATGCATTAAAAGCTTTGCTTCTCTTAATTTTTATTCTTTGTTGCTTAGCTGATTAGAGAAGCTATCAAATGAAGAGAGAAATACAGATCAGAGGCATAATGCCCAATTGTAAAGTCACTCATCCCATCAGCTTTTGTTTCACTTACATCAGTGGTTCTCAACCTGTGGGGTGGGCCAACCTAGGGGGACACGAAGTAACAAAAAGGGGGGCGTGAAGATGTGAAAAAAAGAAAACAAGAATCAAAAATATGAAAAAAACATCTTTTGAAACCAAAACAAATTAACTTAAACTACATTCTGATACTAGAACAATAAATATAGAGTTAGATAAATGTCGATAAAAGTTAAGTAGGTATAATAAAATATGCATCTACATTTCAAAAAAATGTTGGGGGGGGGCACGATTAAAACTTTTATGAAAACTCGGGTCGCAAATACTTAAAGGTTGAGAAACGCTGACTTACATATATTGTTGAGACGAGATCAGTTTCTGGTGTCCTGGTTTAATAATATATTTTTAGGTATTAAATATCTGC
Organism: Polypterus bichir lapradei; assembly: GCA_026402145.1. Taxonomy (NCBI): domain Eukaryota; kingdom Metazoa; phylum Chordata; class Cladistia; order Polypteriformes; family Polypteridae; genus Polypterus; species Polypterus bichir. The sequence continues at coordinate 61,198,081 of JANRMT010062856.1, read as the reverse complement.
TATTTTGGATTGGTACATGTTCTAGCACTTCTTCAGTTCCTACTCTGTCTCTGTACATTTTCTTAATGTATTCTGCTTACCTCCTCTCTACTAAACATGGATGTGTTGAGTTACTGGTAACTCAGAATTGTGGGAATATGCCATGCAGACACCTCACTGGGGGTTGCTTCCTACCTTGAACTAGCAAAGGATCAGTTCCTAGTGACCCTGAAATTAAAACATGTTTTTGGAAAATGAAGGAATACTTGCCATTTTATTTGAATTTCACCCACTGGAAATCAAAGCAAATGGTCAAGCATTGGGAAAAGAATGGTTCCTGCACCGAGAAATCTTAGAATAAGTATTTAGTCTCAGAAAATCACAAAGTGCGCCACTAAAACACAAGGGGCTCAATGTATTTTGGAGAGGCTCTTTCACCCAACACATCGTCTCCCATTTGCTTCTGAAAAGGAATACAGTATAACACTCCTACTGATGTGTTATATGAAAGAAATGAATGATTGTTTAATTGATTACACAATAACTTCAAGAACAACTTCCAATTTAAACTCATTTAATTATTTGAACAACATTACATGTGTTTACATCAGCCCGTGGGAACAACTACAAATCAGAAATTGAACTCTCTACAAAGGAGAGGGAGGATCACATTAAAAAGTCTCAGCTGGATAAAATTAACAATTGCCACAGATGATTGTGCCAGCCGATCAGAGTGTCAACGGCTGGCAAGAAGAATTAAGAATTTTCAAAGCTGGAATGCAGCCATTTCTTTTGAAGATCCTAACTCTCTGAAGGTGAAAAAATACTACTGTATTTATTATACGATATGAAGTTCTGAGAAGCACTGGAATGTCTAGCACTTAAAAAGAGATGGACCTTTTTGTATAACGCAGCTCTTACATTATGGAATTAAAAATAAGTGGCTGAAGGTGAGAAACCATTAGGCCCACAATACAGATTTGTTAGCAAATATTTTAACGTAGAAAAAAATAATGAAGTCTGTGAGGAAAAACATGAGGTATAATCTCTCCACAGCTCATGAATGCTTCAAAGTGCACAGACAAAAGACAAATAATTAAGGCACTGAAGGAAGAATATATCTATTACTTTTAATTTATTTTAAACTCCCACATGCAAACAACTGAAGGAATCCCAGAGAACAGCCCAATGTCTTCACATTCTCACTACTTTCTCCACAATTCTGCATCCCCTTAGGGGAACAGGAGGTATTTCTGTTGAGGCATGGCTTTGTCTTGTTCATAACTGAGTTTGTAGTTTCAAAGGGCAAGGTCATCTACTTAAAACTCTTAAGAGATTCCTTTGGCACCAGTTAAAAACATAAGCAGACACATGTCAATGACCTACTAAGCAAACCTGGGTATGTTTCCTACCTACAGATAAAAGTCCATTCTTCTCTTTCATTAACCTCAGACTGCTGTAATAGGTAGCTTGCTGGTGGATATGATTTCCTCCGAGTTTCTGCTGCCTTTTCATGCTCAGTATATGCTTAGCTTGCTTTAAAAATTTGTATTCTAGCTCCTCTGATTTTGGGCTCAACTGACATGTCTTTGTTTCTGAATGAAACTTGACTAATGAAATATCAAAACTTTGTGTGTACAGTAATATGAAAAAGTAAGTACAACTACACCCTATTCAAATTGTTCACTCTTTCTGGAGTCTGCAGGTGGACCCCGTCTTATTTAATCTGCAGATATCAAAGGTCTGGTGTTCTCTTTGCAAATGAAGCATGTGGTGTCTTCATGCAAAGATTAAAAAGAACACTCGAAGACCCTCAGAAAGAAGGTTGTGGATGCTAATGAGTCTGGCAAAGGGATTTAACAAGATCATCAAGTGATTTGATAGAACTCATTCCACTTTAAGGAAAATCATCTATAAGTTGCATAGATTTCAAATGACTGCTAAATTGTCCAGAACTGACTAGATCAGCAAATTCAGAAAACAATAGATTTTTTGATACCAAAAGAGGTCTCCAAGATTTCTATGCAGGATCTTGAGGTAACTCTTGAAAAGGTTGCAGTGAAAGTGTATACATCTTCAATTAGGAAGTGATTGTGCAAATTTGACCTGCATGTGAGGTGTGTCAAAAAAATTATGGAAAGAATACAGTTTGCCATTGAGCATCTAGGCAAAGATAATGCCTTCGGGAACAATATGCTCTGGACAGATGAATTAAAGATAGAGTTGTTTGGCCACAATAACAGTAGACTTTTTCAGTGTCAACCAAAGACAGCATTTCAGGAGTAGAGTGTCATACAAAAACTGTAAAGCATGGCAGTGGATATGAACTGGTTTGGTGTTGGTTGCCTGCCTCAGGGGGCTGAGCTGCTTGCAGTCATTGAGTCAACTATGAATTCTGCATCATATCAAAGTGGGTTTGAGAAGAATGTGAGACCATCTGTCTGAAAGTTAAAGTTGAACCGGAAAAGGACCTTTAAACACGATAACAATTTGAAGCACACTGGCAAATCCACCAAGGAATTGCTCAAAAAGGAGAAATGGAGGGTTATGTACTGGCCTAGTCAAACCCCATTTTCGGGGGGTGGGGGGTCATATGCAAAAAAAAAAAAAAAGACATAAACATTGTGGGATATGGCCTGCCTTTCATCTCGGCCAATACCCCCAGGCCGCCAGGTGGAGCCCTGCAAGCAACATAGAGGTGCCCCGAGTTCCAGCAGGGCATCATGGACAATGGAGTTTTTCATTACAGCCCTGCTGGATACCATGGGGACCTCCAGAGGATGCTGCAGGAAGACACAGAGACTTTGGTTTCACCTATAACCCAGAAGTACATCTTAGTCAAGGCAACAGAGGGAATGACGTACTTCCGGGGTGAAGAAAAGGACTTTTTATCTAACCCGGAAGTGATAGGAGATCACATGGACTGGGGATTGGAAACACTTCTGGGTCAGGAGCTATAAAAGACTGAGAGAGATACTAGAGCGTTAAGCTGAGCTGGGTGGAAGGGTGGCAACGCGTCTGGGAGTGGTGGAGAGATTATTGAGTATCGTATTGTGTATTGTTTATGAATATAGTGGGGAGGAGAGTGCTTTGTTCACTGTTGATTAACAATAAAGCCAACTTTTGGACTTTTATCTGGTGTCTGGTGTCTTGGACAAGGGTTCAAGGGAGCGATAGCGCCCCCTATCTGTCACAACATCTTACAACTAAAGGAATTTTGCATGAAGGAAACGTCAAAAATTGATGTCAGAGACTGGTTGACAGTTATGCAAAATACCTACAAGAGTAATTTCTCTTAAAGGGGGTAAGAGCAGCTTCTGGACTTACTTTTTCCCCAGTAGACCATTACATCTATTGATATTTTTTTTTTTTGGAATAAATGATTGGAAAGGCACATTTCCCTTATATTTTTATTCAAGCATCTTATCTTTATCTTTAGCCACTATTTGCATTAAAATGTGCCCTTTGCCTGTTCAAAAATTATGAAAAAGTCAGCAATTTCCATTGGATGAACTCACTTTTTCACACGTCTGTACGTAAAGTATGTAAGTGGATAAAAACATTTAAGCTCGCATATCTGAGAGACATATTGTTTTTTTTTTTTATTCACCTCTGGTTACAGCTGACATGCAGCAATGTAAACCATCTGGTCTCATTTGTTCTAAAATAGAATCCTAATTTGCAACAAAACACTGGAGCACAGATTTCAGGCCTGTAGTTTTTGCTTTTATGGTATCCATCGAGAGATGAAAACTGAAAAGTTGTTTTATTAGGAAATTAGATCAATATTTTTTTAATTTATTTTGATGTATGCAATAGAGATTAATACATAGGAGGGCGTCACTGGGCCTCAGGCTGAATTCTAGGTGGCTTTTGGCCTCTGTGTGGTGTTAATACCTTGTTTGTGTCTTTTTCTCTGAAATTTCCAGATTTGCCTCAATCTCCTTGTTGGCTAGAACTACTGTGGCTTTTTCAGTATAGAATCACAAAAGAGCTAGAGATTATTTTAGCAGCAAGTGTAAAACAGTATTTATAAGTGCATTTTTAACAAATGCAGACTCGTTTTTAAAAACTATTTAAAAGTACCAAGCATAGAGAGCATTTTAACCTGAGTAGCCTTTGACTTCATTTATTTTGCCTTCACTAGGTTATAATGTTGTTTTTTGTTAATTTGTCTTTCTGTCTGTAGTCTCAATATTTTTGAAAAAATAATCAAGAAACATTCATCATGCTTCCATTATTTTGATTGGTATTTGAAATCTGCATCATAGAAACGTATTAAAGTTTATTTCCCAGTTATGAAATGCTTCTTAAATCCCTTTCAGTCTAAATTCATTAGCTGAAGACTCTGCTTGGACCACTAGACATGGCATTTCTTCAGCTGAGTACTCAACATTGGGGGCACCAAACTTGTACAGACCTGGCTCATATTTAATTGTTTACGAAGAATGGACAATGACTGTGGTGACTGTAGTGCATGAAGATGACTAGTCCTGATACACAATATTCAGACACAAATAACCCCTGCAGGCATACTGTTCTCAGCTTCGGAAATTAGAAATTAAGCGAGAAAATGATACTTGATTTTGTCATTTTTAGCATCCATGATGATTCTGAAAGAGGCATATATTATAAACCACAAATTCTTGAACTTTATTACCAGAAGTTAATTTTTGGCCTGTTGCAAAATTAGCATTGCAGAATATGCTTTCAGGGTATATTCCTAATCACCCTTTCTAAATGTGAATTGTAATTTGCATAGAACTAGTGGTCAGTGAGTCAGTCTTCTTTATGATGTACTGCTTATTCATGCTGTAGTCTAGGACAAACCAAATAAAGACCATTTAAAATATACTGCCAGACCCAGTCCTCAATTATAAGTTAAATTATGGAACTATAGTGGGACCATTGCTTTGTTGAAGCTCTAGAACAGCATTCAGTGATGCTACAAGATAAGGGATATATGCCATAATAGTAATTATTAAAACATTGTCTGACTCTGAGGTAGTCACTTGACTTGTTTGTGCTTCGGTTGTAAGTAAATGTATGAAAACCATTTTAGTGTGTGCCAAACCTTTGAATCACCTTAAAGGAGTTGGCAAAATATGCAGTAGTAATAATAACAATAATAGTGATAAGGCATATAAGCAATGTAGTTTTGGCCCTGTTATAATCCCCTCATCACTTTTGGGCAAAAGCAAGAGTATATATGGAAAAGATACAGATGTCTTACAGTAGACTGATATGTTTCTCAATATTTTCTGTAGCCTACTTAGAAGCACGAAACAATAATTTCTACAAAATTTTGTAGCAGCATCTTTGAAAGCAATAACAGCTTCTTGGACAAGTCTCTACTGTATATGCTTTATACCTCTGGATTTGTGTAGTTTATCCCATTTTTCCTGTCCTCTCAAGTTCCTTTAGATTTAATGGGAGGTGTCTGTAAGCTGCCATCTTCAGGTCTCTCCACATATGTTCTATTTGGTTTGAGCCTTCGCTTTGTCTCGTCTACTAAAGGACTTTGCCCAACGTCATTCCAGCATTGTCTTTCCTGTAAGGTTTGAGTCATTGTTGTGATGAAAGGTAAATTGCTTTTGGTGAATGCTGTCAGAGAACATTAAACTTTCATATGCCTTTTACTCAAGAATGGCTTCTAGCTATCCTTTATTCCATAAAAGCCTGATTGATGGAGTGCTGCTGAAATACTTCTCTTTCCAACAATTCCTCGATCTAAGCAGAGGAATTCTGAAACTCTGAGTGACCATTTGGTTCTAGGTCACCTCCCTGATCAAGGCCCGTCTTCCCCAGTTACTCAGTTTGGCCAGACAAACATGTCTACGAAGAGACCTGGTGGTTCCAAACTCCTTCCATTTCACAATTATTCAGGCCACTGTGCTCATGGGACCACCCAAAGCTTTAAAATGGTTTTATGTGCATTCCCTGATCTATTCCTTGCCATAGTTTTATCATGGAGGTCTATAGGATTCCATTGGACTTTGTGTCTTGGTTTTTGTCCTGTCATGCAGTGTAAATACAGATGTGTCTCCTTCTAAATGATTTTTCCTTTCAATTTTCTATCAATATCAGTTTTCCGCAGATGGATTCCAGTGAACTTCTAGACTCGGCTCAAGGGAATTTAAACAAACAGGATAAACCTACAAATTGAAGTGCCATAGCAAAGGGTCCGAAATAGTTACTATATATAAATATGATGTTTCAGTTTTGCATTTTTAATACATTTGCAGATCTTTCTGAAGACATGCTTTCACTTTGTCATTATAGGTTGTTGAGTGTAGGTTAATGGGCAAAAATAGCAAAGTTATCCATTTCAAATTAAATCTACAACACGATAAAGTGTGCAGAAAATGAATGGGTGTGAATACTTTCTGAATCCACTGTACAGAATAAAGTGTTTGTCCAATTTCTTATCCTTTCAGTTGAATTTCAGGTCTTCTTGTAAAGTTGTTAAGTGAATCTCTTTAGGAGTTCTGTTATCGGACTCTAAATAATAAAGAGATAAAAGAGAATTTTTAATTGACGTGGGGAGATCTGATGCCTGACTCTTAATGGAAGAGTACTGTAGCGAAAAGTATATGTATATCTATATATGCGTGTCACATATGTGTGATCAGGAGGCAGCTAGAGGGGCTGAGTAATAGTAGTACCACACCAGACCAGGGGGTAGCGAGCTGCACTATCTCTCTCTCTCAATCCTCTGCAGACCATCCACAGGAAATCCTGCTAGGTTTCCGGCGCCATTGATGATGTTACTTCCGGGGCTGGTGCTACTGATGGCATTACTTCTGGTCCCGGTTCCGATGACGTCACTTCCTGTACTGACCTTTATTTAGGCTTGTAAGTCATCTGTTCTTTTCTTGTACCCTAAGAGTCTCTCACCACTTAAGGAAAGCTACATCAATCCATTCATTATTATTATAATAATCCATGCATACATCCATTTCAGGGTTATGGAATAGCAGGAAGTTATCCTGGCAGCAACTGGCACAAGGCAGACAACCAATCCTGGACTGCACATCTATCCTTTTGCTGTGCACTCAAGGACTGCTGTTTATCAATTCTTGTCTTTATCTAATTACCTCTTTATGTAAGGCTTCTTTTACATGTAGAGAGAGAGTCAGAAAACTTTGTACAGATGCAAAATAGAGGTTTGGAAGATCTATAATATTTTCCTTGATTTCAGTGAGTTTCACATGTCACAGTGCTTCAAGAAGTATATCATCTACTTAAGCAAACAATTCCTCAAACAGGTATCGTTATAGTGCTGCAGCAGATACAGTGTCACCAAATCAGCAGAACATTTTAGAGCCTTGCTGGCAGTAATTAAGCTGAACAGTGCCTTTGTAAGTGAGTACCTAACAGCATGAAAGGCTTTCAAAGAGAATACCAGCTTAAGAATTTATGCTTTCAAATTATATTTATTCTCCTGCATTGTTGAAGTCTAAAGTAAGGTACTTTAGAGTTTGTGTTCTTATTTTAATAAAATGGTTAAACGATCTTTCTCCCTCTCTCTTTCTAAGGTATATGTAGTTAAATGTATAGTTAGAAATAAGGAAACTTTGCATACTGGACAACAAAGGCCTCATCTCAGACAATGCAAAGGATCATGGGATTTTGGCACATATGTAGAAATGTTTACCAAGTATCATTTCATTGTATCTTTCACAAACAGAATATCCTTTACCATTTTAGGAGACAGATATGAGGCAGATTACAATTGGGCACATTGAGTTCAAGCAGAGGTTTTTGATGATATGGCCTCATGGATGTTACAACTTGTGAGTAAAAGACAAAGATTAAGATTTTCTGTAAAACAGAATTAATTATTTAAACAAAATTTTAGAAGGCTTCAGAACAAGCAGTCAAGTGTGCGTGTGTGTGCCAGTGACAACATGTTCCACCTCTGCGTTGTTTTGTGCTAGTATAGATACACTTACTGTATTACTGGCCACTTTATTAGGTACACCTGTAAATATCTAATCAGCCAGTCACATGGCAGCAACTCAATGCATTTCGGCATGTAAACATTGTCAAGATGACCTACTGGGGAAGAAAGGTGATTTAAGTGACTTTGAATGTGGTGTGGCTGTTAGTGCCAAATGTGCTGGTCTAAGTACTTCAGAAACTGCTGATCTACTGGGATTTTCACACAAAACCATCTCCAGGGTTTACAGAGAATGACCTGAAAAAGGGAAAATATCCAGTGAGCGTCAGTTCTCTTTGTGAAAATGCCTTGTTGATGCCAGAGGGCAGAGGAGAATGGCCATGCTGGTTCTAGCTGATAGAAAGGCAACAATAACTCAAATAACCACTCGTTACAACCGAGGTATGCAGCAGAGCATCTCTGAATGCACAACACATTGAACCTTGAAGCAGATGGGCTACAGTAGCAGGAGACCACACCGATTGCCACACCTGTCAGTTAAGAACAGGCAATTGAGACTCTAATTTGCACAGGCTCACCAAAATTGAACAATAGAAGATTGGAAAAATGTTACCTGGTCTGATGAATCTCAATTTATACTATGGCATTCAAATGGTAGGGTTTGAATTTGGCTCAGCCACATGAAAAGAAGGGTTCATCCTGCCTTGTATCAATGGTTCAGGCTGGTGGTGGTAGGGTAATGATGTGGGGAATATTTTTTGGCACACTTCAGGCCCCTTTGTACCAACTGAGCATTATTTAAATGCCATAGCCTACCTGAGTATAATTGCTGGCCATGTCCATCCCTTTATGACCGCAGTGTACCCATCTTCTGATGGCTACTGCCAGCAGGATAACGTGCCATGTCACAAAGCTCAAATCATCTGAAACTGGTTACCAGATCCCAATCCAATAGAGCACCTTTGGGATGTGGTGGAACGGGAGATTCACATCATGGATGTACACCCAACAAATCTGCAGCAACTGCGTGGTGCTGTCATGTCAGCATGGACCAAAATCCAACACCTTGTTGAATGTATGCCATGAAGAATTATGGCAGTTATGAAAGCAAAAGGGGGTCCAACCCAGTACTAGTAAGGTGTACCTAATAAAGTGGCTGGAGAGTGTAGATGCATATAGGAGGCCAAGCAGAGGTCTACTAGTGGATTCCTTAAAAGAAAATATAAAATACAAAAGTGTTGCAAGCACAAATTGCCTACCCTTCAGTGTTCATCATTCCTCTGCTTAACAAAGAAGAGAAATGCATGTGGTCCTTGAGCTTCATCCTTACTTCAACAAAAAGGTATGCTAAAGGCCAACTATGTTACAGTTACAAAAAAGAACTCATTTTGAAGTTACAATTAACAGTTTAAGTATGAGGTAAGAGGGCTCTTTAAAGCCAGAAACACTTGTTGAACATCGGTTTATCTTATCTCTCACAAGTAAGATATAATTTTAACACATATGTAGTTCATAGTGCTGTATATGCATGAGAAGAATGTTTTCCAAGCCACATGAAATAGTTTTGTGCATAACTCTTTATACCCGTTTATTCACTTTCTAACCTTGTATCCAGTTAGTTACATCAATTCTGTGCCCTTACCATTGTTGCATTGCAAGTACATTTCGCTGCTAGTGAACATCACTTCTAGAATTGGGTCCTGAACTAAAATCAATCAAAGAAATGACTCCATTTCAGAGGGAGCACACTCACACACACACCCACCTCACCACGTAACAGAGCATGAATGCCCAAGACTTTTTAAAAATCAGATGCAAACTCAGGTTTACTGATTTAAAGATTCAGCATTCAAAGTCCAATAAGGGCACTTTAACATAAAAAAAAAGTGTACTACACGTCCGGTCAAAGAGGCCTGATTCTTCATAGGCTACTACCATGCATTAAACTGTGATACACTTTCACCAATAGGTTAATATTGTACAGTGTTGAAAGTTTTAGTTTTGGCTTTACCGAATTATACGTATAGTTGTTGCTTATTTTAGGGTGTACTGTACACTGATGCAACATTCTTCACATGTGGGGTAGTTACATCAGATGGCAGTTACTGTCAGATAACTGAATGCCACTACTGTTCACTCAGAGGTGTTTTACTGTATGTACAGTATGTTGTATATAGCAGAAATGCTTATGAACACTTTGAAATCACTTTTGGTTCTTTTTTGTCCGGCACCTCCAGACTCCTCAGTCTGATAAAACCCTCACATAGCTACGGAACACTTCAAATGGTTTGTGGAAGTATATTTAGTTACTAAATCAAATGGTGCTGTTTTATTTTCACACTAACTTATTAAATGCAAGTGGACTTGTCTTATTTCATTAATTATTAATGATGTGGAATTGTTATATACTTTTTGTCAATGTGCTTACTATTTTTTTTTACTACTGGGACTGGATGAGGACTAGATGGAGGTCAGATGTCTTTCAACATTGTAAAAGCTTTACATTTCAAGAAGGCTGAACTTTAATTTTGGAATGTGTACCGCCCGAAGTCTAGTTCTAATTTACCCCATTCTGCACTCATTTACAATGCTTTATTGGAGACTAAGCATCATGAGAACAATGCATCTGAACTGTACAAAATTAAAAATTGAAAACCATTTTCTGGTGGTACTACAAAAGAAACATGATCACAAATTGGAGATGCTGTGCCCTTAATTTGCATTAAGTTTAATCTGTGTCATTTAATTCTCTTTTTTTATCATACAGCTAGATTAATTTTTCCAGATGTTGCTCAGAAGATGGTACTGTTCAGAAAAGCAGCAGGATGCTAAGCCTAACAGCTATGAATATGATGGAAAAATAAGCTCAATCATTGTGAAAGGACAGTGAAACTGTATATATGTGTATATATATATATATATATATATATATATAATTTTTTGGAGCGTGGTTTATTTTGCTGCAGTGCACCCTCACTGTTCCAGAGTACCAGACTGCCACCCATATCAAATTGACAGGATTTACATTACAACCCTAAAGCTCTCACATAACTAAAAACCCCAAGGATTTCTGTACAAATCCTAAACGGATGAATCCTGCACGATGACATGACTTGCTTGGTTGCAGATTAAGAGATTTTCTCTCCTCGGAGGCCCAGTTTAGTCACACACTTAAGTGTTCTTGAGTTTCAGCATTAGAAAGCCCTGGCACATTCAATGCAAGGCACAGGCGGTCTCCTTGCCCGATATCAGTTGAAGGCAAAATGCTTAATCTTATTCTTTGTTTCCACCTCCAGAATGATGAGCTGGAGAGAGACTGGTGGGGGGCAAAGCAGATGGCACCTCTTTGGCTCTGATAAACTGTGCTTTGTTTTTTTCTTATTACTAATTTATAGAACAAAACTCAGAAATTAAATTGATTTAATTACAATTACATTTTTTTTAAATAAATAAAACACCAGTTAGTTAATTAAATTTTATTTGCTAACTTCACATGTAATAATTATGAACTTATTTGCTAAAATATGTGACACTATGTAGAATGATTGTAAAGGTTTAAAAATTTAAACATAATAGAGCTTATTCCTGCAATGTGCCAAATAGCTGGGGTAGGCTCTAGTCCCTGTGACCTTGAATTAGATTAACACAACTCTAATTAAAGATAATACCAATCAGAATTCTGTTTGACTATTAATGTTATCCACACGCTAAGGTCTGTGTGTTTGTCCAGTCTGATTGGTTTTGGTGATGCAGTCTAAAGAGGAAGTGCAAGTGTGAGACGCACAAAAAGGACCAATGGAATTGGAGGCACGTTTTGAGCTGCCTTCAAAGATGGGAAGTATAAAACCAGCGAGTAAGGTGTCTGAGAAGTAGGCTTTATGGGAGCACAATTAAAAGAGGGAGCTAGGTGCTAGTCAAGAGAGGTTCAGACACAAATGATACAGAGGAAAGGTACACATAAATTTCAGATATTTTTAAATTTAATTTATTACCTATCTAGTTTTACTGTATGTTTGATAATACTAAGATAGGACCTAGATTATCCAGGTTTTAAAATGAATGAATAAATCGCTGTATATACCCATGACCAATAAAGAAAAGAGAAACGATAGCTGAATTTTACACAAGTCATGGACTTCCAGCAACCATTCAAACCATAAAAGCAAGAATGTCAGACAAAAATGAACAAATGAAGATAAGATGGTTCCACAAAATACATGGTGGTATTCCTGGTCAAGATGCTTTAATGCTATTGAGTTCTCTCACATGCTCTTTCAGTGCCGCTTCTTCTGATGCTAGAGATCTGAAAACAGTAACAATTGATCAAAGCACTTTTACATAAATGCGCTGGAGAAGTACACGTGAACAACGCACACCACAGGCTACATCCCATGACTTTTCCAGCAATTTTCATTTGTAGCCTTCATTTACATAATCTTAGTTAGTCAAAGGCAGTCTCACCATGCTTCTCCTGTTTGATTTTGTCTTTCGTCCTAGAGATGGGGTATTTGTGCTTGAGAGCTGACAATTAATGAATGCTCATCCAGTATGCATAACAGGCAGTGATGAGGAATATTGAAAACAGTGACTTTGGACCTGATAAACAGAAGAGAAGCCTCATGTTTTTTGTAACACAACTGAATGGAAAAAAGGAAAAAAGGCAGAGCTTTCTGCTGAAAATGCCATACCTGTTGACCCATTCAAAAAGCATGGACCCTGTTCAGCACCAGTCTGTTGGCTGTCAGGAAAAGGGGCGAGCACGACTGTGGTGGAATGTCAGCATACGATCACTAAATGTGATATTGATAGTAATTTTTAGTCATTTAAATTAACAGAGCCCAGCAATGAGATCAGCAATGGCTATTGGCAAGTCTGACTTACCCCATGACTAGAAGTTGTTTAATGTGACCCCACAGCTACCCATGTGAGTTCTGAGCTACTTCTACTCTGCCTAAATTCTTTTATCTTTCCATTCTTTCAATTTACGTAGAGTACTCTCTCATGCATAAGTCAAGGCATTGTCACTCTCGAACTAAATCTCCCTCTAACTCACTTTCTTATTTTAAGAGATGCTCAGTGAGTTCAAGTAGGTATCCGGTATTTATTCCCCAGATCCAAGGGTCTTTTCTAGATTCTTTAATGCCTAATCACCACTCCAATGTACCGGTGATCCCCAGGCGCAGTTAATGGGCCAGAAAAGACTTGTTACTGTAAGTAGGTCTGAGAACGTATGATGTCAACCCTAAAGCGCCTCCTGCAGCCCTGACTAACCACCTCAAACGATACAGTGTGTGGAGTATGCCCCATGGGTGTGAGCGTACAGCTCTGCTATGTACATCCTGTCTGTGTCACATTTCCTAAAAGGCAAGTGCCCTGTGGTGTCTTCCCATATTACAAGTTAAACTGCAAGGAAATCCTAGCACAATGTGATCTGCGTTTGTTCTGGGAATGTTTGTTTTTTTTTTTAAATGCAAAGAACCTCCTCATGGCTCGCTTGGCCCAGGAATGTTGCTTCTTGTATTAAACTTAGATTTAAAATACACATTCATTTATTTATTTATAATTGAATTTATGTCTTATTTATTAAATATACCCTAAAATGCCATTTTGTAGCTGTAGATGTCATGCATTACTAATTTAATGTATAATCTATCCATATTTTAAGCTGCATGATCTAAATCAGACTCATGCTAGACAAAGAATATCCAGAAGCATTAGGTGCAAGGCAGGAGCCTTTCCAATTCCGAGCTCTGTAAAAACACAAACATCAGGCTCATGAAACAATGAAATTAAATATAATGATTCTTCTTCTTTACTTATCTGCCATAAGGCAGGTCTTTTCAATCGACATTTCCTCCATTGTACTCATTCTTGTTCTCTACTTTTCATTTGCTGGTATGATTTACACATCATTCTGGTAATATAACATGTTCTGCCTTGGCCTTCCTCTTGATTTCTTTTTCTCCAGTTTACCCTCTAGCACTATTTTCAACAATCCATCTCCTCTTTGAACACATCCCATCCAGTTTTGTTGCCTTCTTCTCACTGTATCAAGCATGCACTTTCTTCAGTAATCCTTTCCTGCACTTTTTCATTAGGTAATTCATCGATCCAAGTAATATTTTCCATCCTTATCCATACCCAGAGATCAACTGCTTCCAATCTATTTATATGCTCATTCGTTATTTTTTATGTTTCTACTCCATAAAATGCACCCCAGATTTCTGTATTTGTTATTCTTTAATACTCTATCCATTCCATTCTGCAATTTTCATTTTGCATTAAAGGATGCTTTCCCAGATTTTCCCATTCCTATACATATTATTATTTCTTTTTCAACAGCATACTTCCCAAATATTTATAGCTGTCCACTTCTTTCAAGATGAAAAGAAAAGTGATTTGATGCATGCAAAACTGAGAGAAATCACAAAAACAAAAACCTTTAGCAGTAGGTCACAACATAATAATACAAAAATAAACAGTAAAAATCAAGAAACACTAACAGAATCAAATTGATGGAAAGATGGAAAGAATATGTAGAAAAATTTATGATGCTAATAATAAATCAACAAAAGAAGAGATGGAGCTGGAAGAGCTAGAAGTTAATAAAGATGAGACTGGACCAGAATTGATGAAGGAAGAAATAGAACATGGGATAAAAGAACTGAAAAATAGTGAAACACCAGGGTTAGACAATATACCAGCAGATTTGATTAAAAATCATGGTGACAAAAGAAACAAGAAATGAAAAGATTGTACAGGAAAATGTATGATAAAGGAGAATGGCCAGATGATATCAGGGAAGGGGTGTTAATACCAACACTATGAAGACTATAGAACAATAAGCTTATTATCACATAAGTCTAAGGCGGAGGTTCTCAACCTGTGGGGCGCGTAACAAAAAAGGGGGCGTGAAGATGTGGAGAAAAGAAAACAAAAATCGAAAATGTGAAAAATACATCTATTGAAACCAAACCAAATTAACTTAAACTACATTCTGATACTAGAAAAATTAATATAGAGTTAGATAAATGTCCATAAAAGTTAAGTAGGTATAATAAAACTTGTAGCGGTGTATCGGCAGCAAAAAATATAGGAATACATTTTTTTTATTTTTAAAAATTTTTAGGGTTTCAAAAAAATGTTAGTGGGGGCAAGATTAAAACTGTCATGAAAACTCAGGTCGCAAATACTTAAAGGTTGAGAAATGCTGGTCTAAGGTAATGTTAAAGTTGATATCAAAAAGATTACAAAGAAAGGTAGAAAGGTTTATGGAAGAAGATCGATTTGGATTCAGGAATGTTATGGGAACGAGAAATTCTATCATAGTGCTGAAAATGCTGAGTGAAAGAAGTCTAGCATATAATAAAGAATTATATGTTGGTTTTATAGATGTAGAGAAATCATTGGACCAAGCAAATAGGGAAAAACTCCTAGGAATATTGGGAGATATAGGAATAGATAAGTGGAACTGAAGATGTATTAGGATCCTATACATGAACCAGTCACTAAAAGTAATAACTATATATGGACTAACAGAGGCATGTCAAAAAGGAAGATGTAATAAACAGGGATGCTTATTCTCACTAATCCTGTATAACATCTACACTGAGAGAATACTGTAAAGAAGCAATGACAAGCAACAAGTTGGGGGTGAAAGTTTGGAGGAAAAATGGATTACATCAGTAAGATCTGAAGATGATAAAGCAATAACATCAAGCAATGAAGTAGGACTACAGAAACTAATGAAACAATTAGATTACACATGTAAAATATATCAAATGAAGATCAATATAACAAAGCCAAAGTGATGCGTATATATAAATATAATAGTAGAAAAGTAGAACACCTTTAAGAAGATTACCAGAAGGCCTGGTAGTGTTCACACACCGGAGAGTTTCAACAGCTGCTTCTCTTGATCATATTTACTAGATATCTATCTGGTGGTGAAGATTTTTATAGTATAATTTTTTTCAAGACCTTTCATCAATTGGTAGATTATCACAATGGTGTTGTGTAGTTTGATAGATATATCTTTATTGGAATAACAAACACTTGTAAGAGTTTGTTCAATGAGTTATTACTTATGAATTTGCTAACTAAGTGCAGATATAAGAGGGAAACAAAATCAACCCAAATAACACATTAAATGGGTCATCACAGAACAATTCAGTGTCAAAAAAATTACTTATAGCTTGTCCTTGGATATTTTGTGGTTATTTAGATTATTATTATTATTATTATTTAGATTCCTAGGATCATATGAATATGGAAAAAAAAATATGGAAACCCTGAGGACACTCTCACCTTAACTGTGGACTCAAGATCGTTGAGGCAGTTGGCAATCAAAATTAAGAGGTTGCTAACATTCCCCTCATCAATATTTTCTTGGATGTCAGCTATAAATTTCTCCTACTGTGCTTACACTCGTGGCCTTTCCTTTGAAAACAGAAAATCATTTCAAATATAATTTAATAGGGTAAGGAGATGCAATCTCGATCAAACAGTATTTATTACGTAAATGGGAAATTTTGGTAGGTTCAGGGATAATGTGGAGCAAAGCCAGAGTATGAACCATAATATTACATGTTCCCACATATGGCCTTTAACTGCGATTTTGATTTGGATCAAGGCAGATAGCTTGTAGTGATGACACTGAAAGAATGTTCTATATGAGTTTGTTGTATGGCTCATATAACCTTTTTAGATTTCACATTCTGTACACAGGTATTAGAAGCTACATTGAGACTGAAGTGAAAGAATTGAGGCCAAAAATTATTTTCACAGTCTTTCTGTGTGATAATTTCAAGGCTCCCAGTTTCTGAGATGACTTTTCCATGGCCAGGAGAGCAGCCTGGCAGTAGAGCAGTGGCACCAAGTGCTAGATCCAGATACCAAGAAGAAAAACAAAATAGAGGAGAGCTAGTAAAGATTTACAAATATTGTATTACTTATATTTTTTACAAATGACTAACAAAATGAGATGCAATATGCACAGTCAATCAGCACCTCTAATAGGCTAAAGTAGTGAGTCTTTATCCTGGATTTAAAAGCTGAGACAGAAGGGGTATCTCTTATATAAGTAGTTTGCTCATTCCACAGCTTCAAGACCCTGTAACTAAAAGCTTGGCCCTCTGCTGTTATTTTATTAATCCTTAGAATCTTAAGTCAGCCGGCATCTTGAGATCTTAATGTGTGGTCTGGTTTGTAAGTACAGTAGTGGTAAGTTTAGATAGGTAAACAGGGCCTAAGCCATTTAAGATTTTGTATTAAAGGAAATATTTTGAAATCAGTCCTAAGCTTTACTGTAAGAACTGCAAGGATTCATATCTGCTTCTGCTTTGTAATATGTTCATGTAACGTGATACAAAGCAATATTCTAATACCCACTTTAATCCATTTGAGGATTACAAGGAGCCATGGCCTATCTCAACTGTATTAGGATCAAGGCTATGTTTCTTTAGGTCAGGTGTGTCTAGCTTCGGTCCAGGTGGGCCGCTGTGGTTCCGGGTTTTCATTCTAACCATCTTCTTAATTAGTGAGCCGTTTTTGCTGCTGATTAACTTGTTTTGCCTTTGTTTTAATTGACGGGACTCAAACGCCTTTGTTTTTTGTTTTTCCTTAATGAGCAGCCAAACAAAAATGAGACACAAGACAAGCCGCCACATGACCAGCTCACCTGAAAATAAAGAAAGGTGAAGGTCTCGGCTCATGTTGGTCTGCTCATGTCACCAAAACATCTTGATGGTGGTCTTAGAAAAAACAGAGAATCATCGGTCTGCTGTGGCAGAATGAGAGCAGCAGCAAGTCATGATATTCAATAATGGCTTTCATTAACAGCAAGAATTGGCATCTCATTAAGAAACTGGTTGGAGTGCAACTGGCTGGAGTTTGATGTTCCAATTTAGCTGGTCATCTCTTGGCTGGTTTCAAATCTCATTTCTGTTTGGCTGCCTTTTACTAAAGAAACAAATCAAATCAGAGGACTGAATCCCTAAAAACAGGGCTATTAAAATGAAGGGGAAAGGGGTTAATTAGCAGTGAAAATTAGGAAAAGAGTTAGAATGAAAACCTGCAGCCACTGTGGCCCACCAGGACCGGAGTTGGACACCCCTGCTATAGGTAAATATTTGTTCTTTTAGTCTGTCATTGAGGATTGGAAGGCACATTCTCATATTGTTATACTTTGAACCTGATTGTTACAGAGAAGATTCATCATCAAAATAAAGTTCAGAGCTGATCAATGGGAAGTCATTGATATGTTGTCTTTGAACTGGAGTTTCCCCACATCCTTCAAGTAAAATTGTCTGCTGTGATTTAGGCTGCTCGTGTGTTTTTTGAAAAGGGGCCATGGAAGTGAGGCATCTGTTTCCAAGTCCAGATGATCTG
The DNA here is from genome assembly GCA_026402145.1 of Polypterus bichir lapradei. Lineage (NCBI taxonomy): Eukaryota > Metazoa > Chordata > Cladistia > Polypteriformes > Polypteridae > Polypterus > Polypterus bichir. Next base: position 61,179,810 of record JANRMT010062856.1, on the reverse strand, counting down.
GCAGTGCCTGTTCTCATGAATTCTTGAAGTGTTCAATGGGTGGAACTTTACTGTGTAGCTCTTTTCCAAACAAGTAAACATGTTCATGACTAAATGAATTAAACAGCATCTCAAGGGGCTGTGGAGGGTAGACTGTGTCAAAACTCTGCTTTCATATTAGAATTGCTTCCTTTAATTAGTTTGCAAATGACCACATGAAAGAGCCATAATGCTAATTAGATGGCAATTATCTTAATTCACAGGCACAGGTGTGTGTGTTTGTCACTTTAAACAGAGCACTTGGGATAAGTAGAAGAAGCCTGAAGAACAAGGACACCAGAGAGCTTTTAATAAGCTAGGACATGGTGCCAAATCATAGTTTAGAGGCCAAAATGACCATTATAGTTAGGCAGAAAAGCATGAAAAGAATGCAAGCCATTGAAGTTGATTTGAATCATTTGTTTGGGCTTCAAGTGTGCTCTGCCTGCTCTTGGTAAAGTAAAATGTAATGAATCGCTCCATGTCTGTGTTGACCTTTAAGGGTGGACAATTGTCATCATTACATTGTAAACTTTTTACAAAATGTAATAAATAGAAAAAAGAAGCATAGTATGTAAAGAGAAATTTAAAGGTGTTTCGGGATTGTTTCTTTGTTTGTCTAAAGTATGCCAGTCCTCGTACACCACTTGTCTACATAGCACTATTCATCTGTGTTTTTGAGGTGTAAAAGTGTCCTTGAAAGGCACTTTACCTTCTAAGGTTCTTTTTATGTTGTTTCGCAAGGTAATACTGAAAATGCCTAAGTTTGTAGGCTTCCTCCCATCTGAGGCTCACTTTGATTAGCCTGATGTTAGGGCGAGTGGATAAGTGCTCGAGTGTGCCCTCCTACAGTATGTACAGAACACACTATCCAGGCCTATGTTTTCCTTCTGATAATACTGGAATGGACTTGGGATCTCCACAACCTTGTGTTGAAAGAAGTACATTTTGAAAAAGAGTGGTTGCATTATTTATTTATGGTTTTATTCATATATAAGCCTACTTATCCAAACTGAAGTAAATGTTAGGTCTTTTCCCATGCTGTTTACTGTAATTGTTCCCACTTGAAACTTAGGAGTCCAGGCCTACCCAACAAAGGCCCTCTCCAGTAGGGAGAGTAAGAGTGTTTCATCCTTTTTATTTGCCTCCAAGATGTACCAAGCTACTAAATGTATGCATGTTCTATATAGGTGAAATACATTGACATCTAAAGTTTTTCATGGCTGCATAGAGATTCCCAAAAATAAATAACCTGGATGCCTGTTTGCCAGTTCTTTATGCACAACTCATCATTTTTCATGAACTTCTCTTCGGTGTAATCTGATGCTTATTGTTAGTGTACCGTAGATATCATGGATACCAGAACTCTGTATCTCTACACAGCCAAAAAAAATAAAAAGGTGTCCATGTTCCATGTGTCCCCCACATGGCTTTCTTATCTTAGTCCAATACAAGATTTTGTCAGTCGTAAATTGCTTTTTATCTGACGGTCTTTTTTTTTTTTCCTTTTCTTACATTACCTGCCACTTTCGTTAATGCAATCTGTCCATCAGACTGAAGCAATCCATTTCACTGTGGCTGTTGCTGCTGCAAATGATTGAAAGGTGACCACTGGGGAGAGAGCATCAGTTACTAGGTTTAAAAAAATATTTCAGCCATACATATGGGGATTTGCCTTTGTGGAAGCATGGAGTCTACTCAAGTGTGCTCCATAGAACCTGTTTCTCAGAATCTCGATGCCATAAGTCATCCAGCGGCCTAAGCATCACTTCAGAATCTGGGGGCTCTTAGAACATACAGTACTTGTATACCGTTTGTTTGATCTCCAGAATATTTTTTACATTTGTTTATTTCCATGTTTTTTTCTCCATTTATTCTTTTGTTCTGTCAGAATTGCACACTGATGGCGTCAACAGACACATCCATCGTGCTACTACAGTATGACATATTTATATGTTGAATTTAAGAAGGGGAAGAGTTTCCTGTCATATGTTTGTTTAGGCGATGAGAAACTGGAAGGTTTTATGTTTTTTTTGTTTTTTTTTTAAAAGAATGTGGTCCAGACACAATATAATAGTGTTTAACTATTTTGCAGAAATTCAGGGGAATCTAAAGTATCTTTCTTTCAGTGGAGGTTTCTGGTTTTCAAACAAGCAGGCTACCGGGTTCCAGCAATCTGAGTGCTTCACTTCATTTTTGACCTTTTATCCATGCCCTTTTGATATACTGTTCTGTTGATATTTGTACAGTCTTATGTACAAGTAATGCATGTTTGATTTATTGTATATTATGATCTCATTATTTGCCTTGTAAAGCACCTTCTGATTGATAGAGTGACCAAATACAGTAAAGTTTGTACAGCCGTGACGTCCGGATTAATGTCCACTTGTCTGACCATAAACCATCTGATTTATTTTCTAGCAGTTTTCTGCTCACTTCGAAGAAAATGTTTCTATCTTTTTACTTCAGAGGAAAGGACACAATTGTAGCCTTCAGGAGAACCATTGTTTTTTTGGTTTAAAGTGGAACCCCTCGATGAATAAAATATTTTATATGTACAGTATATAGTCAATCCTGTCCTGAGATATAGTCAAAATCATTAATTTCTAAATTTCTCAAGCCCCAGACAGCCAAAGGCAGAGCCAGTATGTTGGTGCTTCAACATTTTGTTTGAACAAGCAATATTAACAGTATACACGTGAATGAATTTGTCCTGCAGAAATGTGAAGCTAGGAGCTGTGGCTGTTTCCTGTTCACGTTTCATGCCTGCAGATTAAAACCTTGTGAAATGCCTTTGTGAGAAAGAGCAGAAGAGCCTCAACGTACTGTAACGAGCCCAAGCAAATTGAGACATCATCATTTTGCCTTTAGCAGTGTGGTGCAACCATGTCACAGGAAACCTCTTCTTTGCAGGAATTGGATTCATTTTTGTGCAGAAGTCCGATTACTGCCTGGTTTCATTTTTGGATGCCGGGTTAGGCCAATATGCACAGTTTTTGGAAACATACATTTTATTACTAATTTTGCTTTTTCTTTAGTTTAGCAGGGACAGTTTTTGCTCCTAGTACAGTTATAGAGATATGGGTTATTGAGGACTGGCTTGAAGGTAGAAGCTGAACATTCCTTTGAACTCCTGAAAACCCGTAGGAAGTGTTACAATTTAATGACTAATAAAATTTCAGCAGGAAGAATTCTTCCAGATTATTTGCATTACTGTAGGTCTATTTGTTCTTTAATGTAATTTAAAATGAAAACAAGCTGGTATAACATACCTTTCACTTTGGAGCTTTCTTTAGTCAATACAATATGCCTTCTGGTGCTTTGTGTGAAATCTGACTTTATTAGCTTATCTTAAAAGTCTTTTTGTGCATTGATTATAAATATTCCAAGCAAATCTACTGTAAGCTTGAATCATTGGCAAGTATTTTTTGTTAGATGAATCTATATTAATACTGAGTTAAACTTGGTCAATACTAGTCCTTGTCTCTGTGGTGTTTACCTCACTTTCAAATGTTTACTAGGGTTTTTGAGTTCTTCCTATGTGCCAATGATATGCATGCTACAGATATTGGATTTGGCAATTCTAAATTGGCCTGTTGTGAGTACATTATGTGTAGGAATGTATGAGAAAGGTATGACGATGGTGTCGGCCTTGAATTTATAATAGAAGGAAACTGGTGAAAAGTATTTGAATGGATGGGTGATGTCTAGGGATCTGTTGAGCCTTTGCATATGAATGCCAGTGCGGCTGGTAGAGTTGGGATTCTACTGCTGATTCATAGTTGACAGTTATTAATGCAGTATGATGTCTCACACACTTGATTGCAATAAGAAATGCTTTTTAATTTGCTAATCAACTTCATTTAAAAAGGTACAGATGGTTTATAATGCTAATGCTGGATTCCTGGCACAATGTCTGTGACAAGTTCATAGAATTCTTTTAACTACCTAACCTATATTAATTTTCTAGGAATCTTAAAGTCTTCTTCAAAACATATATACACATACCAAATTCTTAAACTAACTTTGTAAGTACTATTTTAAAAGTGTAAACCCACACAATAGCAGAGTTAGACTAAAGCCATCTTTTTAAATATTTGAAAACATTGTTTTACTTTATGAAAGCTTATTCATCTTTGACATACACAGCAAAGCTTAACTGAGCCTGATTTATGATAGTGGAATCTGTGACTAAGAAAATGAAACAATCTTTTTGCACTTTAAAAAAAATAACTTTTTACAATTGCAAAAAAATGATCACAATATAAATAATATATATACTGTATGTATGTGTGATAAACGACTCAGAAAGTCACAAAAAGAGTTGGGGAATGACCCCTATAATGTCCTTTGACAAATGAAAAAAATATCTCAAAAATGGATCAAAAAGCAAGAGCATTTGACAGCTGAAAAGTGAATACAATGAGTTTGTATAACAAAATAGAGGCAGGAAATGGGGTTACAGGAAATTACATCAAATGCGGATGGACGTAAGTGACGTCATCATTGAGGACCAGAAGTGGGTCATCATGGTGGGCATAAGTGACGTTATTCAATGTCATCAATGCTGGAATACAGAGATGGGATTGTTAGATGGTAGCCATTTTGGGTGACTGGAAGTATTGGAGGTGAGTTATTATTTGTCTTCTTTAGTTCTGTTGATGGAGAGAGAGAGGCATTAGTACATACAATCAACCCTTTATCCCTTGTAATATCACTCACCTTAGGACTTGTTGGCTCCCTCCTAAGTGTGCGTGTGTGACTATATAATAGCTGTCCCCTGCGTGTCCACCCACATAGTAGTGAAACAGGGCAAACTATAAAAATCAATAAAAAACAATGTAATGCTGGCCAAGCAGAAGGTAGGTACGCTCCAGCGCCAAACATTGGAATTGTATCTGATCGTGTTTAGCTCTGACAGGAGAGAGTCCCCCATGTGGGGAGAAAAGCATGTGGCTGTGATATCTCTGGCAATCGGCAGCTTCTCTCTGAAACACACATAGCTCTGATCTTTCTCTCTCTCAAAAACATCAAACGTTACTCCTTAACAATGTGTAGATGGTAATGTTTGTTGAACAAATGGGTATCGTTTGCTAAGCGGAGGCAAGGCACACTGCAACCCGTGGCAAGAGGTAGACCAACTTGAACAGAGGCTGGCACATGAGTGATGAGGGCCCTCTCCCTCAGATCCGCACAAATAAATTGGTACTGCAAGCAAACTATCATACTTAGTGGGATGACAGAAGTCTCAAAATCAACTGGAATGTTAAAACAAATTATTGATAAAAAAAAGTTAAGTAGTTCTCTTGTGAAAAGCAGTTTTATATATACTGTATATATAGCTATGAGTGAGAGTAGTGAAATAGTGCTGCCTAGGAGCAAAATTGCAGGCATCTTAGGTTTTTAGGGAACGGAAACAGGGCAACATAAGGCCCTGCTAATGCATACCATTACAATAACAACATGGTGACAACACAGGTTGTCAGGTCAGTCTAATAACTTGCATACCTCCAGTAGGTGCTGTGGAATGGGAGCAGACAAAGGAACCTTTAAGGAAATGAAGAGCATTATGAGTAAAAAAATTTCCATTTCATAAGAACACTAGAGAGCAGACAGCCTGGGCCATACTGCACTGCTATAATAATGTAGAGATTGAATAAACCAATGAATAAATGTTCACAGATTTAAAAAGTGATTGTACGCTAGTCGTGGCTTTAATTAAACATCATAGTTGTAACTGGTAGCTTGGTCATTTTCAAACCTGCACAGTTATCATTGCGCCAGGGAGTGGCGATGTGTTGCATGTTTGTTGGACATGCAGCTAAAAATGTACCTGTACTGTGTACATGTGACACTGCTACTACTACTGCTACTCTAAGGGTTACTGACAGCTCAAAGTGCAAGACCACCACTGGCCACAAGACAAAGTTCTCACTTAGTGTCTCTGGGACAAATGGTAGACTGTCCTAAGAGCAGCCAAAACGCCACAAAATGAGCGAGATAGGATGGGAAACGGGGAGTTTTTGTGAGAGGTGCTTTGAGGCACCTCAGGGAGTTCTTTATTTTGTTATTTGTGTTCTGTCTTCTTTAATTCTTCTTTCTCCTCTCCCTTGTACTTACTTTGCATAATTAATATTTATTTTTGAGCACTTTACCCTTCTGAGCTTTATTTTCAGGTTCAGGAACTCTATGATTTTAGTATCTATCTATCTATCTATCTATCTATTGGAAGTACAGTAGGGGTGATTTTTTTTTTTTTGTATAAATTGTATTTCTGTTTTCTGTTGCAGCATTATGTTTTACCTTTTATTTATATGCCATTTTGTGCTTTCTACCTGTACTGTATTCCTAATTAATGTATAGCATGCTAGGATTTTATAGTAAGCAGAAGTAGGTTTCATAAAACTAAATTCACATCGGTCTACCAACAAAAAAAAAAGCTTGTTCCTGCCATTTTATAATAAAATAAGTTTATGAAAGAGAGAGAAAAAAAAATATTTGTAGATTTTTTTTTAACTTTGATTTTGGAAATATTTCACAATAAAAATGTGAGCAGTTATATGTTCATTTTCAATCTTGTAGTCCACAATCTGCAAACATTTATTTTGTTGCACATAACAAATAATCCTGTTCTTCAATAAAAATAAGTCTCAATATTAAAATATGAGATGTTTTTCACTTGTTTGTTTTCCATTTACGTGAAGGTAATCAAAGCTATAGATACACAGATCAGAATTACCTGCTTCTTTATTTGGTTAAGCAGACCACTTTTTCCAGTTACAAATAAACATTCATTTTATCTTTTAGGCATTTGTATTGCAAACACACAGATTATAATCATAAAGAAATTATCACAAAATAAGCTGCCTTAGTAAGATCAGAAAAAAATATACCTCTCCTGTTTGAGATTTTTTTAATTTTGCGTGTGTGTGCTGATGCTGGAAACTTTGTCCTGCAGAGGCAGAAGTCAGAGAAAAGTCCAGTCCTTATATTGCCAGTTGAAACGTTATAAAATCTGAGCTCTGTAAAATGTCTTGTGTCCATCTTAATATAACATGCTTGATTTTATGAAACTGAAATTAGTATAATTTGTGCAAATAATGAAAATATTTCAGTGCATGCAGTGTGCAAAAGCAGTCAATCACCTTTTATTGTCTTCTTTCTGTTCACTCTTCTTGTATTGGTATTCAGTAATGAAATGAGTGGGCAATGTAAATGTAGTACTGAATAGTCTATGCAGGGGTAATTACAATCTGAAAAGGGAGAGACACAGAATGTTTTGAAGCTTTAATGTTATGTTAATGTCTTAAAGTGTAATTATACTGGAGAATAATGTATAGTAAAATGTGTATTGTACTCTTTTATGATAATGAATTGAAAAATATGTCCTTATAAGCAGTGCTAAATATTCATCAGTAAAGAACACATCATGTCCAGTTGAGTCTAATCATAATTATGAACTAGACAGAATGCTGATGTCTGATGTTATACGAGCAGAAATTAAAGTCTCTTGTTAATACAGACGGCTACATTGTTTTCACTGATAGTACTTTATGATCCATCTGTCTACTTTCTGTATTTGCTTTTAATTGTAATGTAAATGAGAGTTGTCCTGTGTTGTAACAATGTGCATGTTGATAGGAGGAGTGCAACCCAAAATGAAGATACATGGAAGCACCTCCACCATTTAACAATTAAAATATGCAGGTAAGCAAACAGAAAATGCAGGTTAAACGTTCTCCAGATGTTGTCACCTGTCTCCAAAAAAGCATTGTGGAACAAGTTTCATGTTTAAAGTGAAGACACATTAATGTCATCTAGAAGAACATTGTAAATTAGAAACCCCATCTCCCAATATGTTACACAGAGTATATTTTGTTTGTTTTTGCCAATTAACTTTTTAAAACTGCACATATCTAAACATAATATTATAAGAAGTTTGCCTCCTGGTGTGATGAAACATAAACACATGTGAGAAGTTTTTTAAAACAGATTGTTTCCACAAATGGTTATCAGCATCAGGCTTGGGATGTATTAGCCGTGTTTGATTTTGACATAAAAAATGTAGACACTTTATGTCTGTTCTGGCTAGTCCCAACACAGGCTAGAGTGATGGCAAGAAGTAATTAATTTTAATTGGGTTTCCATGTGATTTAAGCACTTCAATTTCTCCTTCAGACATTTCAATTTAGTGTGCAGATGAGAAAAGACAAAGGCTGAACTGTCTGTGAGCAGAGCTCATTGAGCGCACTGCAGGTAAATGGAACAGAGTTTCAATTTTCGACTTAAAAAGGTGAATGAAGTGTCTTTGGCAAGATATAAATTTTAAACCAGTAGAAACACTCTACTCAGAAATGTAAGTATGATTTTACAGAGGCAATACTAGTAGAACTGATCATAGAGCAGCAGCATTCTTGAAAGTTTCTCATCAGACATTTAATTCCGTAGCCCATTCTAGAATAAGACGAGTAGGTGTCCTGTTTGATGTTACTCAGTCACTGTCATTAGGTTAGGAACTTAAAATTAGACTGTACAAAAGTTTTTAATCTGCATCCCTGTATTAATAGGGTAAATGACTAAATAGGTTATGATTCTTTATGATTCAATTTTCTTTATTTAAAATTGAGCATGGGCCTTGCATTCATGTAAATGGCCACCGCAGAAGCTCCTTGGTTGCTGTTCATGCTTTATATACTGGAATCCACTCTTTTACATCAAAGATACTGTCAAATGTAAAATAAGTCAGGAATTGGTTGTTTTACATTTGTATTGGGGTGGAAATGAGTCCCAGTAAGAAATGATTTTACTGGAAACACAGCAAAAGAAGAGCAGATACTTTTTTTAAGACTTTTTCAAAATATTAGTTTGGAACTGGCAAGCACCTGTCCCACAGAATGTCATAAGATCTTTCATCAAAGTTAAAACACCATATAAATTTCTTTATAGTATACAAATAGTGTTCCCTAGAAATTTTAGTTTATTCTTTTTATTGCAGACATATATATGGGTGTGTGTGTTGTTTCGTATCCTAACCCAGTTTCTTTTACTTTGGTTAAATTCTTGAAGTTAAGAACACTTGTTTTGTTCTATCTGTGTCTTGTGTGAAAGTGTTTATTTGATATTTGGACTTTAGTCTTCATACATTATACGCTTCATACCAAAATGTTGTCATTAGTACTGTAACATGAAAAAAGTTTGCTTTAGCTCTGAGTTAAACATTTCTTGGATTTCCTGTCATCCTACATTTACACAAATCGTTGTAGACACGGAGCACACATGAAATGCATGTGTTCTAAATAACAATATATTATTTACCCAATACAACTCCAGGCACTTCACACCCAGATAAACAGACTTAAGCTGGGAGAACTTGGTGTACGACTAGAGCTGTGGCAGTTGGAAGGATGAGATAGCAGGCTGCTTGTGCTGAAAACAAAAGACACTGAGAAGGAGGTGTGAAGGAATTTAAGATGGCCTGGGATTGCAAGTTTTTTTCTTAGGCTTCAGGGATTCTTTTTTCATATCTAGATCTCTTGCAAGTCTTAAAAATAAATGGTCTTTATATTTATGCTCTTGCCTGATGTGCCAGCTTCTTTGAAAGGGTAGTCATACTGAAGCCACAAATCTCATGCTGCCAGTCAATACTCCTCATGACATGGTGGCACTCTTTACAAAACAAGGAGAATGATGAAACAAAAAGAAAATAAAAAACTGAAGCAATAATTAATAAAAATTAATTACATTTATACATCAAAGCCCATGCCCACTGCATGCCTAACAGTTGGATTTAAATACCATCTTGCAGAGTTTCTTGCATTATGTTGTTTAAATATTTAATTTTGTTGTATTGCTTTGGAAATTCCATGATGATATCACAGACATCCTACAAGACATTGCCGCTATGCTGCTGGAAGTCACAGGCACCATTTTGTATTTAAATGTGCTGTTTACGTTCATTTTCCATGTAATCTTTGCAATAGCCTTAAAGAATGGAAAATTGTATATGCCCTAGAGCAATCATAAAGTTAAGAATGCCACAGATAGGTGACTTAATTAATTAATATTCTAGCTTTACTCAGTAGTCTTTCAAATTTAGGGATTCAGTGTCTATCTTGCCATTTTCTTAAGTTTTATACTGTATTAAACAGGAAAGATGCCAGTTCTGCCATTTTACTTATCTTATTTATGCAAAATGTATATGACTCTAGAGTGTTATTTTTTTCTAGATTTAAATATATTATATGATACTGTAAATAGTTTTGAATTGTGGGCAAATTGTTTATCAGCAGTTCTGTGCTTTGTTTTTATTTATCTCTTGCTTTCTTTACCAATTTGGTGGGTTAGGGATAATAAGCCTCTTGGACAACTGAGTAAATCAGACTTTCTCAAGAGCCCCACTATTAGTTTCTTCTGGCCAGAGTGTCAGTCTGTTAACAGGTTGGCTCCTATCCTCAGTAAGACTTTTCCCTCTTTATAGTTGCTGTCTACAGAGATGTACTTTTCATTGTTATCACCTTTGTAACAGGTTCACTCTACACCTGATGCATGTTGGTCCTTTTCAGGACTTCAACTTTCAAGCTTGTGCTGTTCAGCTTATGGATGGGGATATAAAAAAAGAGACTTAACTCTGCAATATTGTAATTTTTTATTTTCAGACATTAACTAAAAACAAGCTGTTGTTGTTATGAGTGTTTATGTCTACAAATTGCTTTTTTATCTTTTTTGGTCTAAATGATTTAAGATTTTTTTTATAGCCTCTCCCTTACCATCCAGCTTTCCTTATCACAAGAGGACCTTCAAATTTAATTTTATGACAGCAACAAACTTTAAGTATAGTCTATTCCATTTTAAAACATACAAGGAGTTTGTTTTAACTAAAAATAACACAGATTTATACAAAATTCATCTGGGTTGTTATCCTAAATTTACATAGATCATTGTAGAAACATAGTAGTGTTGTTTTGTGTTTTTTTTTTTATTAAAATTTTAAATACTAAGACCCTCATTAAAATAAATTATTAAAAATTAAAGATTAAAAAGTTAATCTTAAGAAAGTGGAGACATCCCCTTAGCAGCCAAAACACTTTTCAAGCTCTTCCAGGCACCTGCTACATGGCAGTCTCACAAGGTGTAAAGCACAATGGTAGTGTTGGTTTTATATATGTGTCGTGGCCAGTAACAGTCTGCTCGTGTCACTGTGACATAACTGAGAAAGCTGGAAAAGTCCCCTTCATCAAAGGTCAGTTCTGTGTTTGCAGTGTTGTACAATATGCCATTGATCTGTCATGGTCTTTATGCAAGACAAAAGGTGTGACCTTTGTTCCAATAGCAGCCATCCCACATACACTATAGAACAGGTTTCCCATCTAAAACTATGCATGTTCATGTACTTGGATGGGAGAACAGCCAGGAAAAGCTTGGGTTGCTGCTGGAAGAGATGTTGGCGAGAACGGCAAAGGGCACTTAACCCTATTGTCTGTGTGCGGGTCCCAATGCCCCAGTGCAATGACAGGAACACTGTGCTGTAAGAATGGCACCATCCTTTGGATGAGATGTAAAACTGAGCTCCTATCTCTTTCTGGTCATTAAAGATCCCTAAGCATCCTTTGCAAAGAATAGGGTGTATCCCGAGGTCCTGGCTCAAATTGTCGACCACAGCCTAGTCCTTCTGGCCCCCTAATCATCCCCTGTCTCTAATTGGCTAGCTATCTCTCATCCCTTCACAACCTAATGGCTAATGTGTGGTGAGCGTACTGGCATAGAATGGCTGCTGTCACACCACTTGGATGCTACACATTGGCGTAGTTTGAAGTGGCTTGGCACTCACTATGTAAAGCACTTTGAGTATCAAGAAAAGTGCTATATAAATGTAAAGAATTTTTATTAATAGATGATAATGATTATATCATTTTAATCTTCAACAATCTTTATTAAATGGCAATATTTTAATTAACAACATGATTGAATTGGAAGTTTCTGCCTGCAGTGAGGAAGGTCGATTAATTGCATTAAGTACATGACATCTTTCATTAAGGCTTGCCAAATCAACTGAAAATAATCTAAAGAAATAACATTTGCCATTGATATTTACTGAACTTTTCTAGTATGCATTGGACATGTGTAGTGAGCACAGCTAAATTGAAGCTTTCATAAAGAGACATTTCTCTGTGCGTATATTGGTGTGTGTCTGTGTTTTCAGTTCAATACATAATCAACAGGCATTGGCTTGTAAAAGTATGTACAAGTTTACTGCATTATAAAAGCTTGAATTCTTCAATTGCATGTGTGAATCATATCAAGTTACAAAGTAAATCTTCACTAACTAATAATTCATAGCACATTTATTTTAGAAGAGTCTAATTGGGCAGGAACCTACAGATGTCTAAATGTTTAATCCATAGGCCGCAGAAGTATCAATGCAAATTGGTACTACAAGTACATGATTGATTAGACACAGGAAAATATGGAAAGGTCAGGAGAGTGAAGCTATATGTAAGGCTGTCACATCTTTCATTTTTGATGCTATTGTTAGTAAAAATTTAAAAAAATGAATGCTTTCTAAGTTTTTGTTATTAGTGAGGCTATTAGATTTTGTGGTGAGAGTTCTGTAAGCAGGGAGCAGGGTTAGATTCTCCAACATCTCAACATTAAATTCTGTGAAACTAAAAAATATGTCTTGTCTGCATTCTATTAAAGCATTAATGTCCACTCCAGAAGTGTCACAGGAGTACTCTTCAGTTCACAAAGGAAGAACACATTAGACATAGGTGCTTGGAAGAAAGTTCATGCTATCCACATGCTACAACCCCATCTGTTTTCCTACACAACTGGATTATGACTTTTTACAGCTCAATGTTGAAACCTTGGGCTGAGGCACTTCTGAACATACTACAAAATGATGGAAACTGTGACATTAAGAGACTTGGTCAGTAGGGAGACCAACGCTCAAGTTTACATCAAGGACAACACATTTGAGTATTATTTTTCCAATTATTTTTTTACACCAGTAACAATGTCAGTGCTGTGCCAGTGGTTTACATATTAAACAGTTTGTAGGCAACACTGGGTGATGTATTGCTAAGCTGAATGAGTAAACTATCAAATTACTAAAATATTGGACTATCTATCTATCTATCTATCTATCTATCTATCTATCTATCTATCTA
>JANRMT010062856.1:61130171-61166616 GCA_026402145.1 Polypterus bichir lapradei | reverse complement strand
CTATCTATCTATCTATCTATCTATCTATCTATCTATCTATCTATCTATCTATCTATCTATCTATCTATCTATCTATCTATCTGTCTGTCTGTCTGTCTGTCTGTCTGGCTGGCTGGCTGGCTGGCTGGCTGGCTGGCTTGCTGTCTGTCTATTTATTTTAGGAATGGGATTCTCAGAAAGAAAAACAGCGTCATTAAGTTAGTTTTCAACTACAACCTGGGAAAATATGTAAGAGCTCAGGCTAGCCAATAATCTAGTATAATGTAATTAAGTAGATATGCCGACCCTGTTAATTACAAGCCAATGGGCCTAATTCAACTTATATCACAGCTTAATTAACACAAAACACAGTTAAAGACAAAAGATTGAGCTGCCTGATACAGTGGTAACAGGCTGTCGACACAGGCCTAGATACAGAACATCTTAAGTTACTAGTATGTGCGAACAGGAATATTTGACAACAATGTGGTACCTGATATGATCATCTTGATAAGTTACCCTGTGAAAGTTTACTTATTAAAAGTGCAAAGCATTTCAAGTGCAAAGGGTTAGAGAATTGGCATCCACAAAATAAGGGCTGTATTTTTCTAAAACATTCTATCTAATATAAGAAAAAGGACCCCGCTCTTTAATTTAAGTTAATTTTAATATCCTTCATATTTTCAGTTATCTATTTTTGTCCATTTGGTTATATTTCCATTCGTTCATTTTTAACCATTTTGATGTAGAAAAATTTGGTCAAGATGGCGTGTCAGTTCTGTGACCTTATAAGCCCATGACTGAATGGACTAAATGTGTGGGCACAAAATGAAGTGGTTGTTGATAATGTATAGAAAAATGAATTAACACTGCCAAAAAGTGTTATTGAAGAACTAAAATTATTTTGTATTTTCTACAAATACAAGCCAAAAATGCAAATATTGGTTTATTTAGTAGTGGATATGCGTGTTGTCCAGTTATATCTGAATGAACAGCAAGACATGCGCTTTAATGACACAACTAGTCATTAGGCGTCACGCCTCCCACAAAAAGGCTTTTATTTTTCTTCCTATGCATTAAACTCATTCATATATTTAAACCAACATCTCTGTGGTGCTGTGCAAAGAATTCAGATTGATTTTCTTCTCTGAATATGTGGGTGCTTCAGTTTTTTTTTCTTCTAATTTCTCAATGCTCAACAATGTCATGAAGCTTCTTTTATCTCAATTACATGAAAACAATCAATAAAGTTTGCATGCCGTGCTTTCAGGTGTCTTCACTGAGTTTTACTTCCAGTATTCCTCATACCAAAAGCAAATGATTACTGATCAATGCAGCACCTGCCTAAGTATCCAGGTGTGAGTGGTTATTACACTAACAGGGGCTTCACTAAAGCCAGTTGCTGCCCTAAATTCACCCCCCCCCCCCCCCCCATTCCCGAGGTCCTGCATCCTATACAGTTCAATCTGTATTGAAGACTGAGTCTTCTGTAATTAAATATTAATCACTTCCTTATCAGTGTAGGGAATGAATGCGGCAGTAGGCCTCCATTCTCATGGCCTACTTTTGAATGTTAATGAGCTGCAGATTATTAATTTATAGTCTGGCCCTTCTTTTCACCTAATATTCAAGTTGACAAAAATGGTAATTAGTGAGGAGAATGTGCAGGTCTCTGAAAAGCTGTGTATTATCACTGAGCTAGATGTATTGATACATTCATTTCTACACTTAATGGGACCTTAAGATGTTTTGGACAAGTTGGGCAGCAACCCACTCTCACTCACGTAAAATACTTCTGTTCTTTTTTTATTTACTGGATGATGACTCTTTTTTTTTCTTCCCTAACACAACAAACATAAAATTGTCATTCTGTTTACACAAATAGAAACCAACTAAAGGTCAAATAGGAGATTTATTAAAGCCTTGTAGGCCAATGTGCAGGGTCAACAGTAGATATATGTAATGATCAAATTCTTATTAGGTCTAAATAGATTACGTTTCCACAGGTTAAACTCAAATGATTGATAAATAGATACTTTAATTTTAGATTTACCTTCTAGAATGTCAGAGGGGACTGGGCGGTCTCATGGTCTGGAATACCTACAGATTTTATTTTTTTCTCCAGCCGTCTGGAGTTTTTTTTTGTTTTTTCTGTCCACCCTGGCCATTGGACCTTACTCTTATTCTATGTTAATTAATGTTGACTTATTTTATTTTCTTACTGTGTCTTTTACTTTTCTATTCTTCATTATGTAAAGCACTTTGAGCTACTTTTTGTATGAAAATGTGCTATATAAATAAATGTTGTTGTTGTTGTTGTAGAATGTCATACCACTGATAACAATTCTGGAATAATTTATCATCACATGGATAAAAGAAACGTTTAAACTTTTATTTTTGGAAACGACAGAAGTCTATGAGGAGTGCATTTGATTTCCAGCTAGGATGTGTTTGTGTCAGAAGAGAATAGAATTTTTATGACCCTGACATGTAAAAAAAAGGGATGAATTTCATTCATCTCACAGTCAGACAAAATGTAAAATTGGTGGAGGGTGTTTTCCATTGACTCTTGATGTCATTTTAACCTTGTATAAAATGATTATTTCTTATTTAATAATACTACTAATATTAGTACAGCTACTAAAGACTAGTAGTGATCTGTGATGGACTGATGGCTGTTTGCACAAGTGGGTATGCCCTCAAGATGAGTGTGTGTGTGCCCACCATCGGTGGATGGCTGGTTCCTGACTTGTGGTAAATGCGGTTAGAATTAACTGCACTACCCCAAGCTTTATTAGGCAGGTTTGAGGAAGGACTGGTTAATAATAACAGAAATCCTTTTTATCATGACAATAGTAGCACAGCCTGAGTTGTGCTTTATCTTTATTCTCTATATACTCTGCAAGCTGTAAACTTCCTTTCTCTGCTTACAGTATTTATCCATTAATTTTTCAGCTGCATTAATTTTCAGTCAGGGTGACCTTTTTTAACCTTATCTGAAACAGTCAATTTCATTCAAACATTAATCTTGCTGATATTGTATTCCTACTGAATAGTATAATACTGCATAACAGAGAAATATATAAGGAGACTATTCCGGATGTTTGTAATATAGCTTCTATTAAATTTAGCATCAGAAGGAATCAGAAAAATAATGTGTCATCTGCTCTTGATGAGTTTGCAGAGATGAACTCCGGGTATCACTTTCCAATAGCTGCATTCCTGGCTGCTCAATTAGCTTCATTGTGTGCTCTTGAAACTACATCAGGACTTTAGTGGAAACTGTGGAATTGCGAGATCTACTTTATAGATTACATGTTTATTCTGCAGACATTAAAGATCTCAAAGCATCCCAGGAAGGTAGTGCATATGAAATAAAAAAACAAATTCTCTGACCATGGTAGTAATTCTAGTAAATTGTAAAGCATGCAAAGCAATAACCAGCATTATGACTGAGCCAATAGCATTCACATTTAACTGCTGTTATGCATTCTATCGCCTAGGGCAGTTGACAGCTAGAAAAAAAAGTCTTAAAACCCAGTGGCAACAAAAATCAAACGCTAAAATGAAGAACACTGTATCCTACTGTTACAATAAATAGGATCATTTGAAGTACATCTCCATAGTTCACCACAGATTAACCTGTTTGGCTGATAGACTTTTTTTTATAAGGCTTAACATTAATGTTGATTATGAACAAAGGGTTTTTTAGAACCATTGAAAAACTCTGGTGTTTTGTACTTGGATAATTAGATTTTTCTGCCTTCAGTCAAATTTTCAAAAGGTATGTTCTTTGCTTTTAATGCAAAATGAACATGTTAAACATAAGAGCACATCAGTTCTCCTGAAGTTACAGAGGGTTTTAACTTTAGAAAAATCCCACTGGTTATGAATTTGTAGGCTGTTTGTGTTTTCCCTTTTTCATTCACTGTGATATTAGTTCAACAATACTTATGTGGAATTCTATAATTTTCAATAGAATTATTTTAAACTACAGGTTGTCACAAAAAAAAGAAATCTGTAAAACATACTGAAGTGTGTCATGTACCGCTTACCCATGGTGGATGGCAGCATCAATATAAGCAATACTGTATACTGAAGTCTTAACAAATTTAGCAAGTAGTTTAATGTCTGCTTGCTCAGGAACAGGAGATAAGCTAAGTAGCTGTCCTGGCTGGTGTGTTTTGCTTAATCCAGCTACTTTGCAGAGTTGTAAAAAGTACTCAGAAGTAATACTTGAGTAAAAGTTGAAATACTTCATCAGATTTGTACTTTCACTGAAGTAAGAAGTATTTTCATTTAAAAATAACTAGTCTGCTTTTAAAAGTACTCAAGTACCAAAGGTAGAAGTAAGCTTTTTAATAATGAGAAGGTGCAAAGCTATTGGGATACCCAGCAGCAATGGATGAGGTGCCCCTGCTCCAGAGAGAAGAGAGAAGAATAATAACATATTTTTTTGTTCTTATATTTTAATTTATCATCCCACAACATTATTACTTGAATAGATGTAAAAATCTACACAGAAGGGCAATTGCAACATTAAATTGTAATACAACAGTTCCATAATTGTGGTTTATTGTTTACAAGACCTCTCTTAAGAAAGCTGTGGTTTGCTTTGCTCAATTTGGTACCCAATTTTAACTTTATATTGTCCACTGAAATACTCCTGAAAACTATAGAATTAACCACAAGAGAATTCAAGGTTTATTATTAACTGTAAAACCAGATGTATACCAGTTGTCTCATAAAATATATTTATATTTTAATGTACTCCAATTGACAATTAAATTCTACAGAGTAAGATTTTTCCCACACATACAGAATAGGAATTAAATCAACATAACATCAATATAACACTACTATTATTCAACTTAAATATACTGTATCATAATAAAATGGCAATTACAAATTTGAGTCAATGTTCTACTGAAGAATGCTCTGAACATGGATCAGTTCTGATTCACTTAAAGAACTAATCATAAGGACAGCTCAGAGAAAAATATAAGTCACACATTTTGCAGTTCAGTGGAAGACAGAATAGCAGATGTGCAGTGATTCTTCAATAATGAAACGAGACAAAATATATTGCTGCTCAGAGTTCACCCTTTAGCACAGAACTAGCAGAACTAGCATATTCACTTAATAAATCGTCTGTATTTTTCTTAGTCATTGCGGTTCAAGAGTACATTCTGAGTTGCTGGGCAGTGTTCCATTAGCTTTCCCCAAGCTCATGTTCCATAAGATAACAACAAAGTATTTATCTCTGCTTGAAGGAAAGCCAACACCCCTTTTGTTCGCACTCAGAAAACAATTGAGAGCAAGACCCCTTACAGGCCATGACATCTCATGTACCCCGAGTCTCATTTATGACTTGGCTCATGCTAGCGTTTCAGCAAATTGGTTCATAAGAATCCGCTGCATTATCTTGTGTGTGTTTGTACGCTGTATAACTTGTGGCCCCAAGATTAAAAAGACACCACTTTTTGGGACTTCAGGGGTTCCATATAAGAGGAAAAACAAAGTGTTCAATTGACTGTTGCGAAAAATGGTATTTGACCTAAAAATGCAGTGGAGTAAAAGTAGCCTGAATTAAATTTATTCAAGTAAGGTACACATAGCTAAAAAATGCACTTATGTAAAGTAACAAATAACAAAGTAGTTGTACTTCGTTATTTTAAACCTCTGCTGCAGGGTCATGAAGCCTGGCACCTAGAGTGGATGGAGCACACTTGCATAGTCTGTCACACAGGTCAAACTTAGAATCTTGCAATTTACCTTCCACACATCTTCTGAACATGGAGGAAAACTTGTGTGCTTGGCAAAAAAGTGACGCAGATAAGAAAGGAATGTAAAAACTCCATACTGCCACTCAGTTACTTGGGGAATGTTCAAACCCAGTCACTTGATATTGTGAGTCAGTAACAATCACCTCTGAACCACCATGCCACTATAAAATGGATACAGAATTCACATATACAGATATTTTAGAAGGTTGAGAATTAAGAACAAAAATTATACCCAACTGGGGTCCTTACATCAAAAGAAAAATAAAGTCTGGTATGAACAATATCATTGTTCTAGTAGACTAGAAGAAGGACAAGCAAAGGGGTAGTAAAATTTGATTTTGTGGCAAATACAGGAAGTGGTGATCACTGAAAAATGTGACAAATCCCCCCCATGTCCTTCAGGTGGTAGCAGTCGGGTCATACACAGTGTGCTTGAAATCCTACTGTAAGTTATGGCATATAGCACAAAGCTGAGCTGGGCCTCAAGCTTACAGGATCTAAGGGTGCTCTAGGAGTTGACCTTAGAAATGGTCATCGAATTACCACAGCTGCTATCCCAGGGTGGTTCTTAAAAACTCTGTCTGGTCAAGGGCTCAAGGGATTGAAGAGATAAGAGAGGCCAGAGCTGTATGAGGCGGCGAGGCCAGTGGATCAGGTTAAGTATGGATAAATAGACAAGTACTTTGTGTGGTCCTAAGAAGGGTGCTGGCCCATTCACCAGATAGACGGGGAACTATCTAGTATAGGAAGGCCCAGAGAGGCCACATTGTTTATTGTTCTATGTTTATTTTGTACTTTTGTCATTCCTTTTGACAATACCCACTGCATGATATACTTAAAAGAAACAACATCTTTTATTTTTAGGGCACCCCTACAGTAGCTTGAACAGGGATCTGTGAAACACATCATTGAAAGATGCAATGCCATCATGTGCTTACAAGGAAGAAAAAAAAGCAAATAATCCTGATGTTAAGATAATCAAGTCAAGTCAAGTCAAGTTAGGGAGCATGCACTGGTACAGTGCGTTACCGCATCCACTACACAGTGAAACAACTCGGGATCCCGGTTGGCAACCCCCCAGGCAGACACGCGGTCCAGTCCTACCCTCCGGAAATGACCCTCTATCTGCCGCAGCCAGGTGTTACGTGGGTGACCCCTTGGCCTGGTCCAGCCACTTGGGTCCCCAACAATGAGGATCTTATGAGCCGGACCACCCTCGGGGAAACGCGCCACATGGCCGTAGTGCTGCAACTGACGCTCCCTCACAATGCAGGTAATGTGCCTCATTCGGGACTCCATGAGCAACCGCTCATTCAACACGAAGTCAAACTAACGGTACCCAAGGATTTTCCGTGGAGACACAGTACCAAAGGAGTCCAGTCTTCGTCTCAGGTCAGTGGATAGCTTCCATGTCTCACAACCATTTAGCAAAACAGGAAGCAGTAGGACTCTAAAAACTTGGGCCTTCATCCTTTTGCATAGATATCGTGAGCACCACACACCCCTTTCCAGCAACCTCATGACACCCCATGCTCTCCCAATCTGTCTACTGACTTCATTGGAAGAGTCACCAGAGACATGAATGTCACTGCCAAGGTAAGTAAACCTCTCAACAAGGTCAACACTCTCTCCGCAAACAGACACACTTCTGATGGCTGTGCCCAAGAGGTCATGAAAGGCCTGGATCTTGGTTTTTATCCAGGACACTCAGACTCCTCACTAAGTCCCTCGAGTGCCATGATCAGAGCCTCCATTGACTCCGCGAAGATCACAGAATCGTCAGCAAAGTCAAGATCCGTGAATCTTTCTTCACGGAGCTGTTGTTAAGATAATGTAGACAAAATACTTCAAATTGTTTCTCCACAATTGTCATTAACCCCCTTATTTCAAGTTTTATTTTCAAATTCAAGTTCTAAGTAGAAATTCAGTTAGGTCCTATGTACAATGAACAGTAGCTCACTATTCTTTTCACAGTAAATTTGACATAAGCATCTAGCTACTATAACATGTCTGTAATATGTTTACACCTCTTTGGTCAAAATGGCCATTTCTTCATGTTGAGCCTTTGAGGGGATCAGAGACCAAAGACATTGAGCATCTCCAGGATCAACTGGTGTCCGAAGCAGGCTCAAGTGTATAAATGATGGCTACTCATAGGTATTCCTGATTTGTTTCAGCACAAGACTAATAATGCTATTTTAACCAAGAAGGCAATTGAAAACGGGCAAAGGTTTTGTAGACCTCAAAAGACATCAATAAACTGTATGTAGCTGAACTAGGTGAAGGTTTAATCCAACTCTCACTTTACCTACTACTTGTAGAATCAAGAATATAGTATTGTATTAAACTTAATACAATTAAGTTTTATTGTTACTTTTTTCTGCATCCTTCCATTTCTCTCATGGGTCTATCTTAGAATGCAATCCCTGGGTCTTCGTAGAGACCAGTAGAATGTCTGAAGACCCTTTCAGATGAGATGATATACTGGATCAAAAGCTTAAAGATTTTACTTCTGTGGAGAAAAAAAAAAAGCCATGAGACTTCTTGCTTGGTACTCCACTTTCTGTTGTGCCCACTCTTAAACGTTTACCCAGCAGAGCCACACAGAACATTCCATCAACATTGCACAGAGTATCTACTTAAATCATAGTATAAACAAGTGTAACCATACTGCATGTGGTCAGCACAACACTTAGGACTACCAAACAGAATATGCTGCATAAATATTTAAAATTATGTGTACAGATAACCCAGGCATTAAGGAATAGGTTAAAAATCAGACTAGTAGTTTAGCTTTCATTAAGGCACAATCAAACACTGTAAAATGTCATTTTAAATTATGTGAAAATATTGCCTGTGCAAAAAATAGTTTACTTAAGCTATTGATAAAGCAAAATAATCTTTTTCTTATTGTGTGATTTGTGCTGCTTTGTTGTTTGTTTTTTACTATTTAACAATGCAGTGACTTACATATTTTGCCACATTTAATGCATGTTCAAATTATCTTAAAAACGGTCTGGTTTGGAGTAAAATACTCTGCACTGTTAACTAAAAATACTATTACAGGCACTTGTGCAGAATTTAGATAGGTGCTATTTAGAAATATTTTAATAACAGATAAAAAGATAGATGTTCATCTAGATTGGAGTATGACTAGCACACATTATAATATTTTGATTCCTTGGTGCCTTTTTTTGTATAATTGCATCTTTAATACCGAAAATATGCCAAAGTGAACATTCATCTCCATAAGGCAAGAAGCTAAATACAATCTTCATCTTTTACTTTTTATTACTTGTAATCCAACTACCTTGTTATTGCTTCAGAAGAAAAATATTAAATACTCAGATCATTGAATTATGGGAAAAGAAAATAAATCTGCTCTTTTTTTGAATCCATAATGTGACGTGTTGATCTCTTTCTGCTTCAAGTAAGCCATTTACATACAGTTTTGTGTTATATTGAATATCTTGAAAGGAAATACTCTTTAAAATATCAGGATCATTTTATTTAAAGATTCACACCTGTTTTATTTTCTAATTTGTCATACAAAAGATGTGAAGTCTTTCAAAAACACCACATGAGCAATCTCTACTTAAATGTAGCTTGGCTCCTTCGTGATCACAAATCAGCATCACAGATTAGCTTGGGTGCTCTCTTCACCTAAATTAGAAATGAGACACACGACCTGTATGACCTGAGGTTAAGATTCACAAGGGAAATTCATGTTAGCCACGCTGTCCACACCTGGCGTGTTTGGCCTGAGGTTAATCTACTTGGCAGCCATTTACAGGCAAGAGAAAATTATTGCTAAAAAAAGATGTATGATTTATTCACTATGCTATAAAGTTAATTTTGCAACGCAGTCAGATTTTTCTGGTGGTGCATGCATTTTTACTTTCAGTGGAGTTGTGTCTCCTCCAGAATGGCATTTTTATTTGATTTTAATTGAGTGCTACTGTAAATCCATCTCTTTGAATACATTATGAAGACTCTTATAACTTAACTGACTCTTCTCTTTATTATCATCTACCATAGAACAGATTCAACTTACAATAGTCATTTTCTACATTTTGGCCAGTGAAACAATCGAAAATCCTCAATTTTTTACCAACTGTAAAAAAAAGAAGAGTGACAGCCCCACAGTGATGAACTCCAAATTTAAGTGTGTTTAAAACATTAAGACTCCTCGTATATCGATAGGCCTCCCTTCTCACTTTAAAGATACCACTTAAATCCTGTTTATATTGCTGCAGCAATGTACACAAAATGCTTTGGAGATTCATACATAAGAGTTTTCTAATCCATTATATCTGGAACAAGTGGGTCTCCACCTAGACTATTCCTCATTTTCTTATCTTCCTAAACAATAAACATGTTTTTCTTCATCTTCTCTAAATATTTTCTTCCTTACACTGCACATTTATGCAAAGACAAATGCCCTTAAACTTTTATTGTTATGATTCGGTCATACAATTTATGAATTGCCTATATAGCTTTAGTACTGGCATAAGTGTTAAGGCTGCTTTTTATGACATAAGTGTTAAATTTAAAACATATAAAGAAAATTGCCAACATTAAACATGTCAAAAAAGTCAGACACAAAACCTCTTTGATAAAATCATCGTCATCAGGCTGTTGTAGTGACTATGGAAGAGGGAACAGTCCAGTCTTTGAGCCACAGATCATGGGACAGCAGAGACAGGAAGTTCCATTTATGAACAACGTCCACATATCTTGGTTCTCCTTCTTCACTTTCTGTTGCTGTCTTTTGTTTGTCTCATCATGGAGGCAGTTGGTTTCAAATTTCAGCTTCCACTTGTTGAAATGCCTGGTGCCATGTAGTGTAGTGGGGCTATCAAGAGTAATACAGTAATCCCTCCTTTTCATCTATCGCGGGGGGTTCTTGAACGCAACCCCCGTGATAGATGAAAATCCGTGAAGTAGAAACCATATGTTTGTATAGTTATTTTTATATATTTTAAGCCCTTATAAACTCTCCCACACTGTTAACATTATTAGAGCCCTCTAGACATGAAATAACACCCTTTAGTCAAAAGTTTAAACTGTGCTCCACAACAAGACAGAGATGACAGTTCTTTCTCACAATTAAAAGAGTGCAAATATATCTTCTCTTCAAAGGAGTGTCTGCATCAGGAGCAGAGAATTTCAGAGAGAGAGAGAGAGCGCTCACAAAGAAAAGCAAACAATCAAAAAATCAATACGTGTGCTTTTAAGTTTGCCGAAGCACCGCAATAAAGCGGCATTTTTTAGAGGAGCGTCTGTATCTTCTAAGCAAACAGCCTCTGTGCAAACAGCCCCTCTGCTCACACCCCCTCCGTCAGGCGCAGAGAACGTCAGAGAGAGAGAGAGCGAGATTAAAGCAAACAATCAAAAAAACAATAAGTGTGCTTTTAAGTATGCGGAAGCACCGCGATAAACCGGCATTTCTTAGAGGAGCGTCCGTATCCACTAGGCAAAAAGCCTCTGTGCAAACAGCCCCTCTGCTCACACCCCCTCCGTTCAGGCGCAGAGCATGTCAGAGAGGGTGAGAAAGAGGCAGAGACAAGCAAACAATCAAGCACCACGCGGGAAGCATAATCTTATAGCATTGAGGAGTTTTAGTTAATATGTAATACATGCTCTGATTGGGTAGCTTCTAAGCCATCCGCCAATAGCGTCCCTTGTATGAAATCAACTGGGCAAACAAACTGAGGAAGCATGTACCATAAATTAAAAGACCCATTGTCCACAGAAATCCGCGAACCAGCGAAAAATCCGTGATATATATTTAGATATGCTTACATTTAAAATCCGCGATAGAGTGAACCGCGAAAGTCGAAGCGCGATATAGTGAGGGATTACTGTATTAATGTTTGTGCTCTGCATTTGTTTTGTCTTCATCAATGTTTAATACAGATAAAAAATTATTTGAAAGTACTTCCTGTTATGTGCGCTAAGGATGCCAACTAGTGACAGCAATACCTTTTGTACAAGGGATTTCTGTTGTACAATCAGCATGTTCCTCGTCATTCGGTTTAAGTAGGCTGCTCGTTCACTACTCGGGATCTACAGGTTGCTCGCACTCTCTTCTGTTTTGCCATCATTGATTCCATGCACAAATCTTCTATCACTGCAGAACACTAATAATTATATTGTTGGTTTTATTCTGGGGTCATTTCCCATGGCTGGCTGTTTTATCTGTCTGGAGTGTCTGGTGAGATTGTTTTCATTTCTGTTTTAGGGTAGCTCAGTTTGAAATATTTCATCAATTAAATGTCAAGCAAGCATTTCCCAGCACTCATCCATCCATGAGACTTTGCATTTTTTGGATTTTGTGGGTCTTTTGCTTCCCTTTAGTGTATATTATTTATAGGGCAAATTAAAATATGAGAGGTATTTATCATCTCTCTGTGATGCACTGTGAATATTTTATATAACTAACAGGATTTTAATTATTTGTATTCATTATTTCACCTTTTTTAAAAATTATATTCACTTAACATTGCATTGTAACTTGACTCTTTTATCATCATGTTTGTGGAGAATGCGACAGGATTGTTAGGTAAATGCAGCTTGTTGTGGCCCACTCTAAACTAGCTTGAATGTGTAATCTGTCAAACTCCATTAATCATCAATAATAGAGGACTTGTATGGGGAGACAGGAGTTGGACATTCTAATGTAATGGCCCATCTTGCGGAGTTTTGCTCTTCAAAAGATTTCACAATAGATTATTTGGCAGTTATTCATTGCACTGACCTTTAGTTTAAAAAGAATAAGTTATTTTAGCCTTTTAAACTCATGTCTACTTGAGCTATCACAAGAATATTACATTTTCTACTGTGTTACTTGATGCTTTGACACATTCTTCTGAGTAATCGGTAGACAATGCAATCTAGCTATGCAATAGCTAACCCTAAGTCATAACTTATGATGAAAGCTTTACAGCCACAATATTGTCTCTAACATTATTTATTTTTTCATTGTGGACTCTTCTTTTACCTATTTTTTCCTGTAAAAGAGGGATGCTCGAGCACTCTTTATTAAGTCTGTCTAACGTATGTCTCCGTTTCTATACTTGATTTTTTTTCTCATAAAACTGTTAAAGGTGAGCCTCATGATTTGACCTCTGTATCACGACACATGGATTGACTCAAAGATGGATTTATTCATATTGAACAGTTAATTAATTGGTTTTGGGCACCTGGTTTTCACCAGTTGTTTTAATTCTAATTTACAGTTGCATCAGCGAATGTGCCAATGACTACCTGCCTACACTTTTGCATTAATCTAAAATGCTGCTTTAAATTAATGATACTAATAACCTAGAAGTCTCCCAGCCTAATGAGAAAGCTGAGTGAAGGTCCCCTGATGCAAAATTCCAGATTTAAAAATGGTACACAAAAGCCTAATTATCTTACAACACCTTTAGGACTGACCTTAATCAAGTAAGGTATATGTTGTGTGCCAGGCTCAGTGAGAAGTGTTACTGTGGCTCTTAGTAATTTGCTCGGTACTCAATAACTTTTTTAAGGCAATGAATATTTAATAAGCTGATGATACCCAGGGGTCCTCACGCAGCAGGTATGGTACCTACTCAGACAATTTCGGCTTCAATTTGTACACATTCTGAAATGGCTCATAGTATTACAAGCATTTTCCCTCATGCCAGCTTCAGAGTCTGTTTACCATCACTTAGCTAATGTGCCAATAAGATGTTGTCTTCTAGCACCCTGCTGCATTTTGAGTGTAAACCTTAGAGTTCATTACAGTTATATCCCCCATTCCCGCCATGTGTTTGCTTTTAATAACTGATGCTTTTCTATGAGGCAAACAAAAGACAAATGCATGAGAAAAAAAAAAAAAGATAATCAGGGTAATCGTGTTTACTTCAATACTGGAGTGAAATATTTGAAGCTGCATGTTTCACTTCTCTTTATTTTAGTTATGTTATTAGGTCATCAGCTCTTTATTTCCTTTGAGCGTCCCTCATTCTTTATTTACATTGTGTGGGTCCAATCCATTAACAAAATACACCTACCTGATAACTTTGGATTTTCTCATTGAAGCACCAGATAGGTGTGTTCGTGCTATTCATCTCAAGAAATATGAAAATGGAGAGGTGAAAGGAAAGAAATCAGTAAATTAAGGATGAGGTGATGTTCCAGTTTGTTTCAACTGATGATTATTCATGATTAGAGGGGTCGCTGTCTAACTGACATAAAAACAGGAGTAAAATTAATGTTGTACAGAATTTGTAGCTTGGCATTAATGGTTAGTAGGAGGTGACTGAAATAATATACTGTAGAATAGATGTTCTGTTCGAAACCCGGATGAATCTTCATGTGGGGAGAAGAGATGGCATAGGGAGTATAGGGACTGCCTCACTGGTCCAAAAACCTGTGTTCCTACCCCAGCGTACACTCTGCTGGTGTGTACTGGTTTTCTCCATGTACAGTTTCTTTATTCATCACAAATACATTAATTCCTAGTAACTATATTGCCTGGAAATGAACATCAAAGTTCAAGTTCAATGTCAGGTTTGGTTTGTGTGTGTATGAGTGTGTGCTGTGATGGACTGCTGTCTACTTCAAGGCTGATTCTTGCTTTGTGCCAGAAGCTACTGGGATTGATTCAAGTTCCCTTGAATCCTCTACCAGAGTAAGAGGGTTTAGATCAGGGTCATCGAACTCTGGTTCTGGAGGGCTGTAGTGGCTGCAGGTTTTCATTCTATTAATTTTTGCTGCTAATTAATTCCTTTTCTTTTTTGTTTAATAGTCTTGTTTTTTTAAGATTTATTCCCCTGAATGTCTTCATCATTCCTCTGAATCACTTCATTTCTTTTCTTAAATGGCACCCATTTAGAAATGGAAATGTGAAGTGAGTCAACTAACAGAAGACCAACTAATTCAGGGCCTCAGACTCCAACGAATTTCACTCCAACTGGTTGCTTAATTAGGCACTGATTCTAATTAATTAAACTCATTCTTTTGTTGCTACTCTCATTGTGCAATAGCATTGTGAAAGAAAAAAAAATTAACTGCTTGCAAGTTACTAAGAGATTAAAAAAAAAATAATAAGCTGTGTTTTTCTAGAACAGCAGGTTATTCATACAGGCATCTGTCATAATACAGGGTGCAGTAAGCTGAACAAGGACAATTTCTTTTTGTGGAACACATCCGTTAAACACAGGAAAGATGACTTTTCCTTCTTTAGGGCCCCTTTGCAATGTAAAAATAGAAATGGTTAGCCAATTCACGCAATGTAAGATGAAATGCTTAGATAAACATATTGTGCTTATTGATAATTAAGGGGAGGGAGGAAAAATATTTAAAGGCAATTGAAGCAGGGGAACTTTGCTCTTCTGCCTTACAATGTAGAATCCATGTACTCATCTGTGACTGAGTAAAGACTTATTGATTGAACTATTCCTGTCTTCCTTGGAGATCTCCTTCCACAGCATACATTTCTGAAATTGATGATTTTCTCTTTTCTAAGAGCACTGTTCAAATGTTTTGAGGACCTGAGCAGATCAACATTCCTGAGAACTTCATCTTTCTTTATTTTCAGATATTGTATGATGCAAGTGCTAGTCCTGTTTTGGCTCATTTTGTATCTCACTTGTTTGGCTGCTAATTAACCCTTTCAGGGCGAATATCAACTTTTATCAAAAGGGTGGCAATCAACTGTAAATGGAAAGGAAACTTAGTTTCATTGGTTTGCTTGTGATTCTCTGTGCTCACATGAATAGAGAGGATCAAACAACAGCAAAAATGGCATAGACATCTGGTGAGAGAAGCGAATGCGTGCATATTATCACAGAATTGGAATGTGACTTGTGACTTTGACACAAGTGATCGAAAACTAATATGAGGTACCAGCATCAGCTGATCGTGGTACTGAATAAGTTTGTGTAGCTGACCCATCTATGACAGTGTTGGCCTGAGAGGACCGTCACTTACCTTTCCTTGAGGTACAAACTAGATTACAGTGCACTGCGACTGCGACCACTTCTGTTGCCCCTGCTCCCGGTCACGCAAAGACAGTCTGGTGGCCAGCCTGCCACAGATTCTTGGTAAATTGTTAGCCACAGCATGCAGCAACAGATGTTATATCTATGTGAAACTTTTGCTTTGTGTGCGTTTCAGAAAACTGTGTTATTTAGAATTAATATTGAGCCCTCAAAGAGTTAAGGAAAAAGAAACAATTATTGGGTCTGAGTCTTCAATAGCAAGTCATCCATCCATCCATTTTCCAACCCGCTGAATCCAAACACAGGGTCATGGGGGTCTGCTGGAGCCAATCCCAGCTAACACAGGGCACAAGGCAGGAACCAATCCTGGGCAGGGTGCCAACCCACCGCAGCAATAGCAAGTCAAATAAAATCAATTCAAAAGAAGTTAATTAGCAGCAAAAACAGTTCACTAATTAAGAAAAGGGTTAGAATGTAAAACCTTCTGCCACTCCAGCACTCCAGTCCTGGAGTTTGACACCCCTGGTTTAGATAATGGATGTCTGGATAAGTGTACAGTTATACAGGCAAAAACTCTTATACTTCAGTCAACAGGTAGCAGTGTAGTATTTCATCAAATAGTTTATTTACACAGGATCAATTTCCAAATCATTTCTAATATTCATCGTTCTACTACCAAGCCTGCTTTTTCAGTTCAAAGTCGTGGGGAGCTGGTGCCTGTCCCAGCAGGATTACTTGCCTCAAGGCAGGAACCAGCCAGTCCATTACAAGGAATATTCAGCAAACACTCAAACTGTGCCAAATTTACACATTGTAAGGCAAATCGGTGAGTAATTTTTGTTTTTTTATGTTCCTCTATTTCTAATTTAATGAATAAAGAATCCTGAAAACAACAAGAAACCTCTGTTAGCAGCAATGTTAAATTCCCTCAGTTATAATTAATGGAGTCAATCTGATAACAGCATAAAGTGGCTCAACAGCCACCTCACACATCACCTTTTTCACCTTGGGTTTGTTTTGTTGTTCACTGCAGACAATAATTATTATTAAGTGACGAAATACAACTTCTTCCTTGTATTACACTGTGTGGCTTCAGTGTGAAAATATAAAACGGATAAGCGTTACTTTTTATGTGTTATCTTTCAGACCTTCTGAGAACATCTGAGTATACTGGTAGGATAAAATTTAAACACTTACATTTGTTTAATGTACAGTTTTTTAAAACTGTAATGATGTTTTTATTTGATATTTACAGAAATTAATAATGTTTAGTATTTAAAGGCCACAAATTAAATGAACAACTAACAAACAGTTTTTAGAAAAACACAAGTTAAATTTAAAAATTAGCAGGTTATCCTTCTTAACAATTAGGTTTAGAAAGGAATTTTGTCTTGTGTCAACAGTGCTTTGGCACTCATTTACCTTTTGTGGTGTACAGTACTTTACGTAGTGAATACACTCTCAAATAAGGACATTGTTTGTAATTTTTTAGATATTATATAACTTGTGTTCACACAGTGAGTTTGTACCAAGGATTGCAGTTGACCTCTTCAGTTTTAAAGACTCATTTTTTGACCTGTGATTGTTATTCCTGAATTTATATGATGCCTAGAAGAGCCTTGAAGAGTTAGAAGAACTGCAGGACTTGATTATTTACACATCTGGGTTGCACATGATGACTAAGACTTTCGTAACATAAATTAATTTTTTAAGCGTTTGGCTCTATATGAGCCAGTGTACTATATACAAACTAGAAACATGGCATGTAAGAGGAACACATATACAAAGTATCCATCCATCCATTATCCAACCTGCTATATCCTAACTACAGGGTCATGGGGGTCTGCTGGAGCCAGTCCCAGCCAACACAGGGCACAAGGCAGGTAACAAACCCCAGGCGGGGTGCCAGCCTACTGCAGGGCACACACACACACACACACACACACACACCAAGCACAATTTAGGATCGCCAATGCACCTAACCTGCATGTCTTTGGACTGTAGGAGGAAACCCACGCAGACACGGGGAGAACATGCAAACTCCGTGCAGGGTGGACCCGGGTCTCCTAACTGCAAGGCAGCAGGGCTACCCACTGCGCCACTGTGCCGCCCTACGTATAAAGTATAATGTTAAAACATAAACAAAGAAATAATATATGCAAAGCATACCTACAAAAATATGCATACATATATACACTTACATTCACACACATGCATATGTTATACAGTGTCTACATTCTGAGATATAGGTATATATATATATATATATAGGATGGATGAAAGGTCAAGTTACAACTGTGCCCAGGGTGGTCACACTCTGGAAAAGGGTCAATTCTGAGGCAAGCAATGACAGTTTCATTTGGATAGATGTGGTGTGAGATCATGTCTATCCTAGGCGACAACAGATCCATTACTACTTCCAGTAGTAATGGCTAGTTGAAACAATTACTACAATTAAATGAAAAGTTATACAAGAGAGCAGTATGAAGAGCAGCACTAACATAACAATCCTACACCCAAATAATAAGTGTTCAGCCCAGATTTACATGTTGTTGCCTTCTTGGGCTTCTGAAATAATCTATATATACTGTAAGATCTGTCTATACTGTCCACATTAGTTTCATATATCCTTGGAATTTTTTTGGAGGTCTGACTCTTGAGATTGTGATGTACATCCCGGAGATCCATGTGGTAAGAGTGGGATAAATTATTTATGATTTTGTATTTGGGAAGGGGGATTTAAATGAACTGTAAACTTACACATCAAATTGATTTGAGCACTAGAGTTGTATGTTCTTATTTCTTGCTTTTAGTTATGAACCTTACTATCTCTTTTGAATTGGTTAATTGTGACAAACAATGCTTAGTAAAGGAGAAGCTGTCAGCTCGTGGCTAGAAACACACCAATTAAAAATAATATAAAAACTTAATTAAAAAACATAACAGAAATACATGATTTAAAAAGTGAATTACAGTAGATCAGGACATTATAAAATGATTATTTAAAATAAAAATGACAAACATTGCAGAAATAGTACAAAGAGCATAAATCGGAACATTGGATCTTAACAAAAGGTATCCAAAGGCAGGGCTGTCTTAACGTATGGGCGCAATGGTCAATGGCCAGGGGCCCACAATGTTTCTGATGCCTATGTATGTTTCTGTTTTGCTATCAAAACAGGGCCCTCGGCGCACTACTTTGCCGGGGGTATATGATGCTGGTAACAAATAAAAAATAAACCAAAACTACAGCTGGGCCTTACACTTACTTAATACCTAAAATCATGAAAAGCCAAGTTTTACTGATCATTCCCATAATGCAAACTACCCTAGACTCTAAAACTTGATGCTGAACAGAAGGTGTAGTATTAGTGTTTTCATTGGTTATTTTGT
The DNA here is from genome assembly GCA_026402145.1 of Polypterus bichir lapradei. NCBI lineage: Eukaryota > Metazoa > Chordata > Cladistia > Polypteriformes > Polypteridae > Polypterus > Polypterus bichir. Next base: position 61,147,484 of record JANRMT010062856.1, on the reverse strand, counting down.
TTTTGACACTCTTTTCGGACAGGGTGCAGCGGTCGTTAAATTCCCTGATAATGCCACTGCTGACTAGAGTCTACTTGGAAGATTGTGCCAAGTTATAATTTAGATCATTGATAATCTTGATGGCTATGAAAGAAGTTGTGATACTAAGTAAAGCTTAACCACTCACCCCCCCCCCCCATCATGTTCTCTTCAAGAACAATCACAGTCATGCCCCCAAGAAAGAGGATATCATCTATTTTGTACAGCTTAATCTGTTTCATCGGCATTGGAACAATTGACCCTGCAGATAATTAATGTGCTTATAACCAGGAACTGCGGACGAGAACTGAAACTGGAAATGAAATAACTGGACTTTTGTTCTTCCTTACATTGTGATTTATTGTTAAGTCAATGGCAATGGAACTTTCAGAGACTGATCATTTCCACCAGGTATCTGGGCAGAAATGTAGTCTGCTGAATGTGGTTTCCAGCCCACTCTGTATACACTATAGCTGGTTGGACAGAGTAGTGTATTGAATTATACAAGAGAGCTATGCTAGGTCTTTATAGAGTGTAATTAAAAACTTGACAACCAGCGCCTGACATTAAGAGTAGAGTAGTATTTGTGATCGCATGTCCATAAGGGTCTGCTTAGTCGGGCACAACATCATTTTTAGGGAAACTCAAGAATAACAGTAGCACATAACTGCAAACAAGAACCAAAACAGAGAAAGACTGTATCTGCTGTAAAAGAAGCAGAAGTCTGACAGCATAAAGATGTTCAGAAGGAGCTAGGAGTCTATTTGTCCTTGTCGTTGCTGTTAGGATAGATTGCATTGATAAGCCACTTCTTAGTTTTCAATGCCACTCTCTCCCTTTCTGTCTTGGAGCGACAAGGTCTTATAGAGGACCATTAATGGGCAAATTTTCCAAGTGAGTCCATGGTGAAAATGGCTGCATCATGACTGAGATGATAAGTAGTAGACACGTTACGCTTCTGGAAAGACTTTGTGCATCCTTTTGTTCCCTTGGGAACAGTTTCTATAAAAGATGGTGTATTGTCGCTTCTGAAAAAACAGTTACTTGAATTAAACCTATGCTGTTAATTATTAATTTTATTGAAAAGAGCAGTATGAAAACTGTGTTTTTCCTTGCCTCTACATGAAGCAATACAACTCTGACACAGCATTTGGCATCGATCCATCAGTTTTTTTCATTTCTGCAGTGAAGTTGTATTTAACAATAGTAAAATAATGAAATTAAAGAATAATTTTGTTTAAAAAAAAGGTAATTATGTAAAGCACATTCACATGTCAGTGCTATATGTGCCATAAGGTGTACTCATGTGGTTCAGAAATGATTCAGTATTATTATGAACTCTTGCTGTAAGACTCTGTGAGCATGTGGCTTGTGAATCTCCACTTCATTAACATTGCCCTGCAGTCAGCCTGCAGCTTAAAATGATTAAAGACCAAACCGAATATCCAAAAAATCCACTTGTTGCAGGCTACAGTTCTTTTACTGAACTACCTTTGTTCACAGAGACCAGCTGTCTGTTACTTTGCTCACCTTTGTAATTATCAATTAAACTTATCCTCACCCTGGACAGCCTTAATGTGATGCATTTCCTTTTGCTTGTGCATCATATGTTTCCCTAAGCCATTAGGTATTAAATCCATATCTCCATTTCCTGCTAAAATCATTTACTTCTAAATGACACCCATATAAACACACAGAATGTAAAGAAAGGCCGCACTAATTTATTACAACCAGTCAGTCATCGCCCACTGGCGACTATTGATCTTAATGATATTTTCTTGCCATTACAAAGTGTCAGCTCTCTAAGACAAAAAGTGGAAAAGTAGCTTACTAAAAGGAAACATTGCATGACTGACACTTTGGTGTTTCTCACTGTTTATCCAAAGACTTCCACGCAGAAGGATAAAAGGGAAAAGGGAAAAAAGTACTACATGTTTGGTGAATGAAGGCAGAGGGGACCGGGTTGGAATCCTGAGTTGGCCACTGTCTGGATGGAGTCTTCACATTATACCCAAGTTTCTCTGAGCTTTTTCTCCAAGTGCTCTGGTTTCTTTTCATATCCTTAAGGCGTTCAGGTTAGGTTTTTTTGGCAGGTTTAAATTTGTCTCAGGTAAGTGACTATGAGAGTGCCCTGTAATGGGCTGGTGTCCCATCCAGGATTGGTTCTTGTCTTGTGCCCTTTGCCTCGTGCTCCCAAGAGAGGCTCAAGTACTAGGAAACACATGGACCTGTAGTCCTCGAATAAAGGTGTTTTATATAGAACCAGCTGAACTTTTTGGCAAGACAGGCTTATGTTTTCCAAAATGAAAAAAATACATCTTCACAGTGATAACATTGGTGATATAACTTTCCAAAATGGTGCTCATGTGTGAACATGCATTTCTGTCTTCTCGTTCTTGCATTCTGTATCCTTTATTATGTGTCTTCTGTGAAGCATCTGATGCTCAGCCAGCAGATGTCACTGTTTTTCCTTCTTCCTGTTAAGGAGTACTTTGTCACTGTCAATACACACAATACTTATATTTAATGTAATTATGAATCTGGAAGATCTATGTAGTATGTCCTAGGGCATTATCAATAAAAAGATGGGCTTACAAGGATTGATTTCACTGCAATAAGCTTTTCTGCCTCTCAGTAAGACGCTAAGCAGATGTCACTGCTTTTCTTTCTGCCATATCATTTTATTGATCAATTTTTCAAGGTTGCTCTGATCTAAAATTTACAAAGTGTATCGAGTCATAGGCTTTAGATTAAGACCAGGATGAAGGTTCTAGCCCCAGTAGTTAAAAAGCTCCAGCAGGTTGCCATGTTACATGTGTTTGATGTGAAGCGGATGCTGTCATTCTCGTTCTTCTTGTCACATAATTGGCTTTCATAGATCATGAGTAATAGCCTTACAGATGGACAGACCTTAGCATTTTATATATAGTATATAAAATAACAGAATGGGAGCATTCTTGAATGGGCGCCACATCCTGGATAATATCAAAGCAGTCCAAATAGGCACTAGGAACAGTACTTTTAAATAACTCAGAATACACAAGGGAGAGTAAACGGAAGGAATAAATACAACACAAAAGGTATAACAACACAGGCTGTGGCACTCTGTTATTTCTAGACTTAGCTACATGCACAAATGAGCACCAAATTTAACATCTTCTGCCTTCCTCCTAGCCTTCCTTTATCAAATGCACTGACCACTTTATCCTCCTGCTTGCCAGGCGAATCCTTGCTTCGGCTCCTCTGTCTACTTTAAGATTGTCCAACTGAGGATGTGGAGACCCTCTTAAGGCTACTTCTGTTAGTACTTCCAATTCTACCCTCAACTATCCAGAGCACCCCAAGAATCTCTGTGGGAACCTACAGTCTCTGCAGCCAAATAATGCTGCTGGCCACTAATGACCTTGATGATTACTGCTAATTTAGAGAACATCCCCAGGTTGGGATCTGTTGTGGCATCCCAGCTAGGTAATAACATCCTTGTCAGGATATGTTTTGGTTTACTGTTCCCCTGCTAATCCGGTCTTTGTTGTAATGGAAATATAGTTTGATTTGTAGTTTATGCTATATTCATGTCTGATTATTATGTTTTAAACAAGAATATTATGATTTATGACATAGAGAATATGATACTATCCTAATTAGGATCATGCAGTGGTGGTTCCAGATGGCCACCAATTTCCTACAGCTGTGAAAATTGGAAAATGTGGCGACATATAGGTAATTAATAGGCAACACCAATTTAGACCATTGAAGTTAACTAAGACAAACATTTTGCAAATAAAGTAACTTTGGATCAATGGCATAAAAAGAGGTGTGTGCTGGTTGCTGACATTAGGCCAACACCAGCATGGTGTTGACTGCCATTTCCAGTGCCGTCCAAGGCTCACCTTTTTAAGACTTGTAATAACTGCCTACTATATGCGTTCATATCAGGTCTTACAATCCTTTACTGTATAGCATGGCATCAGGGCCTCTCAAATAATTTTACCACTCGCCATGTATTCACTTTATCTCCATCTTATATGTATGTTTGTTTTTATCTGTGCTATTTCATATTTACCTTTCACCAAATCCTTTTCTGAAATGATACTCTAAGCCTGTATTGATCAATTATGTGGGAGATTTATTTGCTGGGAAAGCTTTTTGAATAGTTTCTTGCTCACAGTATGCAATCAATGAAGAAAAGAAATACAGATTTTAGTCAATCAAGCATTTTGGTGCTTTCTTCTTACGTTGATTTATATTATTATGGTTTGAGCAGAGGTTGTAATTGAAGTCTCTTTATATAAACACACTGGCATATTGTTAGTCATGAAGGAAAGCTTAAAGTAAAGAGACTTTTGAAACCTATTCATTTCAATAAAGAATTTTGGGAAACACTTAATGATTGTAATGAATGAGGTACACCTTTAGTCTCATTTGCTGTGAGTGTGCTTTAAATTAAAAAGAGTAGTTTTGCTATGTCTTAACTGTTTTTTGCTGCATGGTGAAGCTGCAAATCTTAGAAAGAGCATAGCAGTTAGCATATCTGTTTTTTAAGTTCCCAGCTCAAACTTTGATATTTGAAGAGAGAAGCTCTTGCACCAGCTGTGAATAACATTGGACTTGCCACACAGGATAGAGATTTTGTTCATTTTTTATGTATGGACCAGACCTTTGCGTCAAGTGGTGTTGAATAAACACAAGACCAGGAGTGCCCCAGTACTTCCTGCTGTTTACCTGTGAGTTTTGAAATGCAAGAATTTTTTTTGCTGCTTGGTAGTAAATGCATAACCTGCTTGGATGTTCTTTATTAATCCACCACTTGTCTTTAGGCTGTGGCTTGATCTAGGGGCACAGGCTTTTCATCAGAAATGGCAGATGGTCCACGTACATGCAGTTTTGGCCTTTCATGACAGCAGCAAGTCTTTGTGCAAATCCGATAAGAAAACTGGTAACATTAAAGACAGACAGATATGCATTATAGCATTTTGACTATTTTGTTTATTCTGCTGTGCTAAGTAAAATTGTTTAGCCTGATCATCATTTGAATGTAATGTTATGTTATGTATATGTTTACTTTTTATTGCTATTAGCTTTATAAGTTACCCTGAGAGCTCTGAGCAACAGTAGCCATAGAACCATAAACAGTCCATGATGATATTAGCAGTAGACTCAGTGTGCACCCTCTAGGAATGTAGAAGATGTAAAGCATTAGGCATATCCCTAAACGTCCATTCCCAGGCTTTTGTGTACAAGGTTTGTGATGAGAGTAGTAGTAGTAGACTCTCTGTTTCTTATATTATTATGCACAGCTCAAAAAATTAATGGCACACTTAATCATCACAGTCTTAATACCATGTCAGTTACACTTCAGAGATATCATTCTGTCCAGTTAGGAAGCATAAGCGAGTTGAAATGAACCTTGAACTTCACCCACTTTGGTGGGTGACAAGATGTGCACTGGAGAGGCAACAGTAAAACACCTAAAAAAGGAGTGGTTTTGCAGGTGGTGGCCACAAATAATTGTTCTCTCCATATCCTTCCTGACTGATTCTTCTCTAGTTTTGTTTTTTGCTAGTGTCCGTATCACTACTGGTAGCATGAAGTGGTACCTTCATTTGATACAGGCTGCACAGGTAGGCCAGCTCCTCCCTTCACAAGAAGGTTGGCTCTGTCTGCCAGCACAGTCTCAAGCATGAAGAAGATACCAGGAGACAATATTAAGTAATTAAGTGTCTCCTTATTATTGTTATTATTATAGGTATGCTATTAGTAAATGGTGGATATAAGATATGGGATAGTCTAATGTTAGATAATCCAAGATAATAATAGGCAGAAACTAAGCATAAGTGCAAGAATTGTGTCAAAAAAACAATAGAGTGTCAATTGAAATCAAACATGAGCCAAAATAAATTAAAACTACAAACATAAAACAAAACTTGAAGTCCCAAAGTGCTAAATGAAACCTAATTTACCAATAAATTCTTGGAAGCACCTTTTTAGCTTCTTGTAACATCAAAGAGAAAGATGTGGAAAAAGTGAGAAAATTCCAAATTTGGGTGTCAGAAGCTGCTGTGTGCCTCCGTCTTATATAGGTGGTGTCAGGGATGCCGGGGCAACGACCCGGCCGGGACGACATGAGGGACCGGATGTGGGTCTACGCCCACCCTGGATCACGTGGGGGCCGCCTTCCTGGTCGCTCTGGGGGCCACGGGTTGATGGCATGGAAGCCCTACCCTGTAGGGGCCCGTGGTCACCGCCAGGAGGCGCCCCAATGCCTTGGGGACCTGTTGCCCGAGCACTTCCGCCACACCAGGAAGTGCTGGGGGGAAGATTTAGGACGGCACCCGGAGAGCTGCCGGGAGGACAGCTGGCACTTCCGCCACGCTGGGGCGTGGCCAAGGGAGGAATGCCGGGAGCACCTGGTGCTCATCCGGGGACTCTATAAAAGGGGCCGTCGGGAGGAGGAAGGACGAAGCACAGAGGAGGTGTGGAGGCGGCCCGAAGAAAGGCATTTGTGGCCAGGACTGTGTATTGGGGTGAAGGTGTGCACTGTTTGGGTCTGAGTGACCAAGTAAATAATTGTAAATATTGTAAATAAACGTGTGGTGGTTGAGAAACAACATGTCCGCCTGTCTGTGTCCGGGTTGGCTCCACAGTGGTGAGTCATAATGTAATGTGTCATATGGCTTCTGTTCCATGTGGCTGAAAAATAGTATAACAAAAATATAGCTATGACCATACAAAAACCACAGTGAGAAAGAAAATGGCATCATCAGTATAATGATAAAAAAATGAAACAGAGGTATTAACTGAACAAAATGAAGTCCAAAAGGAAATAATTCAGAATCACTTCATCTGTGGGAAAGCAATGCATCTACAATGCTACAAATCTACAAATCAGTTTTTTTTTATTCAGCTATAGATGGTGACATCCTTTTTCCCCACTAGCTGTGGGCCATCTGCAGACATTACTTAAACATTCCTTGAAACTTAGGCTGAATGCTAATCCTTTGTTGTAAGATGTTATCTTTGAAAATCAGTTTTTAAACTGTAGGAATTGCACCTCCAGATGAGCTGCAACTCACTATTTTGTCAAAGATTGAATTAAGAATTGAACACTTCTTTACTTAATGTAGCTGAAGCAGAAATCTTGTCAACCTTTAATAAGTTTCTGAATGAGCATGTAAAGGTGGAGGAACAGGAGGTGTTGGACATTTATAAATACTCACACGTGTGTCTGGATGGATTAGGTGGACAGAGCAGACTCTTATTTTTAAAGATACTTAAAAACTGCTGAGGAAGTAACATCATTTACTTCCAGGCATTGCCAAACCCCTGAATTTATCGGGAAGGCCAGCTGTATGAAAGAAGTGACACTGGACTTGTTGATGTTGGTGGGGAAAAAGAACAGATGATGATGGCAAAACTAGACGCCATCAGAGCTAATGCTCCCCATCATCTCCATGGTGCTTTGACCGGGAGTATCTTTAACTACTACTTAATAACTACCATGGAATAAGCTAGGAGGTGCAGCTGTAGCTCATTTTTGCCTTTATTCATCAGAATTAATGCTTCCTCCCATTGTACTTATCTTCATTCATAATAGACACTATTATTATTATATATCATATTGTGTATATAGTATTGCCTGTTATGTGGCTTGTACTTGTATTATAGTTTGCATTTTTGTTATTTTACAGTTTTGTACTATAATTTGTAATCTGTGCTGCAACTATACCAAGTGATTTTTCAATATGGTTATCAATAAAGTGCTCTACTATCTGTGTATCCAATACAGTATCTATCTATCTATCTATCTATCTATCTATCTATCTATCTATTTCATTAGCTGTAAGCAGTCATTGCCCATTAAGTATGCACCCCAATTATATAACTAGAAATGCTAGTGTTATATAGACATGCTACAGTTGATAGATTCTATTTTAATTGTTTTGTTAAGTAAAATTGTTTGAACTTTTTTTTAGTTGATTTTTTGAATGTATTGTTTTTATTGTTGTTACATTACAAATCATACCCAGAACTTCAAGGAGCAGTGGATTCAGAATTAGAACACACTGCAATTAACCTCAGCGCTAGTCTCTGGTAATGCCTGCACCTGACTCAGGGCACCCATGTTTGAATGATGCATATGTGACTCAACAGGCATACACCTAAACTTGGTCATAGGGCTCCAAATACATTAATTGTTTGTGCTCTATTTGCCAGTGATAACCACATAGCCAATCTTTAAATAAAAAGTCATTAAGGATTTATCAGGTCATGACAGTAATGAGAAGTGTCACAGTGGGTTCCTTGAACCTCGGGGAGGAGAAGAAAAATCGGGGTTATCTTGCCTGATTCCTACTTGCTAGTGGGAAAGTGACAGTATTGACACATATTCTTTTATATGGGACATGGTATCAGTAATGGGTCTTGGCAAAGTAATGTGAGAATTAGAGAAGTCTCCACAGGCCATTTGCTGTCTTAAAAAAGATGTGGGCTAGAAACAAGAGAGAAGCAACAACTGCAATATGACACAGAGATGTTTGATCACCATGGTAACTGCTGTATTTCTTTTTATACTTAATCTAACATTTAGTAATAGAATTGATGATTCTGATTCATCTAATGGGGGAACATCTGAAACAAGGAGTTTAATACTATGAAACCAAGAGAAACTGAAGTGCCACCTGCAGGTGTTACTATGCATTCACTGGCTTTAAATGTAGTGGGCTATATTCAAAGAGAGCTGGCAGTGAGTGTGTGTGTGTGTGTTTGTGTGTGTTGGTGTGTTTGTGTGTGTGTGTGTGTGTGTGTGTGTGTGTGTCCAAGCAATTACCCCAAAGAGCAGTGGTATTTTTGGTTCTTAAATTTAGTGGCATTTCTGAAGACGGTATGTAAAATGTGTCCCTATACATCCTAGACGATTAAAATAAAACAGATCCCTGCTTGAAAAGCAGATAATGGCACAGAGGTGGAGGCGGGGGAGGTCACCACGGGCCAAAAGAGGCTGAACTTCATCTTCAGATGAGTCTTATGCTTGGCACCTCTGTCACAGTGTAAATGGCACATACCATTTAAATAACCTTCAGTGGATTCTTAGTAACATGTCAGGATGTGGCCTCTGTCAAACAAGTCAACCTTAATTAAATGTCACTGGCCTGAAAGCCAGTAATCTGGGAGGAGAGCGAGAGAGACAGCCGCATACACACAGAACAAAAATATTCCAGCTTCTCTCTAACTGGTTTGGACACTCATGCATAAACACAAAGGCCAAAGCTTGCATTATATTTTTTCCTTGTCTTCTTGCTTTCTAAAAGAAAAATTGAAGTTTCTCACTATGCTCTACACAATGTCTGCATTTCAGATCCCTTACTTGTCAGGTCGGTTGTCTATTGTAATTATTTGTGTGTCAAGTTGTAGGTCACGCCAAGTGCCTAATCCGACTTTGTCACTTTGACTTGGCTTTGGTGTCTGTTTCTGTATATTTTATTGTGAAACAACAATTGTAACTTGTGCTACACGCTGCAATTACATAAATGCCTGCAATTGCTCAATAGGTGCAGTGTATCATTTAGGATGTCCCAACACTTGATTTGATTTCCTGAAAAACACCTATTAAATGATAACCCACATTTGAAACAACCGTTGGACACCTGTGTTTGTATGGCTTTGCGAGCTAAATGTGACAGTTTCAGGAATGACAGGCTGAAATCAATGAAAGTGTATCTTGTTCTTCTTTTTATCCAACATAGAATTTCAACTATTATCAGAACTGTTAAATCCACTTCAGGGTGATGAAGGGCCAGAGCCAAATTTTGCAAGAATAGGCAAAATACCTTGGACACATAGTTGCACAAAGGCAATTTAGAGTTAATTTTAACATTCATATAGAAGGGACAGTGAAGTGCCACTCACAGAGGAGACCTAATAATTCTACCAAATTGGACTGGATTCCGACCCAAGGCATAGGAAGCTATGAGACAGTTTTTCCAATGGAGTAACTTTGAAAATCAGTGCCTAAGTGTCCGTCCCTCCCTCCTCTAAATCCAGTAAAAAAGCTTCCTTGCAAATTTATTACTGTTGTCCCATCCAAGTTTTCTCCCTGCTTTGCACCCTCTGCCACCTGGATAGAATTATGTAACCCTGACTGAAATAGCCTGGAAAATGGACAGCTGATGGGGCTAGCCTGGTCTGATGGCAAGATACTGCACCACAGTGTTTCTAGACTATTCTGCCACAAAAATGAACAACATTTTTAAAGACATGACATTTTTCTTAGAAAGTCTGAAATGAGGGGAGAGGAGACTTGCTTAGAGTCATCTAGAGAACGACCGTAGAGGAAGATGAAGAGACCCGATTAGTGTCACAGTGGGAATCAGTGCCTGAGGTTGGAGGTAATGAGAAGCCTTTATGGTCACACCAGGTTTCAGTTGCTTAGTGGACTGTTGTCAAGCTACTTTTTATTGAATTCTTCAAAATGAAATAAAAAATCTAAAACTCCAGAGAAAAAAGCATTTCCAGTCTTAAAACACACTGAAACATGGCCAGAGCTGGCAAAACGTAATTTCTAGTGCATAACTCCTGGTGCAATACAAAAACACGTCATGAATTAATTGAAGTCAGGTTCATTATAATGAATTCTGGGGAAATACAAATGCAGACTGTAGTATTTATTAGCCAAAAATAAAATAAAATTCTACTTTTTTACACTGAAATTTCATTCATAGAAGAGTAAATATTACTTGTTATCATTGCAGAATACTGGACTTGGCATAGTCACAGATCATGCTATATAAAGGTGAGGCCATGTTGCTCTTTTCCTTGGAAATGTAACCTTTTCTATGTCTATACTCGTATCCACCTCTGTCTCAAAACATTAGTAATTAGAAAATACAGTTTATTTGGGTAAATATACTTTAAACAGTCTAAAAATGGGTTCTGTGCACGAGCTTCCTTTCTGAGTGGATTTATTAAAGCCTGAATATATTGTGTATACGTTTTGAATTAATTATGCAATTAGAAACACTTAGAATTATCCTCCTCCTCCCAGGCTTTGTCGTTCAGGAATGAAGAAGAAACACATTTCAGATGAATGCTTCTAAAAGAGAGCCCTTGAAAATTTGATCGGGTTGGACACTGATAGAAAAGGCTACACCTTTGGGACAGAATGAACATGCACAAGGATGTCTAACTTAAATACAGAGGAGTCATCTCAAAACCATACCAGAAGAAATTGGGCTGCTTCAGGAAAGGAATGTGACAGCAGTTTTTGAACTGGAGCTAATTAATTGTGAAGAAATGATTAACCATCAATTCATGAATTTCAAGCACTTTGTTCTAAATGAGGTGAAACTTCACATGTGCCCAGGTTATTAATAATAATTATTGTTGAACATTTATGCTGTCTGAATGATAGATTGCAAAGGTACTTTGATTTTGTAAGTGTTTAATGTATAGAACATTTGATGGTTCTGGGTTTGACAAAGAGGTGTTTGAGGATAAAAGAGTACTTGAAACTCAAATGGCAGGGAATGGGACAGGAAGAAGAGAGGAAGAAAACACTAGGAGTCCACGGCTGCTTTATTTACAGCAGATTTCAGGCTATCAGTTAGGAGTGAGCTCTGGAAATAAAAAGCTGACGGAGGTACTAATCAGGCTTCATCTCCATATTCCACCAGATACTATGAGCACTTCAAGACATTTATAAAGGTTTTTACTTGTGCTGGTTATGTTTCAGTTGTTCAGTACACATACTTTGCAAAATTGCACTATTTTTTTCTGGTTGATTATTTAAGATTATTTTGTCAGCATTTAAATAAATAGTACATGTGGCTTTGTAAATGTCTTCCAGAAGAAAAAATGAAAGTAAAAGGTGGACACTGGTCGTAACATCCATTTAAAATGAATATGGAAACAATCGCCTTGTGTGTTCAGGAGAAAGCGTTAGGTCCACAAAATAGACCAGGTTCAGTTCTGGAAAGTGCATTGTGTAAAGGTAGCTCCAATTACATTACCACACACTAAAAAAAAAAAATAAACCATATCAGCCCTAAGATAAATAACTACTTGTACTGATTGTGCTTATGTACACAAATATTCTGCTGGTGAGGCCTTTGTGCCTTTGTTCACTTTACTATGACATACTTGTTCATTGGCTTCATCACCAAATATATGGAAAAAAGGTTATTGAGGCCTACAACTCAAAAGTCTCAGTGCTGTACAGTCAGCACATTTAATAACTTTAAAATAACTTAGTTATTGTACAATAAATTGCTAGATAAAGAATTTTGTCATTATTTCTTCTGAGAAAGGCTAAGAGATACTTTCTCACAGACTGACACTGTATAATATGTCATGTCATTTTCTAACCCCTTAATCCAGACCTGAGTCACATGGGGGTTTTGGGGGTGCTGGAGCCTATCCTAGCTAGCAAAGGGTACAAGGCAGAAACAAACCATGAACTGGGTGCCAGTCCATTGCAGGGTGAACACACACCAATTAGCATTGCCAATTCACCTAACCAGCTTGTCTTTACACAGAGGGAGGAAACCCAGACAGACACAAAGAGAACATGAAAACTCTGCACAGGGACAACCTGGCATGAACCCTGGTCTCCATACTGAGAGGCAGCAATGCTACTAGGTAGCAATGCTATGGACTGGCAAGCTTTGTTGGGCTGAATGACCTGTTCTCGTCTAGAGAGTTCTAATGTTCTAATGTACTACCGCACAACCAAGCCACCCCTACACAGTATAATAGTGAAAATAAAAATCAAGAATTTATAATAAAAAGGAAAGGTAAACAATGTAATATAAGAATAATAAGTACAGTAACCCCTCCTCGATCGCGGGGGTTGCGTTCCAGAACCCCCCGCGATAGGTGAAAGTCCGCGAAGTAGAAACCATATGTTTGTATGGTTATTTTTATATATTTTAAGCTCTTATAAACTCTCCCACACTGTTAACATTATTAGAGCCCTCTAGAAATGAAATAACACCCTTTAGTCAAAAGTTTAAACTGTGCTCCATGACAAGACAGAGATGGCAGTTCTTTCTCACAATTAAAAGAATGCAAACATATCTTCTCTTCAAAGCAGCACTGTCAGGAGCAGAGAATGTCAGAGTGAGAGAGCGAGATAAAAGCAAACAATCAAAAAATCAATACGTGCTTTTGTGCTTTTAAGTATGCCGACCACCGCGATAAAGCGGCATTTTGTAGAGGAGTGTCCGTATCCTCTAGGCAAACAGCCCCTCTGCTCACACCCCCTCCGTCTGGCAGAGAGAGAGAGAGAGAGAGACAGAAAAAAGCAAACAATCAAGCACCACGCGGGAAGCATATCGTATATCATTGAGGAGTTTTAGTTAATACGTAATACATGCTCTGATTGGGTAGCTTCTAAGCCATCCGCCAATAGCGTCCCTTGTATGAAATCAAGTGGGCAAACAAACTGAGGAAGCATGTACCATAAATTAAAAGAGCCATTGTCTGCAGAAATCCGTGAACCAGCGAAAAATCCATGATATATATTTAGATACTAGCAAAATACCCGCGCTTCGCAGCGGAGAAGTAGTGTGTTAAAGAAGCAATGAAAAAGAAAAGGAAACATTTTGAAAATAACGTAACATGATTGTCAATGTAATTGTTTTGTCACTGTTGTGAGTGATGAGTGTTGCTGTCATATATATATATATATATATATATATATATATATTTACACACACACACATAAACATATATATATACATATCTATACATATACACATATATATACACACACACATATATACATACATATATATATATCTACATATATACACATACATATACATACACACATACATACATACACACACATATATACACACAAATACATATATATATACATACACACACACATATATAAACATATATATACATATACATACATATCTACATATATACACACACAGCTATTTCGTATTTCGTATACGCTGCTTGTTAAAACGGATAACTCCTGCTCTTACGTGCAAGTCTGCGTGGATATTATGAACTATCGTATTTGTTCAAGTTCTATTTAAATTTTAAATAGAAGGAATTTTTATTTAGTCGACAGAAATATCTTTGGTAGGAATGGTAAAAACAGACAGGAATATTATTCCTGAATAAATCAACTCAAACCTTAAACAACTTATAATATTTTGCTCTCCATAAAAATATATCCTGTCTAAATTATACAAGTTAGAAATAAAGTAAACGTTAAAAGAACAAACATTCAAATTTCTTTACTCTTATGTAATTTTATATAAAAAATAAACTTAGATTTTAAATATCCCAAAAGATTTTGCTCTCCATAAAAATATATCCTGTCAAAATTATACAAATTCAAATATGAACATGCTGCATAACAAAACCTGGAAATATAAATAAAATGTGTTCCTTTCAGCAATAACAAATCAAATCATTCAGTTGTCTTTGCTCATATGTCATTTTAGAGCTGGACGCCTGGCATCTTTTTTTGGCAACAAGTTCGTTTATGTTTGGTGTGAGGTTCTGTGTTGTGGAGATTCTCAGGATGGACTGAAGGTGCTCATCAGTGAGGCGACTCCTGTGTGCTGTTTTGTTAGTCTTCATCACTGAGAAGAGCTTCTCACACAGATATGTGCTACCAAACATGCACAAGGTTCGAGCCGCATGTAGACAGACTTTTTTTGTTCTTCAAAGTCACCAAAGCGCCGTGCAAACTCAGTGCGCTCAGTTTATCAGCAAAGTGCGTATTTGGGAACACCGTAGTGACGACTTGGTTCAACATTACTTGGCAACAGGGAAAGTGGGGCAAGTTGCACTGGTGCATTTGTGTCTCCCATAAAAGCAGCTTCACTTGAAATCACTTTGTGATTGTGCACGGGTAAAAATGTCCGCTGAAGTGTCAGATTCTTGTTTAATTGTTCTGCTTTCTGTATCTTCTGCATTGCATTCAGGTCTTTCAGGTTATCTTGATGTTTTGTCTCATTGTGCCGTCTTAGATTAAATTCTGTAATTACACCCACATTAGCTCCACAAATGAGACACACGGGTTTACCGGCAATGTCAGTAAACATATACTCAGCCTCCCATCGGTTTTTAAAGGCTCTATGTTCAGAATCACATTTTCTCTTCGGCATCGTGTGGGCTAGCTTCACAATAACTTGCACCTTCATAAGCTAGATTTGATTAACGCGGTAAGTGTTCGGCAAGGCAGCTGAAGCGCTGCATTATGGGATCTGTAGTTTATTGTGTTACCAGCGCTTCATATACCCGGGCCATTAATAACAATAATACAGTATATAAAATGATCTCGCGGGCCGGATATAATTACACGCCAGGCCGGATGTGACCCGTGGCCCTTGAGTTTGACACATATGGACTAAATAGAACTTGAAAAGATATATTTTTTCGTACATCGAGCCTGCGTGCTATTGTGGTTTTGCCTGCATGCCTCAATAAGTCACCCTCCCCTCGCTCTTACTTTTTTACCGTTCATCTAATGAATACACTGAGTATGGCTTTACCAAAACAATCATTGATTGCGAATAAAGTATTCATTATTCGAGTATGTAGATCGGGGTATATATATATACATATATATATACCCGCGTATCGCAGCGGAGACGTAGTGTGTTAAAGAAGCTATGAAAAAGATTTGTTTCTTACTGCATCAATAAACAGCTCGTCTTCTTCTTTATCTGAGACCTGACACACTGCATGTACGGGTTTTTTTTTTTTAACACTGTCTTCCTTTAGCGGGACATTCACTTTTTCCACCGTGTGCTTTGTTTCTGCAGTAGCTGCAGTTATGAATAATATGCTTGTATGTATCAGACGCTTCATATTTTTTTGCTGCCTTTTCAATTGTGTAATTCGGTTTTTGTTCAGCGCTCTTTGGAACTGTTGCTTTTTGTCTGTGCACTGCGTCAGTTCACGTGAGCCGCTCGGTGTACATGCATCGAAGTTTCCCAGCTGTGCTGGTGCCATGTCGTGCTATGTCCATGGCTGTATCTAATGTTACCGAAGTCCCGGCACTTAAAACTTTCTCTCGCAGTTTCGCTGAGTTTGTGCCAAACACCACCCTGACCATCTCATCTTCCTCTGCATAAGCACAGTCCTTCACCCGTGAATATTTACCCGTGGCAGTGTTTCTATTGGATTGCCGCTGACAGACGGCCTTATATGGGCAGGCACTAAATTACAAACGCTAGCGGCAGCCTGTCTATGAACTTAATTTAAAGTTTAGGTTTACATCGTGCTTTGTTTCCGAAGTAGCAGAACTCATGAATATGGTTGTATATGTCACTCGCTTGCTTCTTATTGTTTCGCTGCCTTCTCAATTATATAATGCATGTTTTCTTCAGCGCTTTTTGGGCCTCTTCCTGGTTTTCTACCTACTGTGTGATTACGTGGGAGGCGTGATGATGTCACATGAAACTCCGCCCCCACGGGTTTCACGCTCATCTCCATTACAGTAAATGGAGAAAAACAGCTTCCAGTTATGACCATTACGCGTAGAATTTCGAAATGAAACCTGCCCAACTTTTGTAAGGAAGCTGTAAGGAATAAGCCTGCCAAATTTCAGCCTTCTACCTACACGGGAAGTTGGAGAATTAGTGATGAGTCAGTCAGTCAGTCAGTCAGTCAGTGAGTCAGTGAGTGAGTGAGTGAGGGCTTTGCCGTTTATTAGTATAGATGCTTACATTTAAAATCTGCGATAGAGTGAAGCCGCGAAAGTCGAAGCGCGATATAGCGAGGGATTACTGTAGAACTAAAGTGCATTATCCCTCATTATCCAATTTTCCTTTATCTGATTTTTTTTTTTTTTTTAACTTAATTGCTATAATAGTTTTTATACCACAAATTTAGTATCCGGATCATTTTCTCAGTCTAAAGAGCAGTTCAATTGATGTGCCTCTGAAACAATTTTAAAAAAGTCTTTTAGCTTTGTTTCACTATGGCACACCTGTGTGGTTTCTGCATTTAAAACCAAACATATGTTGAATCGTTTTCATTTCATTAACTTTTATTGAATTTATTTAAAGCATGTAACATTCCATACAATCAAGTCAAACTTAACAAAACTAAATTCAATTCAACCCCCACCCATGAGAAAGAGAGGAAGGCCAACACCCAGAGTAAAGCTTTTGAGAGTAGTAAAGAGAGAAAGGAGTCTTTCTCCTCAATATAAGTTCTTATTCTTAAATATTATTGATTACATCCTGCCAGATTTTAAAAATATTTTGTACAAATCTTCTAAGAGAGAATTTGATTTTTTCCGGTTTGAAATAGTACGTATAT
>JANRMT010062856.1:61083935-61130161 GCA_026402145.1 Polypterus bichir lapradei | reverse complement strand
TTGAGCTCGAGTGAATTCTGTGCGTGACTGTCGTCTACTCCATTTCTGTAATGTTGAGTAAGAGATCCTTTTCCCACTGTACTTTGGGATCTTTAAAAGATAGGGACTTGAAAATGGTTTTATATATTATAAAAATACTATCTGAATCTTCTTTCCCAATACGCATCACGTGATCAATATCTATTCTGAAATAGAAATAGGTGGGAGGTGAAGAAAATTGGGAAGATTTTGTTTAACAAAGTTTCTAATTTGGAGATCGTGGAAAAATTGTGTTGATGGGAAACTAAATTTAGAGTGTAATTGTTCATAGGATGCAAAGACATTATTTGTATTCAAATCTCTAGATGATTTAAACCCATAGATTTTTCAAACATTACATGCTGTGTTAGTTTGAGAGGGCAGAAAAGGTGGTTATCATGTAGAGGTGCCACAGATAAAGTATTCTAACTTAAAGTTCTTCCTACATTGGTTCCATATTCTGAGTGAGTGAAGCACAATTGGGTTGTTAGTATATTGACATTCCTTGTATTTACTGGGGTACAAACCAAGGAATCTAAAGATGTATTGCTTGCAGACCAAGCCTGTGTGTGTTCATCTATTTATGTCAATGTCCAGGTTTTTATAGCTTGTATATTTGCTGCCCAGTAATAAAATTGAAAATTAGGTATATGTTGAATCTTGAATTTAAAAAAGTGAAAGAAACTGAAAAGAGAGAGCAATTTCTTTTATTTATTTATTTATTTTTACCATTGAGCTGGTCAAGCTGGGAGGTGAGCCATCCCTCCTCACAAGAGAAATAAAGATGCAAGTCCTCTCACTTGCAACAAACCTTGGTCAATACATGGAAACATTCCCATTAAAGACCTCATTAACAGTTTCTTAATTAGGCAATTGTTGAATGAATCATTTTATATCATGAAGAAATCATGTTTTGATTGCTATATAAGTATTTAAGCGTGTTTTACTGATATTTGTGGAAATTGGTTGGGGGTTTTCTGATGAGCTGCAAATGCATTATTATTTTTTCAATTTAAAATAATGTGAAATAGTTTTTCAGTAGCTGATTTTTGATTTTCTGGCATATTTTAAGGAATCAGTTAGAATCAGATAATGACTGATGATTTATATAATATATAAAAAATAACATTTTATAAGCATGTGTTTGAGTGCACATTATATTAAGTACACAGACCAGAGTGAGGTATTGAGCATTAATTGGATGTTATGGCTGCCTATACCTTGCTAAATGAAGACCAACTGTCTGAGCTGTCATGTTATTCCGTTTTGTCAACCTCTAACCTGCTTAATCCGGACCAGGGTCAAGCTTCTGGAGCCTACCTGAGCTTGCACAGGGTAAAAGGCAGGAACAAACCCTGGACAAGGGTGGCATGCTACTTATTGCAGTTTTCAAAAGAAATTTCCTTGAGTCTTCTGTGGTTTTGGGGGTATTTTCCAAATTAATATCTTGAACTTGCTAGTTGTCCAATCATGTTGCTTCTGCCCTTAATTGTCATGTATCTATCTAACATTGGATTTTGTGCTCTTACCCAACTGAACAACAAAATCAGAATAAAGTGAACCCTATTAACTTACCCCAGACTTTGATAAATTTGTACTGAGAAAATAAACCCAGTTTTCCAGTGAAGAAGACATCAAACTTAAGTATAAAATGTTTATCTAATTATATGTAACTGTACCCTGCATACCTTTGTTGGGTTATCATGTATGCATATGTCATCCATTATGTACACTGTTTAAATGCTAACAATGTATTTATTGTTGTTATCAGTTAAGTTCATAGTATTCAAGAAAAAGCATGCTAGTTGGTATGGTCTTCAACATATGTGCTTAGACAGCAACAGGTCCTGTGGCCAAAAAAATGTAAGAACTACTACCTTATAATCTTAAGCAGCAACGTTTAGGTTTCACAGAGAGAAAAGCTGGTAGTAAGTAACACTTTTCATCGTTGACATAGAGTTGTCTGTATCTGTCATGATTAGGGAAACCTTTGGTTGCTTTTTGCCATATGCTAGATGTGGTTGGGGAATAGAACCAAATTGCACTTGAATGCATGTCTCCCTTTGAAGGGAAGAGCAGACTTCAGAAACCTTACAGAGCGATTTGATATGGGTCAAAAGTATTGATATGGGACATTAAGAATGTCTGTAGCCACCACAGGTTGTCAGCAAGCCCAAGAACCCACAAAAGGCATAATTCAGTTTATGAACTAAATACTCTGAACAGAAAAGATGAGAACAAATAAGAATGGTTGGCAAAAAATCCATCAATCGATTGTCTTTATGAAAAAAACGGTAATCAGTAGTGGATAAGAGGCAAAAAAGGAAGCCAGTCTTACGCAGGGTAAACTTAAGTATGTACACTCACTATATAATACTGTTCCAAAATAGATAGGTTTTATATAAATAATACTTACATTTTGAAAATGGGAATTGAATCCACAATACCCTGAAAATGCCTTGGTTGATATGCTATAAACAATTAAACTCCATACAGAGAATGACACAATTTGAACTTTAGCTATCAGGTAACAATGCATACCACTGTGGCACTGTACAAGCATGAAAGGAGTTTAATTTTGAATAGCCTATTTAACATGTTTCATCCCTACTCTATGTTTCTTAAACTGCTCATCCAGTTCAGGGTGAAAAGGTTGAGGTGCTTACTTTAGTACTAGGGCCTATTGAGGCACACAGCAGCAGCACTTAATGCCATGTCACATTAAGTGACTTTTCCAATGAATTTTAGGCATAGCCTTCATTTATGTGATCTTAGCGAGATGGAGGTAGTTGATGGAGTGCTTCCATAAATCCGGCCACTTAATGTGACATTCCCAGCTACTCACTCCAGCTTGTCCAATACTGACACTGAGAAGATTATGCAGGTTTGACTTTGCCTTTAGCCATAGGGGCAGGCTCTGTGTGTATGAGAGCTGATAATCAATGAGTGCTTATCCGGAAGTGCAATGACAAGGAATAATGAACACACAGGCATTGTACCTCACAAACAGAAGAGAATCCTGTCTGTTTGACATCTGGTGTTTTACGTACCATAACAGAATAGCAAATAAAAGGCAAGAAATTGCAGCTGAACTCACCGCAGCTATTAAGTCTTCATCCAGCATGGGCTCCTTCAGGCAGCACATTATTGGCTGTCACCGAATTGTACAAGCAAGACCATTCTGGAGGGTTGGCTTGAGTTTGGAAAATATGATATGGACAACAATTTGACATGGCCCGGTGATGAAATAAGTTACTGTAATTGGCAGATTGGCATTCCCCATGATTGGAAGTCACTTAATTTTACTGATACAAGTCCAGGTTAGTGCTGGCAGTCAGCCTAACATGCACATCTTTAGGGTGTAAACTAGAGTGCCTGCAGAAAAAAAAAATGTGTTATGTGTTTCATTGTTTATAACTCTTGTCAATTTCCCCTGTCTCTCTTTGGTGTTTTCTGTTAACATGCTTTTGCATGGTTTGTATTTGTAATTCTTGCCATGTCACTCTCCAAGCCTTCAGGTGTTACCTAGGGACCCAACTTAAACCACATGTTGGCTACAGGTTAGTTCTGAGGGCATTAGTGCTACCTCGTGTTATTTGTCTCCAGTCTTTGAATTTCCTTAAAGACATTGTAAGTTCTTTGTTGGTTTTTGACTCTGTTTCAGTTTTTGTTTTACTTTTTTACCTTGGATTTAAATTTGGATTTGTTTTCTTTTGGACTGTGTTTTAAAAGATATGATTTTTGACCATTATTTTGTTTCTTTTGGTTTGAATTCTATAATAAAATGAGTTATTGATTGTGTTAGTTATATATATGAATATATAATATAGATAGATAGGATGTGGGTGTGTGGGCTGCAAACCCTGTTATGAGTTTCATGACCTGGCAGATCTCATGTCTCTAGTTTTGACTTTGAAGCCTTTTTTACGTTTAGAGGCTTGAAAATTATAACATTTGATATTCATGCTACAGGACAGAGGTTCTCTGCTATACTAGATCATCTGGAGTTTTATCAGCTTGAAACTCTAAACCTTCAAAAAATGTAAATTATTTTTGTAAAAAAGTAAAGTTCTATTCTGACTTCTTTAACACTTTTTCTTTGTCTTTTGGAAAATATATTACTCATACTGAGATCTCAATACTGACAGCATCTAAAAAGTCCTTTACATTTACTTTAACACATTCTCATACCTGCTTAATTCAATTCATAGTTGCAGGTCATTTACATTATATATTTAAAAAAAAGTAATATTGAAACAGATAATTTAAAATGAAATTAATTTCATCTATCCATTTCAAACCTGTTATTGAAAAAAGGAAGAACTCCGTAGCAGACAATGAGAATAAAACCTTAAGTTACAGTTCAATCAGCAGAATCTACCACAAACGCTCCTAAGAACTATATTTATAAGCTGAGGCTGCGCAATAAGATGCACTTTTTTCCCAGAATCACTTCACAGACTGAAATGTGCCTAAGGGACTTTTCAATAAGGATACGGTGAATTCTCTCGATAGAAAATAATTTTTTCTGTTGTGTATTAAGGCATCAGCAATTAATTCAAAAGAAAACTGCTCAGGACTTGCCAATGGCATTACTAAGTTCTTTACTTTAATTAGCACATCTCCTCTGAAATTGCATTTGGTAACAGAAAATACAGATAAATTGACTGCACGCACAGTGACCACCTAAGTCCTTGAGAATCTGAGGATGTCAATGAAAAATATCCTACATTGATAACCGAGGAAAAGCAAAGAGTTTTGTGTTGCAATTAAGGAGTCTCTAAAAGGCCTCTCTGCATTTTGAACAATAGCTCTTAGCATAAAATACATTAAAACTAATTACTGGCTTTTCATGTTTTTGCCCATTTTAAAATTCTTGTTTATTGGCTAGCCTGTAGCAAATGAGTTTTTTAATTGAACATTGGATTAAAACAGAAGAAAAGAATTCTTTCTTAAACCAGGCTGCCTATGTATCAATACATTATATATGTGTAAAATTGTGGCATCTTTTTTCCCACAAAATCAAAAATAGAACGTCTACAAAAAGGTTATAGGCAGAATAAATAGCATCTCTGAAGGAGAAGATTTGTCTTCACCTCTGTGCAATCTTAAGGTCATGTTATTAGTGTTTAAAGGTTAGTCTGGAAAACAAGAAAAAAGGAAAAACTGACATTTGTACGCATTAGGAGAGCTTGTCTCATCTGGATGTGATTACTGCTGCAAATATGTTTCATTTTGGTTGTGATGAGTTGTAATCCTGGGTAATTGTGCTGCACTTACAGTATTAAATTTGATGGATCCCTGAAAATGCATTACTGAAAAACCTGGGTCTATAAGAGTGCCCTGATTTAATTACCATTTGCTCATTGTACTGGAAGGAAATTTCTTTGAATTTTAAAGTTAGCAACTAATGGAGGTCCCTTATATTATCAATATTTCATTATCAACCTGCAAGGCCACCCTTAGATCTTGACTATTTCAATTATCCACCCGTTTTATCCTTTTCTGGAACCTAGTTATTCATTAGAGGGTAATGGGGAGCCAGAGTTCATCTAGGTAGAAGTAAACCCTGGATAACAGGCCACTCCATCAGAGGTCACATATAGCTAAACTCATTCTTACATGTTCAAGTTAACGTCTACCATAAGTCTTATGTATCTTGTGGTCTCCATGGAAGAAAACTAGAGAAACTCCCCTTAGTGAAAATATGAAAATTCCTTACAGAGAGTCAACACATGGCATTTGGATGTAGGCATCTGGGGCCTCATGTATGAACGGTGTGTACGCACAGAAATGTTGTGTAAGAACTTTTCCACGTTCAAATCGCGATGTATAAAACCTACACTTGGCGTAAAGCCATGCACGTTTCCACAGTACCTCATACCTTGTCATATGCAAGTTCTCCACTCGGTTTTGCAGAGTGGCGGCACCCAGCGTCAAAGCAGTGCTACTGTTTCTGTGTGGTTACTCTTTATTTTCCTGACGCGGATTTATAAATACACTGAAACTAACCACATATTGTTTATTAGTGTAATGCATCTGATTGTAATTAACTTGTAACAATATAATGGTCCAGGGAATAGCCATAGTATTCCAAATACCATAACTGCTTTAGCGTTGTTACTCTCACTGCACCTTCTTCTTCTTCTTCTTCTTTTTCTTCTATCAGCTGTTCCCTTTAAGGGTTGCCACAGCAGATCATCTTTTTCCATATTACTCTCACTGCACCACTCGGAGTATTTATATGACTGTGTCCGAGTGGGGAATCACAGCAGCAGCTGATTGGAAAGAGAATTATCGGTATTACAGAATCAAGCCCACGCTGCCTCAGCCACAGCAAAACGTTTCAAAGCCTTTCCTGTATGGACCTTGTGGTTCAGAAACAGTTTCATCCCTAGAACTATAAACGTACTCAATCAATTGCCCCTTGTAGAACTGTTTGTACTTATAAGTACAATTACCCCACTGTAAACTTGCACTACGGTTATAATATTACACAACCTGCGCCACTTTATAAAGCGCGTATTTACATATGATGAGGGTATCATTTGTTAGATGAAATGCAGCAAAATATGTTGATTATATTATACAGATAAAACTTTAACTTCATTTAAATAATCTGTATTGTTAATAATTAAACATGTGAGGACACGGTGCCACAGCGCTTGCATGTTCACGTATTGTTCCTGCCTTGCGCTGTATATTTGCTGAGACTGGCGCGACACTGGAAGGATAGATGGATAGAATAATTAAACACGTACTATGAAGATATTTCAATGTTCCTTAAAAGTTTTGAAGAATCGTCGTTGTAAGCTTACAGATGGCTTAACGTCAATTACAGAGCTGATTGTGTGGTGATTGGGTATTTGGGGAAAGAAAAGTAAGGACAAGAATTGAAGGTTAGTACGTATGAAAGAGACAATACTGCTACAATAAATTATTTCATCGAAAGTCGCCCATGGCGCAGCAGCATCTTGTATGAGACATGAACAATCACTGTGCCATCGTGTTCTTAATAACATGCTTTCATTCCAATCATCATGAAAATGATACCATACATCTCAGTATTTTAATTATTCAGAGAGCTATAATATCACAAATGTAATGGATTCTGTGTCCTGTCGGAGAAAGGAAAAGAACGGAAGCATGTAGTGATTCACACACATAGAGCACATTGAAGATCAAATACAAAACAATGCATTTAACGTGCTATTTTAGTTACGATGGGATTTGAGAAACTAGTAAATTAAATGATTTTAAGATGAAGTTTATGTTCTACTTTAATGACAAAATAAACTACGCGATTAAAGTGGATATTTTGAGATTGAAGTTAACATTTCATGCTTTTTTCTATATATTGGTCCTTCCATCCATATATCCCTTTACAAAAAACATAAGATCATTAAAAGCTTGACAAATGAGAGCAGGCCATTACGTTCATCAGGCTCACTTTGTTAAATGATAGCTAAAATGGATTACAGTGCAGATCAAACAGAAATATTTCTATATAGCCCCTTGTCATAGCAAGGATGCGCTATGGGCTGTTTCTGGGGACTGCAGAAGCAACCTTGCGCTTTACAGTTCCACAATTTAGCTACTGAGCCAGGAAATTTAAATCCTATTATTGACACCAGAAAAAATGAAACTGCAAGTGTCTTGAGAAGACAACAAAAGCTGTATAATGTACTGCCGCTTAAATAGTAACACTGGTACTTTTATTGAGGCTGCGAGAAGCATTCTCATAGTATCCCTGATGAATTATCATGAGCAAAATGGCCCATTATACCACTAGCACTTGGAAACTTGCCTTCAAAATGCCAGCTATATTATTATTGTTTGAATATCTGATTGGTAATGGCTGACAAATGTACACTAGAAGTTAAATGATGTCTTGGTACATTCAGTACTTGATGAGACAGGCAACAAGCTCCTTGATTTTATCACTTCGATATCACAGATTGTAAAGGATTTATTGTTTCATCTAGGTCTAAATATTAGCCCAAATGTTGGTCATAGTATCATAAATCTGTGAAATGTGGCCTTAGACGCTTTCTATTTCTATGAAGAACACATCAAACGTGAATGATTTACATTATAGATGATAATAAGACCAGGAAAACATAAGCTGTGCTACAGAAAATAATTTAGTAGTGAATATTTTGGTTTTCTGAGTGCAAGACTGTACATTCAACAATTTATTACCAGTTTAGTTTTGTTCATGAGACAGTTGCCAATAAATCTCACCCATCCGGTCACATTATTTTTTTACAGGGTGTACTGACCATCCTACCTTAACACAGATGAAAGTCCTCTCTGTACCTTTCAGTGTTTTAATACAGGGAAGAAGGGACTAGGTGAAATAAGGGGGCTTTCAAGGTTCAGTTCTATGAGACCACTTCTGTGTCACAAGAATATATCCTATCTGAAGTGTGCATTACTCACAGCGGGAATTAGCTGAAAGTAAAATCGCTTAAGTAAATCACCATTTTTTCATTAAAGAAATAATATTCAGTACCTTTTATAAAGAAGCTAGTTAACACTGCTGCTTTGCAATGCCAGAGTCCTTGGTGTGAATCTTGAACCCGGTCACTGTCAGCCTGGAGACTGCATGCTCTCCCTGTGTCTCTGTGTTTTGTTTTGTTTTTTTTTCCCCCTCAAACATTCTAAAGTTGCATATTTAAGCATAATTGGCATCATTAAATGATCCCAGTATGAGTGAGTATAGCTGTGTGCACTCTGTCCAGCTTTGGTTACTGGCTTGTGCATCATACTGCATTGATAATTTCCAACAGTTACAGCCATGAACTGGATTGTGAGCTTCTTACACTACAGTAGATGCATATTTTAATGGAGGACGTTTTATGAAAATCCCAAACTTCATAGTGTGATGTAACCAATAAATATGTACATTGAATTAAAATAATTTATTAAATAGTAAACATGAAGCATCGTGGTGGTACAGGGATTTGCTGCATTCTAGTTTCAAGTCTTGGTAAGTCATCATAAGGAATCTGTATGTACATTTCCCAAAGGAACTGGTGAAGTATTTGAAGTGTAACAATTAAAAGTGTACAGTATTGTGATTTTCACTGTGAATCGTCATCGAGTCATAAGCATTTTCAGTTATGTACTTGATGACTGTCTCCTGAGCAACTGGTATTTGAATGAATAGTGTTGTATGCAACCAGAGATGTCACCTGTTATGACAGAAATTGGAGCATGAAATTTTTGCATCTTATTAGAAACATCTTGATTAGTGCAATGAATAAAATAAGGGAGGAATTAAAATCTACATATTCTGGATGAGTGAAGATTGTTGAACAGGCATTGACCACTAAACCTCTGAAAGGACATCTTTACCTTGACAGATGTGATTACAAATGCTGTTAAGAAGCCACCCTATTGCTGTTGTGTAAAGCAAGAGAGGCAAGGCCTATAAATAAGAGACTTAATTAGACATGATTTATTATGAGCTGTGCTAAATTTACTATAATGCAGTGGTGTGTACTACACATATTTTTGTGAGGGCCAAACCAAAGAAAGTTTCTATATATACCTTCAAGATACTATTGTGAAGTTACGAGCCATACCACATGCACTTCAGAATAGGTCGTCCACCTGAAGCTAAGCATGTTTAGGCCCAGTCAGTACCTGCCTAGGTGACCATCTAGGAAAAGCTTGGGTTGCTGCTGGAAGAGATGTTGGTGAGGCCATCAGGGTGCACTTACCCTGTGGTCTGTGTGTGGATGCCAGTGCCCCAGCACAGTGATGGCGACATTGTGCTGTAAAAATGGTACCGTCCTTCGAATGAGAAGTAAAATCGAGGTTCTGACCACCTGCGGTCATTGAAGATCCCTGGGCATCCTTCAGAAACAGAAGGGTGTATCCTGATGTCCTGGCTCAAATTGCCCACCATGGCCTGTTCATTCTGGACCCTAATCATCATCTCTCTTTAATTGGCTAACTATCTCTCACCCCTTCACCGCCTAACAACTAATGTGTGATGATTGTACTGGTGCAAAATGGCTGCCATCACATCATCCAACTGGATGCTACACATTAGTGGTGGTTGAAGTGGTTCCGCATTCACGGTGTAAAGCGAGTAACAAGAAAAGCACTATATAAATGTAAAGAATGATTAAGTCATGATTTAAAAGTTAGGAAGGGTAAAGAGTGCCTCATGCCCCAAAAGGAATATAACTACTAAATGACTAATGATCAAATCAGCCACTTTCTAACAAGAAGCATGAAACCTAAATGAACTTTAAAGAAAAAAGAAGACATTGGCATATAATTTAAATTTTAAGTATTGTTAATATGTGCAGTAATCCATCATAGGCTTGCTGTATATGAATCCTGCTGCCTGTTTGTTGTCTGTTTGGAGTCTGCATGTTCTCCCATGTCTGTGTGGGTTTTTCAGATGATTTTTTTCTCCTTACATTCTTGAAGACTTAATGGAGTGACATAAGGCTTAGGTCATTTGGTGATTTTAAACTGGCCCAGTGCGCGTGAGCATGCCCTTCATTAGTGTCCACTCTAGAGTCAGTCTCTACCTTGTCAATGTCACCGGTAAATACTTTGGCCCCTGATGATCCTGAACTAGATTAAGCTGGTTTGACAGAATTATGTTCTGTTTGTATCATTAATAGGGAGCTGTGGGAGATTCCATGAAAGAATTTTTTTTTTTAAGTTGGAGCACATTCTTCATTGAATTGAATCTGTACACAAAGGAATTCATACATTTATACCAAAAAAAAAAATAAAAAAATCCGAGAAAATAAGTAAGATATTTTGCAGACTGGGACAGATTAATACTTCTTTATTACTGAGCCTTTTAATTCCCTTTCTAATTCTTATCTAAATTTACCAAAGCAGCTGTTTATGGTCAGCACACAAAGGGTCTAATGGTTTCAATAGATAGTCTCTTCATAGCTGGCTACCATTTTATTTACACCTTACTGTTGATGTAAAAGAAAACACCCATCCATCCATCCATCCATCCATCTCCCAAACCTGTTTATCATAAGCAGGATCACAAGAAAGCTGCAGCCTATTCTAGAAAGTATTGGGCACAAGGCAGGGGCAATCCCTGGACAGGGTGCCAGCCTGACACAAACAAAAACAAACAATTCAAACCTCAGACTCTAAATTGACGAACAGACAGAATTGACTCATTTGCCAATTGATATCATCCTGAATTTGATGGAGAAGTAAATGCCACATTATTGAAAGCTACTGAAATCTGTATAAATTAGTATAACTAAGAAAGGAGTTCAATTATTAGCAACTATTTATGTCAAATTAATAAACTGTTGAGTTAGAAACCAGCAACTAATGAGAAGCAATACTTAAAGCCAGTGAGCCATCTGAAAAAATCCTGAATGCTTAAATACAGAGGTGAGACAATCTCTGTTCTAGAAATGTTCTAGTTAAGTATTCGTGAAACTCTTAATACTGAATCATATGAAAAGTTCAATGCATAGCTTTGGTGTTTTTAAGGAAGATTTGCGGAAAACGTGAGTCTTTGAAGTCTACAGTAGCTAGGCAAACTATTTTTGACTCTGGATGAGGGCAGAGAGCAGGTGAAGTAAAGAAAGTGAGAGATGCCTTAGGAAAGTACTTTTATTTAAGATAAGACAATGCCAGCATCTGTTCAGTGGAAAATAAGTATAACATTTTGTGGATGTCTCATGTTAATGCCAGTTCATGCTGCTGCTTCACAGATGTCCTCTCATTGCTAGAATAACAGGTTTACCATCCTGGCCAGCTCATCACACACCAGAAATCATTTGTATGAATGTGTCCATGGAACTGAAATGGTCATTCTTTATTACTTTTTTTGTTTTACAGCTTTACCTGTGTATCTAAATTAACTGCATTCAGGCCATTTGAGGTTTGCTCCTAAATTAATTAAGTTAATTTCTTGCATTGGCAAGATGTTAAATGTATAAAAGTATATTGGCTAGTTAGTGCTTCCTTTACATTTTGGTGCTTAGGGTGATGTGTACTGATAATATTTTTGGGCATTTCATAGATCATTCACTGCTTTTTCAGATTGCATTTTTTACTAATAACAGGTATGTGTGCACCAACGCATATACATTGACATATGACATTATGAGTATCATTTTACATAAGGTGGAAAGAAAATTAGTGCATTTTCAGAAATTTCCTCAGGCAGGCAGTGGAAATTGGTGCTTGCTGAAGTAATGTTTTATCTTATAATGAAGCGTTTTTTATTATGCAAGAAACAGTAGTATTGTATACATTGGTGGGATCCCATCAGTTTGAAGACTGATTGGTGAATAGTCAGGTGCATCATGAACTCCTAACTCAGAAAAGCTTAGTCCGCCTCACTAGGCCCTATCATCCTGTCCCATGATTTCTCATATGAGTGGTATGCCGATGATACATGGCTCTCTACCTGTCATTCCCTCCAGTGAGCCACACAGTATCAACTAGATTCTCCGATTGCCCGACTATTATTGCAACCTGGGTAAAGAAGTACCATTGCCAGCTTAACATAGCTAAAGTGGACCTACTTATTATCCTAGCTTGTCTGTCTATTCAGCTCCCCATCCTTGCTCAGCTCAACTCCTTATTACTAACATCTGCAAAATCTGTATGGTGATTGATGACCAGCTCCTTCACTGACCATGTTGCAATGGTCTTGCAGGTTCACTCTATATAGAATACACTGTACATAAAAACAGACTATATCTGATAGAGGATGCAGCCCCAACAGCTGCCCCAGGCTTTGGTCTTGTCACATCTGAACCTACTGCCACTCTCTGCTAGCAGGAATACAGGCATGTGTCACCAGGCCCCTACAGATGATTCAAAATGCAGCAGCATGTCTAGTGTTGAACCAGCCAAGCTGGGCACTTGTCACTCCTCTCTTCAGATCACTCCATTGCCTCTCAGTAGCAGTTGTCACAAACTCGAACAAGAGCCATAGCAAGGTTTGGGGCAGCCACCTGTATATTGTTTTCCTGGCTGCAAAATTGCAAACAAGTGATAGCACTGATGTGCACAAACTGGGGAGCGAAACAGAACTGAGGGGATAGGGGAAAGGTGGTGGCTTTTAAAGGTCAGTATGGGAAGTGATATCAAAGGGGTCAGGATCAGTAGGGTCTTCAACCATAGTTTCGGACCCAGAACTGATGTCAACAGGGCCAGGTGGAATTTCCCTTGGTCTGAAGAAAAGTGAGAAAAACAATCAGTGCACTCTGCCACATCCCGGTCTGATTCGGAATTTCCCTCATTCAAGCCCTTTAGCTGCCTCCCATGCGTATGTGTGTGACACAGTACATATTAAGTTCAAATCCTTGATGCTTACCTAGAGAGTAGTCATCACCTATATATCAGTAGATGCTTGTAAGGTCCTATACTCCTTCTTGCTAACTCAGTTCTGCACGGCTGTAGTGCATCAAACCTCAATTCAGACTCTTCATGTGTAGCTCTTAGCTGGTGGAATGAGTTTACACCTTAATTTGAATTTCTGACTCTCTCATTGTTCTTAAAAAGCATTTGAAGACTCTCTTGCTTGGTGAATTTCTATCTAAATGATATGAGCTGCTAAGTGTTTGTAACCTAGGAACTGTAAGTTGCTTGTATTTTGTTCTGAGCTCTTCAATTGTGATGATCAGTTTTGAAACCTTGTCCTGCATAACTTTTTCCCAAACAGTCCCCCAGACTGATATTTACTCAATTATGTGGACCTCTTTTGTACGTCGCTTTGGATTAAAACAAATAAGCAAATAAATGTTAGTGTAAATGTACTATGTGGATACAGAGACAATAATGAAAACCAACATGATTTCTGAAGGAAAAGAAGAGGAACATGTTTACATTTATTGGAATAAAATATCCGTATTAGAGTGTATAACAAATACTGAAAAAAAATGAGTTTCTAGACAAATGAAACGTGTCTGGTAAGAGAAACAAATCTTTAGCTTTGGGCAAGCAAAGCAACAAAGAAAAATGTTATTGTGAAGTGAGAAAATTTAACAAAGGAAAATGTGAGTGTCAAATCGTTGGGAAATGAGCAAATGAAAAAATAATATTTGATGGTTAAGAGGTTTTGAGTTAATAGTAAAAAAAATACAAAAGAGGATTTTGAAAGAAAGAGAATAGCTTCCAGCATGGCTAAGACACTACTGTGCCTTTCATCTCTCTCATAATTTAACTTGTTCCTGAATTTGTTTGCTTTAACTTTTTCTTCGTCCTTTCCATTGCAGCTTCTGCTAATAAGGTGTGCCGACCTTGGCCTGTCTGACTACGTCTCTGCATTCTCCAGTTTCCTGTCTCGTAATAATGGATCTTCTTTTGTAACCATGCCAGAGTCGTCCATCATTAGCCATCTTGTTTACTTTAAGACCTAATGTTTATCCTGTGCCTGAGGCACAACAGCATCTCATGAGAAATTCAGGAAGAAAAACTAATCTTCAGAGGCGATCATTGTTATGTTTGATCCTCCATATCACAGTTTTCTATTATTTTTAATAAATTTAGAAATACACCTTATCCCTCTGTTGAGATAGTGTTGTTAGGATAAATGATTACTCTGAAAGTACAAATAGAAGGCTTGAGGTGGATATTCAGAGCTCCTCAAAATGCTATCAGTGGAAAACAGTTTGTTAATTACTTGAAATCTATCTATTGTGATTATTTAAATAATTGTAACATTAATGGGATTATTTAGGGCTGGGATGACAGTTGGTAGTTGGTGCATATTTGGATTGAGCTTTTTTTTTTTAAAAAAAAAACAAAGCACTTAAATAAGAAAAATATTCAATTTCTGATGATTACATGCTGTGTATTGCTTTGGAGTATTTTGAATACACCCTAAATGTTAATACATCCATATTTTCATATTTTCTAAGTTGCACGACTTGCTCAGGGTCACAAGTGACGCTGCAGTAAGATTTGTGATGGTGACCTACAATATTTTAACCACTAAACAAAAATGCCTGCTTGCATTAGAAACGTGGCAGGGAAAGATCAGAGTGAATGCTGTTTTTTATTACTACTGAGCTTATAAAAGAATCTTCCCCGACAAGACTCAAAAACTCCGAGTGCTGATTTGCAGCACCATGGACAGTGGCAGTTTACAAGAAGGAAATTCTTTTCAGTGCCTCATCGCTTCCTGTAACATGACAGTGCAAAGGCTGATGCACTGATTTTTAGATGAGTAATGCATTTTGAGCCCCTGGGGACTTTGTGCTTTTCTGTGGCCTTGTTAATAAAGTGCTTGTCTCGTCTTTGTTTTGCCTTTCAAATCCGAGACAGTCTGAGGCAGCAGCAGAGGTCTGACCTGGGCACAGCGACTTGGAAGGCAAAAGCTTTGTGAGCATTTCCGACACGTTAATGATTTCTGGAAGCCTGCCTCCTGTTTGTTTTTCTGTTATTGAACAATATCATTTAAAAACACATAGGAAATACTTCTGTATTATGCCTCCTGTCATGAATATATCTCGATTTTTGATACTTTTATTTTCCAGTACAAGATTTCAAGGAACCAGACTCCATCTCTCTAACATTAGGCACAAAACCAGAGCCAGTGTTGAACACATTGTCACTGACACTCAGTCATACTGGGCCACATGCCATACACATTTGGGATGTGGGAAGGAACTGGAGTGTCTGAAGAAACACATTAGAACACGGCAGGAATGTTTTAATTCTCCATTGAATGAAACCCCAGGTTCCTGCACCACTAAGCTATCCTGTAAATCAGGCATGTCAAACATGCGGCCCCCGGGCCGCATGCGGCCCGCAACAGAAATCTGTGCAGCCTGCATGACAGATCCTAGTTAGCACTGAACTTGTACAAAATGATTACTATCATTTGTGATTGAATCATTCTGCATCTTCGGCGTTACTTATTGACTTTTCTTACTTCTACCTTCTGACAAAAGCATGTTTTCCCATGGCATTACGGTACCAGAAACGTCATCTGCTAGTATAGCCACGAGCCTTGACCAAAGTTAATGAGCCGCAACGTCACAACTGAAGTGCTAGGCTACAGCAGCGGGCAGCAGGGGCGGCCTTAGGCATGTGCAAACTGTGCATCTGCACAGGGCCGCCACGCCAATATATACGGAATATTAAACAGAAAGAGAAAATAACGACATAGCTGACGGCAATGTGGCCGAAAAACATTGTGTTTCATGTCAATTAGTACGCTGTATTTACTAATGTCGCTAGAGTCGGAGCAGTAAGCTATATGTAGTATTATAACGTTCTGCCGTAATGAGAATATCATGGGCCACCACTTGGTTTTCAAGTTACGGACACGCGCATATAGAAGCGTGTCATGAGCATGAGGCGGCTATGCAGTGTCCGTAACGGACATGGCCATCTGCCGTGCATAAGATACCATATTGACATTGGTGGGCGAAGGGGCCACCGATCCTTTCTCTGCCCAGGGCCGGCACGAGCCTACAGCCGCCTCTGCAGGCTACACTACTTGCTGGGCTGCTGAGACTGGCCACTGGGCAGAACTGACCATCACGACTAGTAATAGCCCGCATATTTTCACATTTTTTTGCTCTATTTTTATGTAATTTTGTGCTAGTATTGTAACGAACAGTTAGTGCAGACTACAGCTGAAGATCTGAAGTGGACGCGAGAAGTTGGTGAGTTGTTTATTAACATATTTTTGTGATTTTGAGTTTGTAAAATTAGTGTAGGTCAGGTGGCTTTTTGCATATCAGCTTATTTTACAATATAAACTTTGACGTAAACTTAGTAAAGTAAAATTAGATTTTTGGAGGATTTGTTGTCCAACTTGAATTACTGAGCAATGAATTCAGTGAGCGTTTTCGTGATTTCAGTTCACACGAACAGGACTTTGCGCTGTTCTCTTACAACATTGAAAATGCGCCTGAGAATATCCAAATGGAATTGATTGAACTGCAGTCAGATTCTAATCTGAAGGCAAAATACAACAAAGTTGGTGTGCCAGGCTTGTATGCTTACCTGCCACCCTCGTATGTGCAGATCCGTAAGTTGCCATTGAGAGTACTGTCTATGTTCGGAAGCACTTACATTTGTGAGCAATTATTTTTGTTAATGAAAGCTACCAAAACCCCACATCGCTCAAGACTTACTGTCGACCACCTTTCATCCCTTATAAAAGTTGCAGCTGCACAAGATTTCAAGCCTGATATTGACGAACTTGTTACTAACAAGAGATGCTAAGTGTCGGGACAAAAGAAATGGATCTCACACTGTAAGACTCCAATATAAGTAATGAATATAATATAATAATATAAGGACCTAGCTAAGAGGCTAAGACTCTAATTGTACGCTGTTGTACGGAAAGTGTATGGAAATAAGTTGCTTTTCTTTAAACTTTAAGTGTTACATTTTTTAAAGTTGTTAGTATTGGAAAGAAAGCTACAGTAACTTTGTATTATAATATAATAGTATTTGTTACAGTGCGGCCCGCTGACGCACGTATGGCAGTCGAAGCGGCCCACCAATGGTAGTGAGTTTGACATGCCTGCTGTAAATCTTTATGAATAATTTTATTATACAGTATGTTGAGAGGTTTTCTGCATTGACTTCTGTTAATGTGTAGTATTTGTCAGGAGTTGATGGTTGGGAATTTCATCCTATTCATGGCAGTGATCCTTCTTTGCCTGTAAATACAGCAACCCAGAGACAAAAAAGAAATGACACACCCCACTGTTCTGTGACATAAAGGGATGCATGTATTATTCAGTGTTACATTTATAGAAAAAATTTATCAAAACGAAATTTGTTCTAGTTTCATTTGTATT
The DNA here is from genome assembly GCA_026402145.1 of Polypterus bichir lapradei. Taxonomy (NCBI): domain Eukaryota; kingdom Metazoa; phylum Chordata; class Cladistia; order Polypteriformes; family Polypteridae; genus Polypterus; species Polypterus bichir. Next base: position 61,112,354 of record JANRMT010062856.1, on the reverse strand, counting down.
AGTTATATGGCAAAATTCCTATTATTGGTCTTCTCACTTTTTCAGTTTCTATTTTTTCAATAATAAACATGATTAAAATAAATTTATCTTTATTTAAAGATAAAAATGTGCAGCCCTAAAATGACAGAATATAAACATTAACAATAGTTGCTTGTATATAGTTAGAATCTGTTCAGGAAGTTGTTTGTACTGAATGGTGATCCTTATTTTAAAAGGTTCTGTCACAGCCTGACTCCTTAAGCTGCTATATCAGTCCATGAAATAGTTTCCATGTTAGAATTGTGTTTTCTGTGCTTGTCTACTTGGACTTGTGCAAACACTTGATTTATATTTGAGGTTTTGTTCCTCTCCTACACTGCTTCCCCTGCCAGATTCTGAATATCTTTCTGACTTTTACTCATGCTATATGCTGCTACTTCTTTCCTGGATCAGCACACTCTTGCAAAATACTTGTGATCTGTGCATTTTCAACACTCTTTTCCTAGTTTCTATTCTTTATAAGCATTTTTTTTCACAGTAGTTGCACGTAGTACATTGTTGACTCCTATGGTACCTGTCAATTAGTAGCTTCTCTTTCACGCTTAATGAATTTATCACCAATGCAATTCAGTTTCTAGCTTTCTTTTTTGTGATTTTCAAGCAACGAAGAGACTTGCATGCAGAAATTTACATCTTACCTCATATGCACAATAAAAATTCAGTTACTTCCAGTGACTTTCTTGGAATTCTCTTATCATTGCACATATTTCAAACCATTTTACTTTTATATAGACTCTCAGTATCTTTTCCTTGTAATGTCCCCTTTATGTAGTAAATTTAGTAGTAAACATGGCATCTGATATTATTAAAATTGTCCAGGAATTTTATGCCCACATTTTGCATGAAATTGTTGAGGTTATCCTTATTTTTGATCATTTAAGGTAAAGGCTTTTTGGGGTATAATATGATCTTTTTCTGTTTTATTTTTTTACCTATAATTGATCATTTTCTTTCTGCTTGTGAAAAGTGAAACTGTTGGACCGCATCTCTGTTGTTTTGTTTGTTTGTATTGATTGAATGCAATGACTGATTGAATAAGAAAGTGAGCATAACTGAAAATGTATTAGTTTTATGTACCTGCTTTTTTAACATTATTCTAGAAATACTTTAGTCTGGCTAATGTAAATTAAGAGTGATGACATGATGGTTATTGCACAAATATGTGTGCTTTATCAATAACTGCTACATGTAGCACTCAGAAAATTAACCAGTGAAAGACACTGAATCAAGATGGTTAAGGGCAGAACCAGCCAACAATTGGACTCCAGTGTCACTCTTATGAGCATCAGAACCAAAAACGTTAAAACACTTAAGGCAATCTGTATTTGATTAAATGGAATGTACCTGAACAAAAAAACAGCAATGATGAGGCCTGTTATTTTGTTTTGTTGCATCACAAAAGTACTGCATATGCTTATATGTCATATAATTTTGATAATATACATGTAAATAGGTGTAATGCTCTGAGCATGCACACAATGAAGATAGCTATGCAAGAGTAAATTGAATTTAATTGAACTTCATATTTAAATTCTGGTGGAAGAACTGCCAGTGCCACATGTGTGCACCATCTGTCGTGTTTAAATGGTAATTGCAAGGGTAACCAACAGAAGACTATTTCAAACAGCTATTACATACAACATGAGGTTTTTGTTGGCATTTATGTGATTGGGATCTCTGATTAAGAGCATTATACACTGATCAGCAACAACATTAAAACCACCGACTGGTGACATGAATACGATTGATTATCTTGTTACATAGACACCTGTCATGCAGTGAGATATACAGGTATTAGGCAACAAGCGAACAGTCAATTCTTGAAGCTGATGTATTGGAAACAGGAAAAATAGGCAAGCGTATGAATCTGAGCAACTTTCACATGGGCCAAATTGTAATTGCTAAACAACTAGGTCAGAGTCTCTCCAATGTAGGCTGTCTGGCAATGTGATTAGTACCTACCAAAAGCTGTCTTAAGGTAGGACAACAAGAGAACTGGTGACAGGGTCATGGGCTCAAGGTTCATTGATGCACGTGGGAAACGAAGGATAGCCCATCTGCTCCACTTTGCTCCACAGTGGAGCTACTGAAGCATAAATTGCTGAAAACTTAATGCTGGCCATAAGACAAAGGTAATGGAACACACAATGCTTCACAGCTTGCTTCATATGGAGCTGTGTAGCCGCAGACTGGCTAGAGTGTCCATGCTGGCCCATGTCAACCACCGAAAACACCTACAGAACTAGACCATGGAGCAATGGAAGAAGATGGCCTGGTCTGATTAATCACGCTTTCTTTTAGATCATGTGGATGGCTCGGTACTTGTGTTTCGCTTCCCTGGGGAAGAGATGGCAGCAAGATGCACTATGAGAAGAAGGCAAGCCAGCAGAGGCAGTTTGATGCTCTGTGTCCTGCTGGGAAATCTTGGCTTCTGGTATTCATATGAATGTTACTTCTACATGCACCACCTACCTAATGATTGTTGCAGACTACATACACCCCTTCATGACAACAGTATTACCTTATAGCAGTTGTCTCTTTCAGCAGAATAATATGCCTTTCCACACTGAGAGAATTGTTTAGGATTGGTTTGAGTAACATGAAGAAGTGGTAAAGATGTTGACTTGGCCTCCAAATTATCCAAATCTCAATCGGATCCAGCATCTGTGGGATGTGCTGGAATAAACAAGTCTGATCTGTGGAGGCCTCCACCTCATAACTTACAGGACGTCTGCTGAAGTCTTATTACCAGATACCAGTAGACACCTTCAGAGGTCTAGTGACGTCTGTACCACGACAGATACGAAGGGAACCTACCCATGATTAGGTAGATGGTTTTAATATTTGTGGTTGATTGATGTATATATTGCTCTGAATAAACCTGTGGTTATTAGAAAGAAAGAAAAAACAAGGTAATATTTATTTGGTATTTACTGTTGCTGCCATAAAAAAGACTAACATACAGTAGCCAACACAAAATATTGGGCTGTTCACGTCTCTGCCACTGTATTCCCAGAACACGACAGAGAATTAATTGGCTTTTAATAGACACATATGCAATAACAGGTTGACTGACTTAGAAAGGATTGCAAGGGACAGAATTGGCTCCATAATGCGGTGATACAGTTAACAGGATAAGCTTCTGTTAGTGTTCAAATGTGCTAGAAAGTGACTTCCTGGGAATAAGGGACCCTATCATAATAAAGAATGCTCCAGGATGGAAATCCCTGAAGTCACCAGAACTGTGAAGTTAAGCTACACTGGAGAGATCAACTGAAAGTACCTCAGGCCAACAGCAAGAAGTACAAGAACTACATCTGGGACTGTACATAGTGGTGGCAATAAGCCTAGAAGGTACCACAGCTGTAGTGGTGTAGTTTTAATGACTGTAAACCTTTATAATAGACTGAACTTAAGGCTTATTTAACTGAAATGTTGGAGGTGAGGTGCAGGAAGAGCTTAACCTTAAGGGGAATGGAATGTCAAAGATACATTTGATAAAATAGCATATATGACAAAATGAGAATGGTTTTTAGAGAACTTAGTGCCACTTTGTACATAGACAAGTGGACCAGCCTCTCCACCAAATCATTAGAAACATATAGTGTAGCCTGTCACAGGTAGACTCATTAGGGCTTTATATGGAATAAGTAAAGTTCCACTGATATATGCTGGACTTGCAGACATGTTATTCCATGTTGAAGTGGTACAGACAAACTCTCTGCATTGCATGGCATTAGTTAATTCTTCTCTGAAACGCTGTATTTCACTTTAACTAACTTTATCTTTTTTTGTTCCTCTTAACTTCAGATAAGATTCTTTTTCCATCTTTCTTTTGACTTCCTGTGCCCTACACTACACTATGATTGATAGCTTTGCCAGTACATTGTGTTGTTCATTACTGTGATTCAGTTTGTTATGTCTAAGGTTTGTGAAGCTCACTGGAGACAGAATGTGCAAAGAATTCCAAATGTATTATGGGAAAGGTTTCTTAGTAGGTAGTGGTGAAAGTGGTGTGGTAGAGTGTGATATAACAGTTTGTCCAGCACCCTTTTATCAAACAAATCAAAATGGCTTAGCAAACAACTGAAAAGTAATTTGTATTATCCAGTAACAAGTACTGGCAAATAAATCCCTTAGAAATAATGATAAGGCAGTTAGGATTGGTGTTTGGCGAGCTCTGTCTTTATAACGGAGGAAAAATGGACTATTTTCAGGTTGCTAATATTTAAGGCATTCAGTACAAAGCATTGTTAAATATCCTTCTTTTTTCTTATATTTTTCTCCTGGCATGCAGTATTTAAAGAGTTAAAAACATATTATTTTGTAGGTCCAGGTTGCTATAGTCCTCTCTATTAACCTGCAGTTCTTTCCAGTAATTTATCCTAGGGAAGATAATATTCATGTGAGAAATGCAGTATAGTATTACTGCAGCAGGAATTTGGTGGAATGAACTGTTTGCAGAAGCAATGAAAGATTTTGCCTAGGACAGCAGTCGTGTCAAAACACAGTTAATTTGAGAACTTGACACATTAAAATCAGAGCTCTCCTGTCAGACTCAAAGAGAAATTCCCCTTCTCGTTTCAGGTTGTGCCTGTTTGACATCAGACTCATGGGTTTTGACAGTGGTATTTGCATCCCTATGTGAAGCTGCTGAAATACAAATATGTACATGTCAGTGATAAAGCATATCCATATATTTGCTATGCTTTACTTTTTCTTGCCCTTCAGTGTTAGGAATTCAATGGCAATTGTTTAGGTTCAAAGGTTCAGCATTTGCTGCATTGATTCATAGGTTTATTTCTAGCAGTTCCACAGTACTATATGTCATTCCCTTTTTGCTAAGTTTTCTAGAGGAGGATTAATTACTGTTATCAGATCAACCTTGACTTTTTGTGTATGAACTTTTTGTTGTGGGTTGTATTTGAGGACTTATAGATACTTTAGAGTATTTTGGTTACTTATAACTTACTAGGGGGTTCTGTAACTATGAACTACTCCCATAAGGGCAGTTGAGATAATTTGTGATGCGTGATGTCTTACACCCCAAAGATGAGGCTGAGTCTCAGTACTTTAGGAAAACCACCTTTATTTAACTCAAAATGGGAACAGCACAGTTATTCAGTGTAGTGGGAACTACCATTCAACTATACACAGACACAGCAAACAGACAGGGTCAGTACCAGGTCAGTGGCCAAGTTATACTGTTCCCTGCATCACTCATCGGGTGACCAGAGCTTTTCCATGTGGCATCGGTCAGCTTGTAGTTGTTTCATTGGTGCTGCAAATCTGTGGTTGCCTCACCGGTGGACAAGTAAACCTCAACAGAGGTTCTGTGTGTCATTCCATTTGGGAAGGTCTCAAAAATTATCCATCCATCCATCCATCCATCCTCTTCCGCTTATCCGGGGTCGGGTCGTGGGGGTAGAAGCTTAAGCAGAGAGGCCCAGACTTGCTTCTCCCCGGCCACTTCTTCCAGCTCTTCCAGGAGAATCCCAAGGCGTTCCCAGGCCAGACGGGAGACATAGTCCCTCCAGCGTGTCCTGGGTCTTCCCCGGGGCTTCCTCCCGGTTGGACGTGCCCGGAACACCTCACCAGGGAGGTATCCAGGAGGCATCCTGATCAGATGCCCGAGCCACCTCATCTGACTCCTCTCAATGTGGAGGAGCAGCGGCTCTACTCTGAGTCCCTCCCGGATGACTGAGCTCCTCACCCTATCTTTAAGGGAAAGCCCAGACACCCTGCGGAGGAAACTCATTTCAGCTGCTTGTATTCGCGATCTTGTTCTTTCGGTCACTAACCATAGCTCATGACCATAGGTGAGGGTAGGAACGTAGATTGACTGGTAAATTGAGAGCTTTGCCTTACGGCTCAGCTCTTTTTTCACCACGACAGACCGAGGCAGAGCCCGCATCACCATGGTCTCAAAAATTATATAAGCAAGTAATTGGTGATTTCAAGAGCAGACGGTACTTAATTTGAATATTCATTGTTGCACATGTCTTGTTTTGTATTTTTCATTTTCTATGCTCATTTTCATATTAAATCCAATGTGTGTGACCATGAGTTGAGATAAGTCTATAAGTCCTTCTTAGCAGAGGAGTAGTCCAGCCAAAAGAATACAGTTATGTGCTGCCCTATACACTGAATTTGACAAGGAAATCATGCATTTTGTACAGCAAGGAATAGATCATTATGAAATTCATATATTGATTCTTGCCGGTACTGCTGAAAATTTTGGTGTTTGTATTTACCCAAAAACAAAAACAACACAAAACGATTCCAATAAATGGCCATTGTCTCATATTTACACTGCACCACTTAACAACAAAATATTCCTCCTAAAATTGCACACCATAGAACTGCGAGAGTGCACATACTCTGCAATCAAGTGAATCACAACAAAAATCAAATACACTTCCACCTACCATAAATGAGCACTTTTCCAATGTAAACTAAGCAGAATAGGAGGGCCCAATTCATTTGGATGAACAGTAATTCATGGTAGCCTAACATGGAAGAGTAGTTTATTTTGTTAATTGCTATAAGACTCTCATTTGCTAACTATTTTTGGCATTAAGTGGTGGAGTATAATTTATGATGAGTGTCATCCTGCAGTAAAAACATGAGAATACAGGTTTATAAACCCTGGTCAGCGAAAACAAAACACACAATTGAACAATATTCATGATAGGGAAATCCATTTTTTTCTGATGTAATCACCCGACTCTTGGTGAGAGTAAACATTTTAGTGAGGTATTCGCTAGTACCTGTACAGTAAACATTGTAACACACTTTTCCTCTAACTCTGACAGCCTCCTGGCAATCGGTTGACTTCATGGTCAAATTTGCAAATATGAATTTCACTTCCTGTGCATATGGCAGTAAACTTGAACTTTAACTTGTACTTGAAAATTAATTTGATGGGCCACAATAGCTTCCACTTCCTGTTCTGCACGGCACCTTCCCTGCCAGAAACCCCTCTTTCTTTGTCAATATCCATCAGAAAAGAAAAATGCAGGACAAAAGGCAACCTTTTCATCCTGGAATGGAACAAACACCTCACTTAGTGCTTTTCAGGGAACAGGAATGAGTCAAACAGCCAGCCAAGACCTTATCAAAAATGAGCTGATCATGAAGTGACATGGTACTTACAGCGGCAAGCATTGGACATGACAACAGATCCTCTGATGTGATGGCCTGGCCTGTGGCCTATGCGCACTTATGTAGCAAGTACGGCTTCAAAGAGAGTGTATACAGCTAGTGACAATGTCAGCCTGGTGAGATCTTGCTTTAAACGAGACAGATCCAATTTAGCAGTCTTTCTTGCCCAAAATCTTGTCACTAAATGGTATTTTAGAGTGTAAAAAAATGAGGTAAACAAAGGTCGCACTGCTCCTACATATGTACACCATCTGTGTATTAGACGTTGCAGCAGCAATTCGAGAAATGTCCTCTTATTTAATTTAATGTCTGCTTTATTAATGTCTAGTAGTTCACATGTGATAATAATGATCCTGTAAGTTAAACCATCACTATTACATATTGTTTCTTTTCTTGGCCTACAGAACAGACTAGTCTGTACTATTCACCACATTATGCTTTCCTGACATCTTTATAACAGGGATACATACGCAACACACTGACAGAATAAGTGTTACGTACTATTGTGTAACACATGATGGCACATTGTGCATGACAGACTATATTAAAAACAAAGTCACATTGCTACCATTATGAATTTCTTTGCGGCAGTAGACTGGTGTCAAAGATGAGACAAGAGTCACACAAAAGAGTTGGGGCAGCCACCCGTATAATTTTTCCTGGCAGCAAATAGATGAATTTTTTACTACAGATGTATACAGGTTCGAGTCCAAAACAGAACTAACTGGTGAGGTTGAGATGGTGGGTTTTAAAAGTGTGGCAGAGGAGGTGAGGTAATTATGAACAGACCCGGAAGTGACATCATCAGGCTTGTGACCATTAGGGACATCATGGAGGCCAGGCGGAATTTCCCATAATGGGTCTGCAGTGGAAAAAGTGAAAGGATCAGTACACCTCGCCACAGCCTGCTCTGGTGTGGAATTACCTTCCTTCGAGCCCTTTGGCTGCCTCCCATGGGCATGTATGTGACACTGGTGTAATGCATTGCATTTGGATCAGTCCGTGTACATCCACAGTGCATCATAATAAACTTAATAAATTTTAGTTTTGGTAATTGGTGTGCCTGCAGTAGCAGCAGTTTTTCACGTGATAGTATGGACAACATAATGTCACTGGGGGCAAGTAACCCATTTATGTATAATTTGGATCTCTGTAGTGGTGTAAAAGGTGAGAAAGTAAACTTGATTGCAGGATACAATTTAAAGGTTATCCTTATTCAGAGTGTTAAAAATGAAGGAGAGGTGGGGTGCCTACATAATAGCATTATGGGGGAAAGGTGATAGTAAATAAGTGGAATTTAAATAGAATCTTTAAAGAAATACATGTGCACCATAACAATTCAGGTTATTAATGATTAACCATAGCTGAGCGACCATTAAAAAAAGAAAAATAAACAAAAAACTAGAAGTACGTACTAGCTGCCTCTGCTATCACACTATAGATGTGTTAATATCTTTTTTCCTTTCTGATTTACATTTTTTTTTCTGATGAATTGTACTTAATAAAATTCATTTACTGTGGTTTTTGGGTTAATTGAATATAATTTTATTGTTAATTTTATGATTCAAGGTAATCTTCTAGTGGCTTTAAATTATTTGTGTCTGTCTTGTGGTGTAATTGCTAAGTGTTGCTATGTACTGTAATTAGGGTGTAAGTTGGCACAACGGCAGGAGTAGTCTCCCTGGATGTTCAAGATCATCCAAGATTTAGATAACAATTGTGAAACCTACGTGTGCATTGACACTTGGGTATGAACTTCAACTTCACTTTTGACAAAAGTTCAATTAGTCTTTTCGGTAACAAGCTTAGTTTGGCTTTTGATACTTTTTTGTTCATTTTGTCCCTATTCATTCCTTTTATTCTGTAATACAATATTGGATAAGACAGAGGATAGAAATGCACCTTCAGACTTAAACAAAATTGCTTATTGTAAGGACATAACACAAATAAGCATCATATACCATTATATGTGATGCATCAAGTGCTAATAGGCACAGGGTGTGTTTCTCATAATTGATTTCCAGAAAGTTACTACTTCTGTCTGTAATAAGAATATAAGTTTAATGTCACTGTGCTCTTTACAATAATTATTTTAGAAATCCACTCACGTGTACAGGCCAGGCCAGAGTTAGCACACAAGGGCTCTCAGCATTTAGAACTGCTAAGCAAGCATTTGAAGAGAGAAGGTACAACTACTAAAAATGGGCATTGTACTATTTCTGTATGTTAGAGATGAAATGGAATCCTCTCCTTCCCTTGTTTGGAACCTAAGTAAGGGCATGCATGTGGAGAAGACAGTATAAAAAGACTTGGACAGCAGTCCTGAAAACCCTTCCAGTGCAGCGACGAAAAATGGCAGACTATATAGATCAAGATCCCACCTTGGTAATGTCTTTCTATGGCTTCCCATCTGTAATGCCATGGAAATCGTCATTAAAGAAAGCTAAGTTATTTTCTCTTATATGATTTCTTACTGCAATATCACTATTGGAGATGTATCGCATTTTAATATCATATCTATATAGTTTTCGGTTACTTAAAATGCCACAATTACAAAAGAACTTATTCCAACTAGGGAGCTATCGCCTCCTACAGGAACACTGCCCCAAATGAACTGCTGGTTTTGAAAGACCCAACTCAAAAGGCCTTACTGGATTTAATGCAACTGATGAAAAAAGCTAAAAAACAAAAATGCAGTAAAATTAAACGTAGGTCACCTGCTCCCCATAAGCCTGCTACTGAATTAGGCTGATGTAGTCAAAAGACAGACCGCTTAAAAACAATCTATCCTATTCATGACCAATAATTATCTTTTTAATCTTATGTTGTTTGAATTAATTTTACACACACACACATTTTTATTCTCTGCCTTCTACCAGCTGCGGTCCCTCTATTACAGACAATGTCTACTTACTGATTCTTTGGTTACCTACTGAATAAACAAAGTGAATAATGCAATTACTTTTGGACTCTGTTTCCATTGCTGCAAGTGAAGCTTTGTCCATGGGGAACAGATTTCTGCTGCAGACAAGATAATAAAAATGTCAGTTTCCCTGTCTGAGTGGTCAGAATTCTCATTCTCTATGCTCCTGCATGAAGAGAGTTTCTTATTTATTTCTTCTTTCTGTAAATTTTCACTAACTCTGTGGAAATCTACTGTTGCCTTTTGTTCAGCTTTGGGAATAAAAATGTAAAAAGGAAATTTTCTGAAGCTTTACATTTTATCATTTCATTCCTCCCTCTATTTTCTTCTCACATCTTTTTCATATTATTTTCTGTATGACCTGAACTGATGGTTTTAGTAATATGACAATTCTCACACAAAATTGTTTAATAATTGCACTGTGGAAGAAACACAGAAGACAAACGTTTGGAGGGTCCACCCCGTATATTGTTGCAACAATCAAATTAAAGGTAGAAAAGTGAGTAATGAGAAGAGACTGAACCAAAACAGTGACTGATCTGGAGAATGGAGTGCTCTGGGTTTATAGGTGTAGGACAGGAAAGGGTGGGATCTCAGGCGGAAATGAGGTCTGCAGGAGGCCGTATTGTAGCACTGTAAGTTGGTAGAGTCTTAGCTGGGTTTTCTTGCTGATGGTCTATGGAAGAGGGAGAAAAGAAATTAGTACCATTTGTCAAACCTTGACTCTGCATCTTACCCCCAGTTAAAACCTTAGACTGCCTCCCATGCATGTGTGTATGACAGCACCCATAGTCCAGTTCAGATGTGGTTTTAATGTATAAAGCCAAGTTAATTATCTATAATTGAAGCTCTTTAAGGTCAAGCACTTTTACCTCCATCCATCATCCAACCCACTAGATCCTAACTACAGGGTCACGGGAGCCAATCCCAGCTAACACAGGGCAGGAAACAAACCCCAGGCAGGGCGCCAGCCCACCGCAGGGCACACACACACCAAGCACAATTTAGGATCACCAATGCACCTAACCTGCATGTCTTTGGACTGTGGAAACCGAAACACCCGGAGGAAACCCACACGGGGAGAACATGTAAACTCCATGTAGGGAGGACCTGGGAAGTGAACCCAGGTCTCCTTACTGTGAGGCAGCAATGCTACCACTGCACCACCATGCCACCCAGCAATCTTACCTGAAGAGAAAGATAATTTTTCAAAAACTGAAAGTAAACACCGAAATTGTCATACCCTTGTGCTAATTCTTACATGATGATGTAGGTGCAGTAGTTAAGCCCACCTCTCCAGTATATACTAGAAGCTTGTCTGTCTTGGATTCCTGTTGAACATGATTCATATGCCATTGATATAATTTCTGTGACACGTTGGCAAAGAAGATTTCAAGATATTTGATCAAGCAGCCTGCTCTTCTCTATGTAATTGGTGAATTAATTGGCACTAGGGTGTGCTCCCTCCATGACCTAAAATTCCATCCTCATCTTCAGTAAGACAGAAGATGAAAAACCATCCTCATTTGTAATATGTTGGAGTTATGGAATTTAAGTCCTCTTCATCCACTCTGTCCTGTAGTCCGTTTCACCTACAAAGAAATTAAAAGAAAGACATCTTTTGTGTGTGGCATGCGTAACAAACTAAAAGAGAATGAAGAAAGTCTATTTTGGGTTGACTCGTTGGAGGCAGGTTGTTGTTAAGTGTATTTTCATTTGCAGTTATGCAAGTTTAAGGGACTAGGATATCCTAGAACAAGTCACTCATGACCGAAGTGTTAAAACATGAGTGTTTATTATATTAATTGTGCATTTACCATAAGTATGTGCCTATCCTCAACTTTTTCCAAGGGAAAGCGTTGTGTCTTTGTTTTGACTTTCCTGTGTCTACAAGGTGGGCCATGTAAATCACCGCCGTCCTCTGCTGTTGGCCCTCAATATCAAAGGAAGTCCCATTTGAGCCCTGAACAGGAACTTATAATAAAGCAGTAATTTATCATTACATCAGACAAGCGTCGGCTTCAACTGAATAGCTTACCTTTTAAGCAACCTTACTGATTTTGTGTGAGTGTTTTTTTTTTCTCCTCTCTTTTTGCTATCTTGCGTTTTAGCTGGTCTCTGTGGCATTTCAAAGATATAACCTATTCCCGGTGTTCTTTAAGAACGGAGATTGAGCAGTTGTTTATCTGCTGCAGTCTTGTCGTTAATTGTGTTCTGTTTGTTCTGCTTGACTTTTAATTCAGCTTTGCCTGAGAGTTGCTACTTGCTAAAGGAACAAAACAGTTCTGTATTGCCCTGATATCGTACTGTTGTGTTATCAGCAAATGCTGTCAATATGTTGCTCTTTGAAGTGCTGGATGTTCAAAATGGACAGGACAGTTAAGCATCTTTAAGATGAGATGTGGCATCAGTCCTAGCAGTGGCAGTCTTTGACCTACTGTCTATAGGAGCATAAGCCTCATGGAAACTCCATACTACTCCACTAATTTCAACCATAGGGATATTAGAATCCCTTCTGACCAAATGTTAATATACTGGGCATTGCTGATTTTCCAGTGACTATACACATTTTTGTATGGGATAATTCTTAGGTGATTCTTCCTTGGTTGCAGGGAAGTTCAATTCAGGTAATATGCAAGCGTAAAAAACACATTTGACCTCAACTGACATAATTCTTACATTGACAGTTAATGTATACAATAAATATAAGCATAAAAGGATTTACTGTTTATACTTCTAGCATAGCTCAACCTAACTCTAAATTTCTTTCCTCCTTCCTTTTAAGATTTGAATTTATTAACCTTCCATATATAAATAATATTGCCTAATATCTTAGTTGCCTAAAAAGTAACAGTAAGATCAGTGGTTCATTCAACAATTTTCTAATTCCTCCTAGGTAAATAAGGTTTGCGGGGAGCCAGTAACTATCTCAGAAGCAATAAGGGTACAGCAGGAACTTAACGTGGGGCTTGTCCTTTGCAGGACACATCAAAAGAAATAGAGTGAAGATTGACCAGCTGGCTCACTCTGGTCAATGCTGTTACTTACCATACCGTTCTTGCCACATATTCTTATACCCTTAGACCTTTCAGGCCTTGCACCAGTGTAAATTCTTATGTCTGGGAAGTATAGCTGCTAAACTTGCCCTTGCCTCTAGACCCCAATCTAATTATGGTGACTTTTCTACTTGAAGACCCTGTGAGTCTTTAGATTTCCCTTTTATGTCTTTGTGGATAATTCCGTAATTATGTGTGTTGTGATGTGAAATTTTGCATACAAGTTGATAAATATTTTATATGTCTTTATTTGTAACAGACAAATCAATGTAATTTTATTGTTACATTAGTGCCAAGCATTCATGTTTACCCCCCAGGACAAAGTCAGGAAAGTTAATTTTACGACAGGGTGGGGGGAAGTGCCTCAAACAAGTTTGGTAAGTGTTTCACTGCAGGACTCTCTCTCAACCCCCACAGGAAAGCCAGGCTGCCTAACTGCCAAGCTTTACCTTAACATATGGTTTTGCGGGGCAGCAGGTGTGAAGGTGTTCTATCTCCCCATTGGTCTGAAGTATGGCTGTTTGGAATTGGCTTGTATCAAAAGCTTTTAAGTACTATGACGCCCTATTGGCTGTAGGGGTTGGACAGAAAACCTATAAATTTGCTTGCTTTACCCAGCATTGTCTCTCTCTTACCAAACTGATGAAAGAACATCACACGTCATGAACTGAAAATCACAACACAATGAAGAGCACAGCTTGGCAGCTGATTTGAGTTATTATATCATAAATTTATGAAACTTAAATCTAAAAATGATGTTTTCTATTTAAGTGTAAGAGTCATTTTTCTGTAATTGAACATTCAGAGACAATACCTACCATGGCAGGAGAATCGGTAAATCTGGAAGAAATAATCATAATGGTGTGGTATAGCAGGTCCACAGCTGAGATGAAAGCCCAGTTTTTAAATAAATAATTGCCACACTCACGGTTTTGCAGAGGGGCTGTGGTATTGTGACTGGGGTGGTTCCTGGACGCTACATGAGGCGGGCGTTTCCTTGCTTATGTGCACAGGTGAGGAATCGTCCACATCCGTAATTGAAGTTGGGAGCTGCTAATCGCCACACCTGAGCCACACCCCTGTAATAAATAGGAGAAGCATGAGTGCGGAAAAAAAGAAAAAGAACGGTAAAGGAAAGAGAGAGAGTAGCATTGGGGAAAGAGTGGATGAGCCACCCCGTTGTGAAAGAGAGAGGTCAGCACAGTCGGGGTCCCAGATAGAACGAGTAATCAGCTCTCATGGGACAGGATCGCTCCCACTGAGGCTTTTAATAGAGTAGGTATGATCGGGGAAAAGTCCGCCCTAGGGACCCGAGGGACGACATAGAACGCGAGAAGGAAGACGGGAGGACAACCCGATCAGTCAGGCAGACATTGGTGGAGGCAGGCATGATGGGGGTCGGTAGAATGAGGACTGCGGTGGCTAAAGTCTCTCCCGCTGAATAGACCTTGGGTGAACTGGAGAGACTGGGAAGGAGCAGAACTTGGCTGGTGTAACACCAATGTCATTAGAAGGATTTTAATCTCGTTTTAGCCTTGTTTTAATGCCTGGGATTTTTACCATTTTAATGGATTATGTATTTATTCAAAACTGTTTGAAGCACTGCATTATTTATTTGAACACTTTGTTTTGACTGTTTTTAAATAAAAGCACTCTTGCAGTTTTTTTTGCACCATCCCCTTGCTTCGTGATGTCTTCACTGATCAGCTCATCCGATTACATTACTGATTGTGTTTGGTTCGAGAGCTCCCTAGAAGCCAGATGGGAGCGTGGAGCAGAACCACCATCGCCATAAATGGGTCTTTTTAGATTTGCATTGTACAGTGTGTAAAAATGCAAGCAATGTGGTTTGTCTGTTTTTATGTAGGGTGGGAACAATGAAGCAATAGATATTATAAGGGTTTTGTGACCCCAGCACCCCAACCATGCTGTTCTCTGCTTGACAACCCCCAACTGCCCTGTGCGCTGAAACAGTCAGGAATTGGTTGTCTGCTGCTGGTTCAAAGACAAGTTCACAGGCTCATGTCTGTCGCCCGTTGGTTGATGCGGGGAACATGTAAAACTGGCCGCTGACCTAGCCATGTGCACATTTTCTGTCCCTTCTCTTGTGCAGGAAGGCTATCTGTTCTTTTCATCTGAGAAGAGAGTGAATGCAGGATGACGTCATTGTCACTGCTTGTATGCTGCCTGTGTTTAACTGACAGCTCCCATTTGAATAAATGCTTTGAGAATGTTCCTGTCTTCACAACAATAAAGCTGATTTGTTTTTAGTGACCTGGACTCATGTCCTACTCTCTTGTGCAAATCTGCGACCCAAACATCATAATATATTATCAAATGTCTGTTTTGATATAATTGATTAAGTGTGAAACTTGTATAAAACAAACTGGGAGACCTAGAAAGTTGCAAGTAAGTCTGAGCTGAGCCCATACAACGTGAGATAACATGAAAAACCTATTATAAGTGAAATACTACTTAAATAGTGTAGTTCCCTTCCATTTTTGGATCCGTCTTTAACATTATGTTATTGCCAAGAGCTGATGCCAGTTCTTCCAGTACTGGGCACAATGACGAAACCAAACCCTGAATCAGACTTATATGCACACCCACACTCATATAGACTGAGCCAAAGCATCAATACCAACTGACCTGCAATAAACATCTTTCGGATACAGGGATAAAAACGGCATACTGTACATGTAGAGAGATGGTGGGAACATACCAAAGCTGCACATACAAGAGAGAAAGAGAAGGTGGTTTAAAACTGAAAAGTGTGATTTACAGAAGAAGTAATTTCTTAAAGGCACCACATAGTTGTCAATATCTGATGCCTTCTGCAAATTCACAATGCAAAATTTTATGTACATTTTAGTGGCACTTTAAGACTTACCATGTCCCATTTTTTAAAGGCAAAATAATAACATACTCAGACATATAACATATTCAGAACCCTACACTTTTTTTCACATTTTGCAATTTTGCAGCCTTCGACTAACATCATTTAAATTATTTTTTCCCCACAACAAGCAACACTTAATACCCCAGAATGACTAAGTGAAAGCAGGATTTAATTTTTTTTTGCAAATTTATTAAAAATATAAACATGAAATATGACAGTGACACAAGTATTCAGACTCTTTACTCAGTACCTCTTTGAAGCACCGTTGGCAGCAAATACATCCTGAAAGCTTCATACTCCCAGATTTGGGGATCTGCCATTCTTCTTGGCAGATCCTCACAAGTTCTGTCAAATTGGATGGAGAGACCATTAGTGGAGAGTGAGAGAGTCTCCAGAGATGCATGTTAGGGTTCAACTTCAGACTGTGGCTGGGAAATTAAAGAACATTGCCAAAAATTTCCCTGTGGTATAGCGAGTCCGCAGCGTCAAAAGAAAAGGGGCCAGGTTTTAAAGCCGTGTCACTCTTCTTGGGCACGATTGCACAGCCGCGGGGAGTTAATTGAAGTAGTTGGGGCGAGTTATACCTTTACGTGTGGGTGCGATCATTCGCAATTACTTCATTGGCATCCTGCTGCGTGTGAATTAAGGCGCTGCACCCATGGAGGTGTGTGTGTGTGTATATATACAGGCCGGCACAGGGGAAGG
Organism: Polypterus bichir lapradei; assembly: GCA_026402145.1. Taxonomy (NCBI): domain Eukaryota; kingdom Metazoa; phylum Chordata; class Cladistia; order Polypteriformes; family Polypteridae; genus Polypterus; species Polypterus bichir. The sequence continues at coordinate 61,095,568 of JANRMT010062856.1, read as the reverse complement.
AGGAAGGATAGATAGATTGAGAAATCAGGAGGGATCGTGAAACAGGAAGAAAAAGGAGGTTAAAGGACATGAATGGCAGTTTTTGAAGTGGCGATCTGGCCATCTGGAAGGAAGACACGGCATGAGCTGGGGCCCCACAAAGGAGCGTTAGGCTGTAGCACTCTAGGGGCCAGTCCATCCCACTGAATGTTTGAGTGGAGTGGGATGAGCAAGGCAGGTGTCCTCCCGAAGGATCTGAGGAGCAACTATGGGAACGTGAAGGAAGAAGGGAGAAGAGCCGACCTCGGATGGTCTGGCCGTGACGTCTTTAAAACAGCCAAGATGGAGGTTGGCTGAAAGGAGCTCGTGGCTGTTGGGTCTCCGCTGGCTATCGGAGCAATGGGTGAGCCGGGGAGGATGAGATGGAGGTGTACTGAGATCAGGATTAGAGAGACTGCATTTTAACTTCTGATTTTTAACCTTGGACTTTTAAGAATCATTTTTTTTTTTACCCCAACATTTCACTATTTTTATGGATTTATTTAAGAGCACTGCATTTTGGACACTGTTTTTGATTTTTATTGTATAATAAAAGCACTTTGGCACTTTTTGGAAATATTCACTGGCTTCATTTGAGAATTGTCTTCATTTATCAGCTCATCTCGGTGACATTACCAACGGTGTTGGGTTCAAGAGCTCCTGGTGGTCGGATGAGAGCCTGGAGTGAACCCGCATCGTCACATTTCCTAATTCTACTCCTGCATTGCTTTTGCTTTGTGCTTAAGGTCATTATCCTGCTGGAAGGCTAAATCTTCAGCCCACTCTGAGGTCCAGAGTGCTCTAGAGCAAGTTTATAAAGATATCTCTGAAACGTTGCTAGTCTACCAGTCCCTGCTACTGAAAAACAACCCCATAGTATGATGCAGCCACCACCATGCTTGGCCATAGGAATGGTGTTGCAAAGGTGGTGAGCAGTGCCTGGTTTCCTCCATACATGTTGTTTCTCACAGTCTATCAGTTTAGTATGTGCTATTTTCCACACCTACATTATTCCACAAGACTTCTGTCTGGCTACTCTGTCATAAAGCCTAGTTTGGTGGAGTGTTGCAGTGATGGTTGTCATTCTGGATGTTTCTCTCATCTCCACACAGGTTCTCCGGAGCTCAGCCAGTGTGATCATTGAGTTCTTCGTCACCTCCCTTACCATTCCCTTCTTCCATAATTGCTTAGTTTAGCCAGGTGGCCAGCTCTAAGAAGAGTCACGGTTGTCCCAAAACTCTTCCATTTAAGTATTATCAAAGCAACGATGTTCTTTCAAACCTTCAATTCTGCCTAAATGTTTTGTAGCATTCCCCAGATCTGTTTTTAAGGTTTGCAGACAATTATTTCAACCTCATGACTTAGTTTATGCTCTGACACACATTGTCAACTGTGGGACCTTATTTAGGCAGTTGTGTGCCTTTCCTAATCATGTCCAATCAATTGAATTTACCACAGGTGGACTCCCCACAAGTTGATGAAACATCTCAATGATGCTCAATAGAATGGGATTCACCTGAGCCATATTTCAAGTGTCATAGTAAAGGGTCAGAATTCTTTTGTTAATGTGATATTTCAGTTTTTTACTTTAATTAACTTTGCAAAAATTTCTAAAATCATGTTTTCGTTTTGTCTTAGTGGGGCATTGTGGTGAAAAGAAATTAAAATGATTTTAGCACAAGGCTACCAAATAGAAAAGTCTTAAAAATTGAAGGGGCCCTAATTACTTTCCGAATGCACTGTATAGTAGGGTCTGAAGATAGCAGTCTGTAAAAATGTAAAAGAATAAAGTGACACGGTGGGCTCCCTGCACTAATAAGTGTGACACACGCCACGTCAGCTGTTGTGAATGTGTTTCAGACAGTTGAGCACACTATATGATGACTGGTCGATGAATGCTCTTCACTGTCCACAAAGAACTCTAAATTTCACTTGTCTATGAATATTTTACCTAAGATTTAATTTAGTGAACACATTTAAAATGAGAGATTTTAGTTTGGTAAGTGCATGGAGACACACTTTCTCATCAACGTGTTGGAATATGTTCAATCTGCATCTATTTTCGGGACAGGACATCAGTCATTACATGATCCTTTGTGTCACCAGTGTGGAGTAATTCTGAAGGATAATTTGCAGGACATCCTTAGGTTACAATGTGAACATTCAACTGCATTTCGTTAACTGCTGGTATGTGCATGTCTTTACCTCACACATTCTGTGAATAGTGGGGTGTATGTTAGAACAAGGCAGACCATTGATTTGACATTAGATATTGGGTAGTCATGATGCATAGGCCCAGTGACCAACAATTTTGCAAAATTATGTAGCATTTGTAACTGCTATGCTTCACGAAGTTTATAGTGAAAATTTATTTATTGATTGCATGTCAATCCCAAACTTCATCGGACTTGTAGTGCTCCACGAGAAACAATCTTTTTCCTGGCTTTAGATAGGTCACATCTTTCCCCTCCGTCATAAAGCGCAGGCTGTTTTTTTCCTTTTCTCTTCCTTCCTTTTCTTGCTCCTTTTCAATAGTGCGTCTGTTTCCATGGCACTCCCGGAAATCGTAACGATAGCCCCATACCTTACAAAGGTCCTCCCTATCCAACCCACCCATCTTATGCTAGTGTGCTCAGATGGAAACAGGATTCACATAGACAGACAAAAGACAAACCAGAAACAAATTTATGTGGCAGTGCTACAACTATATTACAGTAATCCCTCCTCCATCGCGGGGGTTGCGTTCCAGACCCCCCCGCGATAGGTGAAAATCCGCGAAGTAGAAACCATATGTTTGTATGGTTATTTTTATATATTTTAAGCCCTTATAAACTCTCCCGCACTGTTTATAAATATTCCCCGCAGCGTTATACAGCATAATCCCTTTGTATTCTCTTAGATATTAGGTAAGATTCATTGAAATTATGTATATAAACACACACTGTTTATATACAGTAAAACCTAAATATTATTTTAAAGATATTGAGTGTCTCCGATATCACATATGTTACAGCCATTACGATAGACAGCTCACCAGCAATAAATACGTACATTGCAAGAAAAATAGTATACAGTAAATGTGTGTACAGTGACACTAAACGTACATACATGTACTAAGCACTGTAAGAAGAAAATTAATTATGGTTACTCACCAACAATGACACGATGACTTGTCTGATAACAATGAGTTTAATTTTACTGCACAACAAAGGAGAGCGTTACAGCCCTTGTAAAGGAGCCACTTCAGGCGATTGTGTAGCACTGCCGTTGTTCTTCTTCTGGCAGTCTTCAATCCAAATCCCTAAAGCAGATTCCATCCAGACTACTGCCTTATTACATCCACTTACAACTCGTTTTGCACCCTGGTTAAAAGGACGCTGCAGCCGTAGATCTTATATTCCTTTCCTACTTTTTAAATAAAAAGAATCGTAGCCTTCAACAAATCCAAAACGTTTACCTTTTCGGCAATCGTTAACATCTTCTTCTTGCGCTTGGGCACGGCCCCTGAAGCAGTAGCAGATTGTTTTGGAGCCATAATGAAGGGCTTGACTATGCACAAAGATAAACACTAAAGAGCACAACTCTTTACACAGCGAAGCACGTTGATGCTGAATGAGCGAGATGAGACTTCCTGGTTAACACTGCATAGCTCCTGCGTGCTCTGATTGGTTAGCTTCTCAGTCAGGAGAACTTAACTGCGTGCTCTGATTGGTTAGCTTCTCAGCCATCTGCCAATAGCGTCCCTTGTATGAAATCAACTGGGCAAACCAACTGAGGAAGCATATACAGGAAGTAAAAAGACACATTGTCCGCAGAACCCGCGAAGCAGCGAAAAATCCGCGTTATATATTTAGTTATGCTTTCATATAAAATCCGCGATAGAGTGAAGCCGCGAAAGTCGAAGCGCGATATAGCGAGGGATTACTGTATTTCAATAAACCACACGTGACTCACATTAAGTTATGAATTTTAAGACATACTGTATCTCTACATTTCCCGGATGTGATTAAAACAAATTAGTGGCAAAAGAAAATGAAAAAGATACATCAAAAACTCAAAACAAAAAAATATATGAACTCAACCTGGGCACTTAGTGAAATATTACACAGCACAAACTTGGTAGTGTCTGTTAACACTAGAATCCCTGAAGCTTGGGATTTTTTTTTCGTTGTAAATGACCTCCTTAAATTTTCCTGACATACTACAAGAAGCTTACTGCTGCTTATCACTGTACTGTTAGCACTTTTGTTTTGCAAAAACAACGCAGCCTTCTACACCCCCCATACAGTCTGATGAAGGCATCGCCCTGATGAAATCCTCATAGCTGAAATCTGTGTCAAAGTGTTTACCTAATGATGCATTTGTAAGCAATTAAATAGGTAATGAAATACCGTGATTTGAAATACATACAATTCATGTGTATTCAGTGTCTACAATGATCTGTGTAAATATAGAATGACAATGGAAATGAGAGGCTAGAAATGTTGAACACATGGCTAAAACAGAAAATGTTTTCATATGTTATAGTGATCATGACATAATTTTGACATGAAGTGTAGGATGGTGAAGCCCAAATATCCAAGAAACACTTTCACAAAAGGTTTAACAAAACAAGTATGCTTTTATTCAAGAATAAAACAGAAGAAAAAGAAATTGCTCAATTGACATGTTGCTGAAGCCCAACTATCACTTAGGACAATGTAAAAGTTAGAATAAATTAGAATATGGATGGCACAGGACTAAAGATGTCCACAGAGTCATCTCATTTAAGTCACTGTGCAGAGTTTATATGTTCTTGTCATATTCACTTTCTCTGTTAACTATCATCTAGTTCTAATTCTTCTAGTTTCCAGAAAAAAAAAACTTGGTTATGTAAGTTGGCTGGCACCTGAATGATGTATGAAGGTAAGTGTGTTCTGAGACGAACTGGCAGTTATAGCTGGTTTTTTGCCTTGCGTCTAATGCAGCCAAATTGGGCTCTGGCATCCTCTGACTCTCTGGGGTGGGTTAACAAAACTAATAAAAACATTTTAAATAAGAGCAAAGTCTTTTAAAGCACTTACTTTCAGCTAGATCTCATTCAGTCACCATTTCACATTTCTTATAATAATCTGAGAACGTATACATTAGTCAAAATTCAGTCTGAAATTTCAAATAAGGCCTATAAGCACAAGGATAGGAGGAAAATGACTTGTTTTGTTCTTGTCGTTTCTCCTTTGAGCTTACAATCGTCAGACTTTCAATCATCTTTGCTTTTTTGGACAGATGAAAAAAACATACAGATGGGACAGAAGGAAGGACAGAAATCTATTTCCTCCCATCAGCTCTGGAGGAATGTAGTAATATCCAGGACTTTGACATTTTATATTTGTTTGTTGTCGATTTGAATTAAAATGTTATACACTAGAAGTATAATTGTGAGTTCACATTTTGCCATGTCATGCTAAATAGCAGGACAAAAGAAATTATACAGTACACACAGTATATGCTGTTCCAGATACAGTACATGTTGTTCCACTCTTATAAACGTATGCGTGTACACATATACATTATCCAATCTGTTAAATTCAAGTCAAAGTCACAGGGTACCAGAAAATAGTCAGGCAACACTATGAACAAGACAGGCAACCACCTTAGACAAGGCACCAGTCAATCAGTGCAGATTTCACACACATAACCCACAATGAAGCAATGTAGAGCGCCCAGTGGGAGGAAAAGCTCTGAGAGTTCCATATGGGTGATGTCTAGGCATGGCATTCAAACTTAGGCTGCTAGAATCATGAGGCAGCAGCAGTAACCACTGCCTCACCATGCCACCTATCAAAATTGCAAAACTTGAAAACTTTGTGAATTTTGCTCACAATGTTTACCATACTTTGAAAAATCAGTTATATCTTCTGCAGAAAGGTAACTGTTATTAAAGTGGCTGAAAACAATAACATGTATTAGTTCACCTACTTTGTAAATAATTGACCCATAGGCTCCTCTGTGAAGATCAGCATGAACACAAATCTGCAATCCTGACATACTTCACAGCAAATAGCCCAGACTTGCCCTAGTGCTTGGCAGCCGTTACTACCACACATGTGACTTCATATTAGCTCTGTGGTTTTACTGACCATATTTGATGCATGGCCTCAGGCTTGGCAAACTGAAACATTTCTGGCATGAAATGAAAGCAGTGGATCTGCAGCCAAGTGAAGCGGGGAGAATCCTTGTTTTGACCTGAAACAGCTATTATGGGAGGTGACCTCACTGCGGCCAACTAATGCACCCACCCACTCTTGACTTAATGCCTGTAGCTTCTTAGAATCAAGATGAAGTGGATCAAAATTAGACTTTGTCTCTTTGGGGAGAATTTTGATGACAGTTTGATTTGTCATACTGAGAACTGAGAGAATAATTATTTAGTAACAAAAACAACATAGGGTTCTTCATGGGGAAAATTGTCACAGCAACAGAGTGAAAATATCCATAGATGAAACACTGTCTATTACAGAGTGCGCTTCCATTAACAAAAAATCGTAGGCAGTGTATTTAAAAAATAATGTGGAAAATTTCACTCAATCAGAGGCCTTTGAAAGCAATCAATAGTCTAAAATTATCTGAACATAGCCAGAAAGTACCCAGCAGCCTTTCTGTTCTTGAGTCTGGATATAACTTGAAAGTGCCTGTCCACATCCATACTTTAGAAAGAAGAAGAAGAAAAAGGTGACTCAGATGTAATCTGTCATGTGAACTCTAGAGTCTAAGGGAAAGACTAGATACCGTGTTTTTGGATCCATATCTTCAAATTCAAACACAATTTTGGTTTCAGCATTTCAAGAAGGATGTAGGAGACGTAAAGAACTCTCAGAGTGGAAAGCTAAATTGCCAAGCAAACAATCAATGGGTTTTTGAGTAATCTAGTCAGGCTTGTTCCATCCATTTGTCTGTAATGTATTTTAAGAAAAATATGTGTGCTGTGTACAGTGGATTGGAAACAGTCACATTGGTGAATTAGTGTTTTGTGTAGAGCCTCTCTTCACTTTCCCTTTCATAAAGAAAAAGAGCATCTCAAATTGTCAATAAAAGGTATTCTGGCTCTGAATATACAGTACGTGATAGAGGTTTCCAAAGAATTGGCTCCATCTGCCAAGAAAGATTATGTCTGGTAAGGGGGCCCTGATAGAACCTACTTACAGGAAAATTGCACACATTTGATTAGGCTGCCTACTTGCTTGGAAATCCAGTCATATATAGAGGCAGTTAAGCAGAGAAGTGGAATAAAAGGACTTATTGATGACATTTCTGGACTCTGATTTTTTTTTCTGATTATTTATTCTTATGTTGAATTGAAAGCATTTTTCTCTTCTTTATATAAAATGTAAAACATTGCTTGTATCCTTTTTTGGGGTGGATAAATGTACTTGTTTAGGCATATTGATTTTTTCAACATCTTTTTTTTTTGTTGAACAAGAAACTTCAATAAAATTAATTTGTTATGCTGCTAACATGAACTTGGTCACTGTCATATAAACAGGAACATATTTTGTTTTCTCTTGAAGGATGTCCACTATCAAGTCACAAGTCAACATTCACAGAGTATAATAGAAAACGGATCATAAAGAATTCATTTTTAAATTGTTTCATAACTGAGGAAGTTTTTTTGTAAATGATTGTTAGAATATGTGCCAATCACACCACATCTTGCCTTTCAGCATATATCCTTTTTGGAGATTTGATGGCAGACGAGGGAGTAGTGTGAAAAGGCTTCTAACATCAGAACCTTTTTAATAAACAATGGTTCATTAAGGGATGGCAAGGTTTCCGAGTTTTCACTACCTGAAGCTTGCATGTTCTCCCCATGTGTACTTCAGTTTCCTCCCACAGTCCAAACACATGCAGATGAATTAGCATTGCTATATTGAGTGTGTGTGTGTTTGGGTGTGGACCCAGCAATGAACTGGCACTCTGTCTGATGCTTGCTGGGATAGGCTACAGATGCCCCCTGACCCTGTCCAGGATAAGTGGGTTAGAATGACGCATGGATGGATGATGCAGAACATTAGGGCAATGTTAGGGTGTTTGTAGGTTTTCCTACTTGAAACCTTCATAATAAAAATTGGTAATCCCTAATATGGCTGACAGTTGACTGGGAAAGATGATGGTGAATAGCTGAATCTCTTTGAATCAGTGTTTGGCTAGAAATGGTACCTTCTGAGGCCATGACACATGGACAAATATATGAATAACCCTGTAGTTCACTTATATAGTAAATGTTATTTCAAGTCAAAACAGATTAGTTCTGCTGGTGCAACACAAATAAAAAATGTTAAGCCAAGGTACTAGCCAGGACTAAATACACAAATAAGTGAAAGGTACTACATTAGATAGATTGTTTGTTTGTTCTGAGGACACTCACCAGTTCAGCTAGTAACACTTTTCAAAGTATCTCGAAAATGTTCCCACCCATTCTGTCTTGGTGGTTGTGACTCTGGCTATGTGTCTTCAACATCTTGTCACCCTCCATTTTAACCACCGACTCAATATCAGCTTGAGCAGATTGATTCCCTCCCAGGTCACATATTGACTGCAAATGTTACTTTCATTCAGCTATGCTGTCTTTTATCCTGAGATGATCAGTTCACCACTAAGTCTAGACACCTACTGTTAATGTACTAATCAGGCCTCCTGACCACCTTGTTCAGCATTCTTCTCCTCTTTAAGTAATAAATTCCTGTTTGATTCGTAGCATTTCTCCTGATTTCCAGGTTTAGCCCCAGATGACTGTCCTTCTGAAAGTAAATAAATTGTCCTCATATTTGCATGCTTGCCTCATGCAGTGTTATTTTATTGTCTTTTAGCAGCTGATCATTTTTCTAGAAACATTTAACCAGCACATTCATTTCTTCTTTCTAGTTGGAAATGTTCCAAGTCTCCCACAATTTTAATGCAACACTGAAAGCTAGCAGACAAACTGTGTCAAAATATTGCAGAAGACCATCCATGGCAATTTTGAATGACAGAAACAGAACAAAGGACAGAGCTCTGTGGCTTATGCATCTGCCTGGATAGCCATGTTCATTTAGCGTCTTTGTTGGAGGTGCTTTGATCAGTGCACAAATAGAACCCCCTTGATAATGCACCTTGCAGACAGATTGTTTTCTGTAACTGGCAGTTTCATCAAAGATACCTATCATTAACCACACATGACACACTCTCTCCATTGCCACCACACTGAAAGCTGCAAAGCAAACTTTGAAACAGAATGTTTGTAGGTAAACATCACCTTGTCAGCTCAAGCGGAGACATGGCAGCTATCCACAGCCATAAGCATTAGGGTGTGCTTAATAAGGAATGAGTCGACTGTGCCTGACAGACAAAATCATAGGTCTAGACAAATATTCAGTTATAATTTTTGAGTAAAAAGAACATGGCTTTAATCTTTGAGGAGTTTTTTTAACTTACAAAGATATTTTTATCAGTAAATAACCCCCTCATGGCATGCCATAGAAGGAACAGATAATTTGAGACGGTTCCTGTTATAATGCATGTTGGCATATTCATTTTAAATGATGTAAATATGGCTAGCCCACCTGTGGATGGTCTTACCTCAGCCACTATCTTGCTCAGACGTTCTGTTGTTGTCCAGAAGAGATTTACTGTATGGTATTGATTTGAAAAGATGTCTCACATGTAGCTTGGAATCCTGTAAAAAGAATAAGTCAATTACAGTCATTCAATTTAATTTCCCCATAGCAGTCTTAGAAATCCTCTATAGTCTTCTTACATTGAAGTATGTTTTGGGAGAATGTAGAGTTTTCGTTTTTTTTTACATAATGGCCTAGTAGCCTACCTAGCATTTCCTGTACATACTATATGTCCAGAATTAACTTGGGCTGGAGGTTGCTATAAAAATTCTTCTTTGCTTGAACCTATAGCAACATGACAACATACCTGGCAGTCTGAATGTGGCACATCCTTCTTAACCTCCTGCAAATGACATCGGGCTCACACCGAACATTTCTTATAGAAAGCATAGTTTGTCTATCATAGAACCTGAATATGTGTGCCAGTAATGTCTGATTTGTGCATGTATGTTTATCTTTCCTTCATTTTTTTGACAAAAGTGCTTATTCCAAAACAAGAACTTAGGGAGCCACAGAATTTTGTAGTAACATTGAACATAAAGCATGAATCGACTCTGGATTAGATGTCAGTCCACCTTCTGCATATTTATAGACAGACCAACACTCACACATATTTGATCACTCAAAGCTGATCAGCATAGCCTGCATGTTGTGATCCTTGTTCGAGAAATGACTCAAACTCTGCAGTGTGTTTTGCGTTTCTTTTAAGAATTAAGGTTATTATTTTGTTTTTAAATGTTTTGAGTTGAATCATTCAGTGCTGTTTTGGAAACTGTTTTATTTACAAGCACCCCCATTTCGTGATATATCGGTCCCATGTGCTGCCATATTGTTTACAGGTGCTGGGCATGTGGTTCTCATCACGTGGCAACATAAACATGGCAACACAGTGTAGTTGGCATCCAAAATTTGGGAAAGCAAATTCTTACTTGCAGATTCTGCACTATTCTTTTTTTCCACCACACCTAGTTACCTTTTTGACTTCAAATTTTGGATAGCATTTTTTATTTTGATCTTTTTGCCTTTCTGGTCACAAAATTGTTCAGGTTATTTGAATAATCTTTTGCTTTTGTCCTTTTATTCTGTTCATCTCCTGGTTTTATTTGTCTGAAAGAGTTATTGAATCTTGTTTTATTTACAGTTAGTCATAATACTGCATGTCTCTGTGACATGAGAATAATCCAAAGAATTACCCTCATGAAGATGTTTTGGAATGCTTGGCCAAATGGAACTGAAGCTCTGTCAGATGTTGCAGAGGTCATATGCTTAATATCAGTCCAATTAATGTGATGTCTTCTTGCAGTTTCTTCTGTAGCTAGTCCACATGATCCAACAACATTGTCTTCGTTGAGGTAACTCACAGCTACAGTTCTAGTTAAACAGAACAAAAGGATTCATTGTCTGTCTCTAAAACCTTGTTTGACATATTCTAGTTTTCAGTAAACACAGTTTTTCCTTGCATTACATTGTTTGTTTTCCTTCTTATTTCTTTACATTTACTGAATTATTCCCCAGCGCACTTCTTCCGTGATCTTGATTGTCTCCCAAACATGATTTTATTTTTTAATCTTTCAATTGAATAAACTATTGCAACCCACTACTTTCACAGACTCTATTATGACATTATGGGTTGTATTGTACAGAATTCATTGGTGAATTGCAGCCTATGAGCAACTTCACTGGAAGCTAAGTGAAATAAAATGGTCAATTTTTTACACTTATTGATGGTGTATTGAGACAGTTATCACTACCACCTAGTTTAGCCTGCGGTCTTCAACATGACGCCTCTGGGCCTACTACAAAGTAATATATATATATATATATATACTAGCAGAATACCCGCGCTTCGCAGCAGAGAAGTAGTGTGTTAAAGAAGTTATGAAAAAGAAAAGGAAATATTTTAAAAATAACGTAACATGATTGTTAATGTAATTGTTTTGTCATTGATATGAGTGTTGTTGTCATCTCTCTCTCTCTCTCTCT
>JANRMT010062856.1:61046935-61078935 GCA_026402145.1 Polypterus bichir lapradei | reverse complement strand
CGCTTCTAACTGTTTCGCTGCCTTCTTAATTATATAATGCATGTTTTCTAAAGCGCGTTTTGTAGCTCTTCCTGGCTTTCTACATAATGCGTGATTACGTGAGAGGCGTGATGATGTCATACGAAACTCCGCCCCTCCAGCTGAACTCCATTACAGTAAATGGAGAAAAACAACTTCCAGTTATGACCATTACGCGTAGAATTTCAAAATGAAACCTGCCCAACTTTTGTAAGGAAGCTGTAAGGAATGAGCCTGCCAAATTTAAGCCTTCTACCTACACGGGAAGTTGGAGAATTAGTGATGAGTCAGTCAGTCAGTGAGTGAGTGAGGGCTTTGCCATTTATTAGTATAGATATATATATATATATATATATATATATATATATATGTATATGTATATGTATATATTGTGGACGCTGGCCCGGATACAGACAGACGGACATCGTTCTTGCACCCAACACACTGTTTATTTACAATATATACAATTAATAAAGTCACGTGCACCACAAACCCCAGTGCCTCTTGCACCGATTCCCCAATATCCAGGCCTCACAGTCCTTGTGCCTTCCTGGCCGCCTCCAGTCCTCTCTCCAGCTCTGTCCACTTCCACCCGACATCCACCATCGACTGAAGGGAGGCGGCCCCTTAAATAGGAACCCGGATGGGCTCCAGCTGTTTCCCGGCATTCCTCAGTAGCCACGCCCCAGTGTGGCGCAAGTGCCGGCTGCGCACCCGGAAGCCATCCGGGTGTCCCCTGTCATCTTCCCCCCGGCACTTCCTGGTGTGGCGGAAGTGCTGGGTTCCCGGGATATTCAGGCACTGGGGCGCCGCCTGGCGGTGGCCACGGGTCCCTACAGGGCTGGGCTTCCAAGCCCTTTACCCGAGGCCCCCAACATATATAAAAATGTGTGTGTGTGTTAGACATCTGGATAAAAATTCAAATAGATTCAGACATCTAGTCTTATTCTATTTTACCCTAATTTATCACTGTAAACAAACATCCACACTTAGTCATATTAGAGCTTAATTGCACCATAGGTAAATCATTATTTTAATAATCAGCTTGCACTTTTTTGCATTTTGCCTTTTCAAGCTGAGTGAGGATTGAATGAACATGACAGCAGAAAGGTGAATTGCTTTAGATTTATTTAAATAATAGATCCGTATGAATGCAGAACAAGCGTAGGGCCCATTTCTTGGCAGTGTTATATTAATCATACAGACCTCAATTTAATTTTATCCAATATAATATATCCTGCATATAATTGCACCTGATTGCAAAGTTAATCTTGAAATGTTCTCATTTCCTTTTTATGGAAATTAATTAAGATAAAAAAGAGGAAAAAAAGCAATACATACTGATATGGTGGGGCTGTAAATCTCAGTGAAGTGAGGAACCAGTCAGATTTTAGAAAAGGAGGAGAGAATATTATCATTTTTGTAGCTATAACTAACATTTAAAAGAGTACAATTATAATAAAAGGAACATCCTAAAATACGGAGGACCTGGTTGAGGGCAGCCATATTTCCAAACATTTTTTAAATCCATAACAGAAACATGAAGACTTAGGCAAAGTATTTGTGGATTCGACATTAGATTATGTTGCATTCTACCTTACACTGTCTGAACAATAGGAGAAGGCGGGCTTCAACGTATGTTAGGCAACATTGGGGGGAAAAGGCTAAAGAAAAGAGTAAGGAATAATTGATGTCCTCAGTGACGGTGGACAAAGGAAAAAATTATTGACTTTTCATGTCCTTCCACTTGAACTGGCACCGATGGCGCTCAATATATTGGAATCTGTACGTCCTGCGACTATGCAAGGATGACTGAAATGTGCATTTTTTGGCTTTTGTAGTGGCTGTTCCAGGCTGGTTCTAGACATAGAAGGGACAAAGGAGGAGTTGAAAGCAGAAGAAATTTTAAAATTGCAGCTTGAAATATACTAGATGCAAAATATAAGAAATGCTATATGGAGTTTAAGTTATTTTTTTGTGACCAACACCAGCTATGCCAACAAGGTGTCAGTCAGCAGTTCCCAACCTTATTGAGTACACAGCATTCTTGAAAACTTATTGAATCCTATTATAAAGAGTGAAATCTTTTATTTCTCCTCCTTTTTATACTGTTAGTTCAGAACATTTATGTCCTGGTTTCATAACTCTAAAAAGAGAATTATACCATTTCATTATGTATGTTCAATGATGTGGCTGACAACAGAGAAAACAACAAAATACTTGCTTATTGCAGTACTCACAGAAGTGAACTACCAAGATAAGAAGCATTTTAGAATAAAAGCTGTAGAGATTACAAGCACAGTGCTAATACTTGGGACAACGTCATTCCTCAATACTTTAGGTTAAACTGTTGCGCCACATTCTGAAAATGACATTACTATTATACAAGGGTACCAGAGTGAGAAAGAAGCCATTATGCTTTGTCAAGAGTTCTGTATAATTCCTTCAGACTGGCAAAACACAGTTGAGGTTTCCCTTCTGGGAAAGACAGAATACTCCTGCCACAGACATAAATAGCACACAGGTCTAGCTCTTTAAGGATAGGTTACAGACCTTCACCATTAAACTCAAAATGGAGCGAAGAGAATCACTCACTCACTGGCAAGGAGAAGAGGCCAGAATTTGAGATAGAAAAAAGGAGGGAGACAAAAGGTGACAAGGAGGATGTTTTTAAAGCTTTACATCAGACCAGGCAAAGATTTATAGTGAAGCTTCTGTTTTTTTGGGCAGTATTATTAATTCTACATTAAATAACAGCTGAACTCACCACTGCAATTGTTCCAATGGACATGATTTATTGGAACTGTTCTGATCGAGCTTCTGCTATACAATCACCGTGACAAGAGAACAGCATAGCATCCCACACTTTATTTTTAGTAAAGACAGAAAGATAACAGAATATCTGGATAGATTAAAAAACCTTAGCAATAGATCTTATCATTCAATAGGATCTTTTCAAATATAAATACCACAGTTAAAGAAAGTTATATGATCTCATAAATCTCCATTGTAAATGCATTGGCACATGAAGTCTTGGTTATACAGAAAACAGAAAAACTAGGGCAAAGAAAATCATCTGTGACACCAGCCATCTCAACAGCGGTCTCTTTTCTTTGCTGTGGTCAGGTAAACGCTACCATTGTCTAAAGTCTGGTTCAGAGAAGCACGAGGAGGAGGTTTTTCCCACAGTACATCAGCATGCTAAATATGGAAATTGTCAAGAAATACATGATCTCCTATTGTTAAGTCATTAACATGAAGTTATTTAAGTTGTCATCTGTTTAGTTATTATTTATGTTTACAATTGTATTAATGAATTTATAAAGTTATGTATTGTTATATGCTTCACTGTATATTATTCTGCATGTATAATTTGTATGTGACAAATAAAACTTGATTTAATTTAGAAAATGTCCTTTTCAGGCAGGGCTGGCCCTATGATGTGTATATACAGTAGGTAAACTAGGCTGTCCCATGGTCGATCATTACAGACGCAGCTCTAAAAATACTTCGACTTAATACAACACTAAAGGGAATAATCATAACCCAAACAATGCCCATGGTCATCAATATTAGATTAACTTGAAACTCCAAGGGGGACCTTTCCCTTAGCCAAAGATATAATATCTATGTAGCATTATTGTCTAATAGCCTTCAAAATTTTGTTCATCTAGCAAAAAACTTACAGTATAGCCAGCCCAGCTTACAGACAGCAAGGCCCCAGTTATCCTTGATTTGCTGGTCTGGGAAAGTTGTTTTGGCCTTCTAGCGGACCTTCATGATGTCCCTTGTACATTGGCAAGTTTGAGCTAAATTCTCTGGAGCAAGTATTTTGCAGTAAAATTAGGTGCCACACTCCAGAAGCCCCTGCCTAGGCACATTAGTATTCTGTGTTTGAATGTGTGGGAAAACCATAAAACACTTCAGAAATCTGAGGAACTGGAGCACAACATATCATAATCACTGAGGTTTCACTGTGTTTGTTTGCTGGGAGTTGCATGTGAAGATTTGGGGTGTGGTGCTACAAGTAGGTTACACATTCTGATACCAAAAGGGACTTGGCAGTTAGGTGGAAACAGAAATAATTAAGTATCCAACCAAGAAGAGCTCAAACAGAATGAATCTAAGTTGAGAAATGTTCAGATTTTAGGATCCACATCCCATAGTTGGATCTCAAACAGAGACCATTCTTTTGAAATATTAGTATAATAAGGGCAAACTATCAAAAAGTGTGTAATAGCAAACAGTTGCAGAAAAAAATGTGCATAATAATGTTTCAACATTTAAGGAAAGGCAACCTCCCCTTTGTAATAATAAACCTTGAAAGTCAGGTAGCTATACCTCATTAATAACTTCTCCATTACATATGCAATATGTATATAGATATGATTTAAATTATGACATTTAAGCCTTTGTTGTGAATTGAGATTTTATCACTGAAAAATTGGTTTTAATTACTGGAAACTTGTCATCTGTTTAATTATTATTATTGTTTATGTTGTATTAATGATTTTTTTATGTATAAAGTTATGTATTGTTATATGCTTCACTGCATATGACAATTATGACATTTAAGCCTTTTTTGTGAATTTGGATTTTATCACTGAAAAAATATTGATAAAATTAATTACTGGAAAGTTTTTTTGACAAAACAAAACGCATAACATTTTTACAGACTCTATACACATATGGACAGGAACCAGAAAACCATGCAAATTAAATGGTAATTTAAAGCACCACATTATGTGTGATCCGTCTTAAAGTCAAAACGCCTTACCTGTCCATATGTCGCTATGAACAGTTGCAGCTACCGATTAAGTTGGACATGTCCTCATATGAACACCTCTAGCATGTGGAAAGTATTCATAAGCTCTTCTAAAGCAGTGGGCTCATTACCACAAAGCACAAAAATTAAACCTAATAACGTTTTAAATGCAGGCTTACTTTTTCATTGTTTTTATGTGTGTGCACTAAATTAAATTCCTCCAGTTTTTATCACAACAACTGCCTGAAATGGAAAAAGCATCTCACAGTCTCGCATTGCATTTTGGCAAACATGAATTGTAAGTATGTGACAGAAAAGGCAACCTGAGCTCGCTTGTCACTTTTTGTGTACTTTTCACACTTTGTCTCATGTGTTTTAGTCGTACCACCCACCAAAAGACTGGAAGTAAACATTCTAATAAAAAAACAGAGCAGCAGCCTCACCTGTCTTGGGAAAGGTGAAACTCTTTAAGATCCGTAAGAGACCTCATACAAAAACTTTCACTGAAATAAATAAAGAAAGCCTCAATAATGGACATTTGAGATGTCCATCTAGTTTTGATGAGTGGCCCCTAGAAGTTACAGCTTCCTACATTCCTTGCCTGCAGAATCATGCAGGTTAAATATTAGATAAATTTCATTTTATTTTTTCTATTAAAATAAAACAAGTTGAAGAGATAAAGCTTCACTGTAGCTGAACAATAGCACTGGCTGAAGATTAATGAGCGTATCATTTTTCAAAATAGAAGCTGCCTGTCAGTGGACTTTAATAGCCGCACTTTTGGCCGTTGCTTCAGAAAACTGCTGACAGAAGCAGAAGATGAACTTTGAAACGAATGCTTTAAGGAGACGGACCATGCCTGTGCTCCAGTGCAGACCAGGGCAGCATTTTTCAAACCAATCACTGTCACCCAACCCTGTGAATGGTTGTTAGAGAAGATATGGAAGCTTTGATCTATTTTATAACTGTTCTTTCAATTTCACATTCACCCAGATATATTCCAGAGACGCACAATGGGACATTAGTGTTTCCTTTTTATTTGAAGTTGCAGACTATCAATTTCTGAAAAATACTAGAGGATGACAAGATGGCAGTTACCACCGTTATTCCAAGTGCCCTGCTTAATTTTTTTAGTCCAGTTGCTTTCATTTATTGTTGCTACGTCTTCATTTCTGGGGTCAAGTTTCCATCCAGGCTATTTAAATACATTCTGTTCTAGCTGCTTGTGTTCATAATATTCAAGATTTATCACACTCTGCCTCCACTTATCTACTGGTTTACACCGACTTTGTTGTGCAAAACCATTGTGGATGATGTGCAGATAATGGGATAAAACGTACTCACTTGTGTGGAACTTGGTTTAATTTTTGTTTTTCTACAAAACTTTTTTCAAAGTCTTAAAAAAAAATACAAACAGAAGGATCATTATCCCTAACAAAACACCCTTGGGAAATGCTTCCTACGCTCCCACTGGAAAATAAAGTCTACAGGGGATTTCATCTTTCTAATCATTGCAACAGACACATTTGTGGATTATTGGATTTTAAATGGGTGGAAAAAAATTGACTAGACTGAATCCATAAACACCAGTAACAAGCATTAAAATGTAAATTTATAAAAACAGTACGTGAAATACACCCCGTTCATTAACGCTGACAAGCTGCTTCTCCAATCAAATGGCTACAGCTCCATAAAAATAGAATGCAGGCATTGTTAAGAGGTGTAGGTTTTCATAAAAACATTAGAAAGAGGAAACCATGTGATGTTAGTGAGTTTGCAGGTGACAAACTTTCTGCTTCCAGCATCTCAGAAATGGCGGCCTCCTGTGAAGTACTTGCACGTTTACAGCCAATGGTGTTAGAAAAACGTCCAATAAGCGGCAGCTCTGTAAGAGAGAGACGTCAGGAGAGAATGGCAAGGTTTGTTCAAGCTAACTGAAGGTTCACAGATACTATTCAGGAAGGGCAGAAAAGTCACAGACATGACTTGACCTCACCTTGTCTGAAATGCTGGTTTGTTATAGGCAGGAAAGAACATGCAGCTCTAGTACACTTACGCTGGCAGCAGCTGTGATGGCAGGGTGACATGACATTGAATATTAACCTGGCATCGTGTCACTGAAGGGCTGGACATAAAGTCACGCAGAGGAGGCTTTTTATTCCAGATCTGTAGCTATGATTGTGAGACAATAAAATTACAAAACCTACTACCATGCTGCTTCATGCATATATTCACAAAGTATGTGTCATAATGTTACAATTACCTATAATTTCATCATTTAATTTATTTTAGTAATGAAATGGAAGGACAGTATTGATGGCTGTGCTCTGATTAATATAATTATGGTATATATTAATATATATGAAATATTAATGTAATTAGCATCATTGCACAGGAGAAATGGAGAACCTGCGTGATTATGTTCTGGTGATCAGGAACGTCTTGTGTTCTTTTTAATGTAATTATCATCTTAATGCACACTTAACTTGGTAAAAATCAGCGACCCTGTCGAGCACACTTCAAGCAGCCACGAGTGTAAGTATGCTGCAGTTATGTTGTAATTACAATACATTTAAAATGCAAGCATAGGAGTTAATCTTTGAAACTAGCACTTAATCCATTGACCGGAAATTTAAATACCTTATAAAAAATAATTATTTTAAAAGCACACTGTGCTAGTAAACGTCATCAGCAGAAATTGCTCAGGCTCGCAGAAACGCAGGGCATTAATATGCATCTAATATGGCTGTTTCAAACAAATAAATGTGTCTATTTTAGGCATTACCTGTGTCAACTCACACCAAAGCATGGTTCAGTGACTAGATTATGGCTTTTTACATGATTACTCCTGCCATCCCCTTAAATAATTATGTGCCCGATAAAGTGCCACATAAAGTAAAGAGTGAATGACTGATATGAAGTATCTCTATCTTCAGTGAAATGTGTATTTTTTTTTTTATTTTACCTTACAAGACACAGAAATAAAAAAAATGGATTTGTGTATGGCACACTGTGTTAGATAAACAAAAATAATAGATCAAATTTGATGAACACATATAAGCAGGAACCTGTAAAGCATCAAGCTCCCTTAGTGGTATAATAGCTTGCGTTTTGTTAAAATTGCAGACCCTGTGGGATTATAACAAACAAAAAAACAAACAGCATTTTCCAAACAGTCCAGACTATAATTACCATTGAAAACACTAGAGACTATTGGTAGCTTTTAGCTTCACTAAACAATATCATTTTATTTATTTTTGCTGGTGTTACTTGTGTTTTGTTTAATTATTCATTGTTTACAGCATCTTGCCAATTTTACTGACAGAGAACGAAACATTGAGAGCCAAGGTCCAAATGAGTTTGTTTGGGGACTCGTAGATTAGGGGGATGTAATGATAATGTAGTGCTAGCCTTTGTGTTTTGGGGTAGGAGTAAGCAACAAAGAATGTTTGCTGATGACATTGTGATCTGTAGTGATAGTAGGGAGCAGGTTGAGGAGACCCTGGAGAGGTGGAGATATGCTCTAGAGAGGAGAGGAATGAAGGTCAGTAGGAACAAGACAGAATACATGTGTGTAAATGAGAGGGAGGTCAGTGGAATGGTGAGGAAGCAAAGAGTTAGGGGGAGAGTTGACGAAGGTGGATGAGTTTAAATACTTGGTATCAACAGTACAGAGTAATGGGGATTGTGGAAGTGCAGCCAGGGTGGAATGGGTGGAGAAGAGTATCAGGAATGATTTGTGACAGACGGGTATCAGCAAGAGTGAGAGGGAAGGTCTACAGGATGGTAGTGAAACCAGCTATGTTATATGGGTTGAAGACGGTGGCACTAACCAGAACGCAGGAGACAGAGCTGGAGGTAGCAGAGTTAAAGATGCTTAGATTTGCATTGGGTGTGATGAGGATGGATAGAATTAGAAATGAGTGCATTAGAGGGTCAGCTCAAGTTGGACAGTTGGGAGACAAAGTCAGAGAGGCGAGATTGTGCTGGTTTGGACATGTGCAGAGGAGAGATGCTGAGTATATTGGGAGAAGGATGCTAATGATAGAGCTGCCAGAAAAGAGGAAGGCCTAAGAGAAGGTTTATGGATGTGGTAAGAGAGGATATGCAGGTGATGGCTGTAACAGAACAAGATGCAGAGGACAGAAAGATATGGAAGAAGATGATCTGCTGTGGCGATCCCTAACAGGAGCAGCCGAAAGAAGAAGAAGAAGTAGTAAGTGACAAAAAGAAGGAGAGAGCTGAGGTTCAAGGATGCTCACAAAGAATAAGGAATACCAAACAATATACTGCAGGGTCGTATATGGTCATTATAATCAAATTCTCACCTACCTTTGCTTACTGATGTCACCACTGCCACTGGTAGCCACTGATTAGTGAGTATAATTACCTGACCTCAAAACTTCTGTCTAACTTATCTAAAAATAAATCTGAGAACGTATTTGCCATTAATAGAGTGAGGCCATACTTGAAGGGTTGTGTGCAGTTATGATCATCGTGTAAATAAACATAGCAAATGGTGTAAAATGCGAGACTTTGAACTTGAATGTTTCTCAACTGCTGCCCTGCTTCATGCCTAGTTCTTCACCACTGAAAGCAATACAGCAAGAGAATAAATAACAAAGGAAGGATGAAGGTGACTGTTAACAGTGCTTTAAAGCCGAGATTCCAATATGCATCATATAGTGCAAAGGTCTTACTTATAATATCCCATCATTGTCTTTCAGGTCGCAGACCTTGACAGGAATGACTTGACATACTGAGCACAGTAAGGGCATTTATTCTGCAATTGTCAGCGAAGGTTTTTGGTTCTTGTTATCCTTCTCTAGTTTGACTTCTCTCTCCCCGTAACTCATGCCGATTTTATTTTCAAAATTAATAAAGACATTAGAAGAAATCACTTAGTAGAATTCTCTGAATTTCAGTCATAGTTGCTGTTCCCACTTTTTTCATCCAAATGCTTTGTGTGTGTGTGTGCGTGTGTTTTGATGTACTTGAAAAGCTACTGCCTTTTCAAAATAGCAGCCTACAATTAAATAGGAAGGAAAAATGATTGTGTGCACCATGTAATTACATACACCACATAACACAAACTCACCAGGACTGCTATCGCCAGTTCTTGAGATTATGTTTTACAGTGGAATTTTGATCAATACCTGGGGTTAGTTCATTGTGGTTTTTTTAGAGCCTTTAAAAAGCACCCGGCCCTTCTTTTCGAGCTCATGTTGCATTGTTCTCTTTTTGTTTTTTTTAATGTTGTAGATCAAGGGCTGCTTCTGAGTCCATGGGGCAGCAATGTCCACTGAGGAAACTCAAACTCTTTAATTAATCTTATTGAGCAGTCATGCAAATGGATGTCTTTTAAAATTTCAAAGTCCGGGTACTTTAGTGGAAGAAACTGCAGTACACTAGTAATAATACATTTATTCGTAGGCGCTTTTCTAAACACTCAAGGACACCGAAACACTCATTATAAACAAAACTAAAATGCAAAATTTAA
Source organism: Polypterus bichir lapradei (assembly GCA_026402145.1). Classification (NCBI taxonomy): domain Eukaryota; kingdom Metazoa; phylum Chordata; class Cladistia; order Polypteriformes; family Polypteridae; genus Polypterus; species Polypterus bichir. The sequence continues at coordinate 61,068,652 of JANRMT010062856.1, read as the reverse complement.
AATCAGACAGAGCAATTATAGTCAAAGAATCTTAAACAAATGAGTTTTAAGTTTAGATTTGAAAAGTGAGAATGATTCAATATTTCTAAGCTCAGATGGCAGTGAGTTCCAGAAGAGCACTGGGGAGAAGAGCAACTAAATGGTCTGTTCGCCATGGTGGTAAGACAGACGAAGGGAACAGTCAAGTGGATGGATGAAGAGGATCTAAGGGTGCAAGAGGGAATGGCAACATGGAGAAGGTCAGACAGATATGAAGGGGCAAGGTTGTGGATAGCCTTAAAAGTTAACTGAAGAATTTTCAATTGAATGTAGAACTTCACTGGAAGCCAGTGAAGCTGCTTCAAGATGGGATGAATAGAGGGGTATCTAGTAATGATGCGGGCAGCTGAATTCTGGACCAGGTGAAGCTTATGAAGAGATTTGCGAGAAAGACCAAAGAAAAGGGAATTGCAATAATCCAGACGAGAAGTTACAAGGCTATGAACAAGAATAGCAGTGGTGTGGGGAGTGAGGGAGGGGCAAATACGATTAATGTTACGCAAGTGGAAATATGCAGACCGGGAGATGTTATTGATGTAGGACTGAAAGGATAAAGTACTGTCAAGGATGACACCCAGACTCTTAACCTGTGGGGAAAGGGAGACAAAGGAATTATCAATAATAAATGAAAAATGATCAGTTTTGGTTAATGTTGATTTTGTACTAATGAGGAAAACCTCAGTTTTGTCACTATTTAATTTAAGGACATTTGAAGAAAACCAGGATTTAATTTCTGCTATGCAATCAGTAAGTGAGGAGGGTAGAAAGGAAGCAGTAGGTTTGCTAGTGAGATAGAGCTGGGTGTCATCAGCATAACAGTGGAAGCTAATGTTATATTTATGAAAGATACTGCCAAGGGGAAGGAGGTAAATAATGAAAAGGAGGGGCCCCAGGACAATGCCCTGGGGCACACCTGAAGTAACAGCTGTGGGTTGGGATGTGAATGTTTTAAGTTGAACAAACTAGTGCTGCATACATCCAACTTTGCATTTTTAAACTCACTTACCCAAGTCAAGATCTCTTTGCATGTAATCATTGTCACCTTGTGGGGGCACATTGGCCACCAGGTAGAGAACAGATACCACAACTAGGCTATCTTATCTAAATAAAAAATCAGTTATTTTAATCAATACGAACAATGCAGTTCAATATTAGTTTTCCAGGCATCTTGAAGTCTAACACAGCATTATTATTGTTTCATTTGTTGGAGTCTTGTTTTTGGAACAAGGTTATGTTTGATGATATTACATCTCTGGTCTGTGATTCTTTGTTATGTGATTTGTTTGTGTGGGTACTTATATGTACATTTATAGCACTGCAAAGTAGAATTTGTGTCTGTTTCAAATTCTGTTATTCTATAAAATGTGGGCACGATGAACTTGCTCATATCATTTGTCCATTTCATGCAGTGGTCAATCTTACCTACTTTGGTAGTCAGGGGCTTGGGGGCTTCTGAAACAGCCATAGCAGTCTGAATCCAGTGGTCTGGCCCATCACTCCATGGAGTGGCCATTCCAGTAGCCATACTTGGGCCAGTGCTGCTTTTGCCACCAGTGGCCAAGAGAGTTTGTAGCTCCCTTTTCTATCATGGGCCTCTGCCTATCTCACAAATGTATCCCTTTTTATCCTGGGTGACAACTGAGGCGGTATGAATTTGATTTCTTGTTGTAACCTTTTTCATTTAATATTTCAAATCTCTGAGTAGTGATCTGTTTTTAATCTGGCCCCTTACCCTTACAAGATTGATAAATAAAAATTAATAAAATGAAGTAAATAAAAACTATAAACAACAGCCAAATAACAGTTAACATAAAAACACATCATGAACAACTAAAGGCCAGGGGAAAAAAATGTGTTTTCAGCAAAGATTTAAAAATTGACAGGGTTGGAGCTGCTCTTATCTGAAGTGGTAGGCTGTTCCAGAGCTGAGGTGCAGTCACAGCTAAAGCACGATTGCCCCATTTCTTTTACCTTGATCATGGTAAGGCCAGTAGATCAGGGACTGAGAAGGAGCGAGGAGACTAACGGGAACCCAATGAAGTGGAGCCAAAATAGGAGCGATGTGCTCACACTTACGTGGCCCAGTTAAGAGCCTCGTAGCAGAGTTTTGGACCAACTGCAGATGAGAGAGAAGAGTTTGACTGACACCACTGTACTGTGAGTTCCAAGAGTCAAGACAGAATGAAACAATTGCATAAATAACTTTTTGCAAATCAGCAAAACAAAGAAAGGGCTTAATTTTTTAAATGATTCTTAACTGGAAAAAGCAACTTCTTACAACACAGTTTATCTGCTTATCTAATTTAAGACTATTGTCTTATTGTCCACATCAAGCTATAGCCTGATATGTACACTGACTTTCCCCTTCCGAACACCTTTGGGATTGACAAGGGGAGTGCTATTCTGTGGATCTTCTGGGATGTGTCATCTCCTCAGAAGTTTTCTTGACTTTCCTTGGCATGTCCATTCCACAGTGATTTCTGGTCAGCATCATAAGAAAAGAGAAAATCTCTTTGAATTATCTGGGTCTTTCCAATCTAACTCCTGCGATCTCTTTATGTTCAATGTTCATGAGGAAGCAGAGTGATCTGTGTGATAATAACATAAAATTACATTCTGCAACCCATATAAACTAAGCCAGTATTTCTGAGGGCAGGAGCCTGCGCTGACACCCTCAAGTAGACACATTTGGGAAGTGAGCCAGCATTGCATTCACATCAGTCCATCCATCCATCCATCATTCCATCCATCCATTTATAGACTCCACCTAACTCAATTCAGGGTCACTGGGGGTTACAGCTGATGCCAATCATCATCAAGTGCAAGGTTATAATCAAACTGGACCTGAGGGTGTTTTTCATCATCTAATGGGCACATTCACCCACACAACATGACTCTTCTGAATAACAGTTCAGTTTTGAGTCAACAGTTCCCAAACACAAACACGTCTCTGAATGAAGGAAACAAGACTACCTACTATCTACAGTAGACTACAGACTATCTACAAATCAACTGCAAAATATTTCTTTTTTTTATGAAGAGTTTTACGGAAATCAAAGCGTACATTTTTAGGTGTGGGTGATTGTGCCATAATTTAATCAAAGAATGAAGCCATTAATATGATTGACCCTAAGTTTCCTAAACAGAATATAAGAGATTAAGGCCAGTGGGTTTTATATGTTTACATGGTGTTAGGTTTTATATAAATAAAGGTTATTATTATTATTGTTAAAGAATACATATGCTATCTTTGGTGAGAGTTTTGGTCTGAGCCCTGTATGTATGGAATTTGATCAGTTTGTGTGTGTGCAGTATGTGTTGTTTTTTTGTTTTTTCTATTTTTCTAACACAACCCAAAGACGAGCATGTTAACTTAACTGTTGTTTGTAAATTGGTCCAGTGTGAATGGTGCACATTGAAACAGTTGAGCACCCTGCCTATAGCTGCTTCCTGCATTGTGCCCCACACTGCCAAACACTGTGGTTCACAGTGTTTAATATGTTCTCTAATTTATTTAGATTTCTTGTTAAGAACATTTGTAATTGAATGAGGGAGTGAGTCATCAATATGAATGGCAAACAACTATTCCTGTTATTTTTCAGAAGCTCTAACTAATATGGAGTGTCTAATCCATTTACTTTCTGTATCCAATCCCTTTAATATTCAGAAGACATCTCCACAGACAACTAGTCCAAGCTAAATGCATTATACAATCCTGCCAAGAGACAAAGACAAGCTGAGCCACGGTGGCACTAGCATCCACAATCAGCTCTATTTTCAGAAGGGAGCAGGTAGAACCAATTAATCTATCTATGAATGAATCTGTTTTTATTAATTTTATTAATATCAATATTATTAATTATCAATATTCTATGACAGTTAAAGTAAAACCTATGCTATACAGTAAAGATGTATAAAACATACTGTAACTTCTCAAAATCATGATGGGCTGGCATTTATTCAAGAAGCCCTGGGTTCAAGGCAAGAAACAGCCCTGGACAGGACACTATATCATCATATGGCTCTTTTATATATACACTCACACACACATCCACAATGGGCGAGTTTGAAATTGCCTGTTAACCAGTCTTAAATGTGTATGGAGATGTAGGAGCAAAACCAGAGCACCCGGAATAATTCTCACATCGACACAAGGAGAATGCACAAACTTCAGATGGCCAATGACTGGGTATGAAATTCACATCCATGATACTGGGTCCATAAAAAAGCACTGCTGACTATTACACCGCCATACCAAGAGAAGGTTAAAATGCCCCAGGGCAGAATAGAGATCATCACTTTTTTGAAGGTGTTTTATTTTAAAGCCAAAAAAAATCTGCAGACAAATCCACACATCCACACACAAACACACTCATACACTCAGGGTCATCAAGCCTAATGTATTTGTTTTTGGAATGTGAAAAGCAAACCAAAGTACTTGGAGTGGCCCACATGGAAACAGTAAAGTCATGAAAACTGCACACAAAAAATGACTGGGCAAACATTAAAGGATATATTTGGCATTTTTCAATTCAAAGTTATTTCTTCACAGTCATCTTATATATACAATACAATACAGTTTATTTTTGTATAGCCCAAAATCACACAAGAAGTGCCGCAATGGGCTTTAACAGGCCCTGCCTCTTGACAGCCCCCCAGCCTTGACTCTCTAAGAAGACAAGGAAAAACTCTGAAAAAAAATGGAAGAAACCTTGAGAAAGGCAGTTCAAAAAGAGAACCCTTTCCAGGTAGGTTGGGCTTGCAGTGGATGTCAAAAAGAAGGGGGTCAATACAATACACAGAACAAAATGCAAGTAATCCTCAATACAGTATAACAGTAAAATAAAAATATTACAACTACAGAGCAGAATTTAACAGTAAATGATATCACATAATATGATTTGGATTTGTTTCGAGTGTTGGAGATCTCAGCCATCAAGCTGCCTCCCCCAATTCCATTCCACAGCTGGGATAGAACTGGGCCAGCCAATCCGATGAAAGAACCCCTCTAACCGACGATTCCTGTGATCCTCAATCAGAGATGACTTTACCTTAAGCAGGCAAAACCACTTGGCAGGTGGGCAGTGGCACCAAGTGCCACATTTGAGTACTGAGAAGAGAAACAGAATAGGTGAGGGTTAGTAACAAATTATATAACTATCATATTACTTATGTTTTAGTGCTAATAACTAACAACAGAGATTCAGTCTGTACCGTTAATCAGCAGCTCTAAACTGATGTAATGAGTTTTCAGCCAGGATTTGAAAGATGAGACCGAAGGGGCATCTCTTATAGTAGCAGGCAGACCATTCCACAGTTTAGGGGCCCTGGAACTAAAAGCTCAACCTCCGATATAAACGTCTACACGTGGAAGTGTGTGTGTGTCTGTCCGGCCCGGAAGTGAGAGGTGGAGTCAGGGTAAGGGCTCCACCTCGGAGGAAACAGAAACTCACTTAGCCGCTAATACACAAGCGAGGCTACCACATCGGCAAAATTATACCTCAGAGGAAAGAGACACTCACTTAGTCACTAATACACAAGCGAGGCGAGCACATTGACAAAATGAAACTTTGATTAGCCGCTAATGCACAAGCGATGTGAGCACATCGGCAAATCGAAACCTCTGAAGAAAGATATACTCGCTTAGCTGCTAATGCACAAGAGATGCAAGCATGTCAGCAAAACAAAACCTCCCAGGAGACGCCCAGAGTAGTTCTTTTCAAGTACCTGACATCTTTACATTTAATTTTTTTTCTGACGATTTTAATAGTTTCTAGGACCCCAGGCTTTTTACAGTACAGGCTTACACAGCTAGTATTATATATTAATTTACCACATAAAATTGTATTATAAAGTGCAGTGTTTTTTATAAATTTAAAAAAATGAATGGCCTGTTCTTGAAGTTTACAATAGGTTTGAAGGGTACACATTAAGTAGAAAAAATATTTTATTACATACAGTATACTTGGTCCTGTAACAATATATTTCCTGTTCACTTGTCTGCTTCCAGTTGCTAGATAGAGTGGAGTTATGACAATCCCTGTGCCCCCTTTGCCAAGCTATATTCTGCTTAATATCCTACTTTTGTTTCTGTGATTCTATTTCTTCAGCAGTTATGTTCTGCCATTACTTGAACCAACAGGAAGATGCATGCTTAAACAATATGATTGTTTTTTGCAACTGTGCTGACTTTTCATCCATTAAAGTCCAAGAGGCAGCAAAGAAAAAAAATGCACATAAGAGTTTCACTGCACTTTGCACAAATTACAATAAATCTGAACTGAGCTGTTTACACTGCATTGTATTTTAATAAAAGCATCACATTTTTGAAAAAGACAAGCCTTCCATTTTCTGAAGAAGGTAGAGTGTGCGAAAGAGCAGATTGAAGCACACAAACCAACGATAGACTTTATTTTAATGCAAGACAAGTTGCCCTTGATGAGTATCACGGTAGTTAGGTAATTAAGGACAAACAAAATATTTGAACGAGTAAACACACTGACACTCACTCAAACCAATCAATCTGTATGTACGCAGGGAAAACATGCAAAACTCATTCAGACCCTGGCAGTCTGATGTTGGAATAACGGCTCTGCGCTATCACTGTGCCTACGTTAAAACATCAGTACTGATCAAGTAAACTTCAGCCTGGTATAACGTTTGTGAATTGGAAGAATCTGGATGAGAGACTAGGACAGTTTAGTTATTAGCTAAACAAAATGGACTAGTTGGACTGAATGGTCTCCTCTTGTCAGATTTCTTATGTTCTTTTGACCCTAGACTCTATGTGTGTGTGTGTGTGCGTGTGCGCATTTGCCTTGCAGTGGACTAGCATTCTAATGCTTGAAGTTGTCCTGTGATCCTGCTCCCGATAAGAAGATTAGGAGGATCGATGGATGTAAGCCTATAATCAGGGCTTAAAGTGGGCTTACCAGTAAGGATGGGCATCTGTTCTGATCTCTAAGGTGCCCCCACCACCCACACCAACTCTTCAATATCATATACTCTTGTAAACTTGCTCCATTCTCCAAGGGTTGGGGGATCTAAATGTTACATAAAATTTAACCTGCATAGTGAGGGTGACCAAGATGCCACCAACACAGAGAATATCAGTTCAGTTCTTATTGCATGCTAGGGGCCTGTTTTCTCTCACTGAAGCACATGCATCCATTATTAAGCTAGCAGCAGCATATATTTGCAAAATAATGAAATAAGTGAAAAAATTTAAGCAATCTTAATGTGTGACTTTGTTATTTATTATTGCCTAATTGAATAAAGAACAGAGACTACAATTCACGCCAGGGCACTGGCAATCAACAATGTTAATAAAAGCTCTTGCTGATTACTTTCTGAGGTGAGTTCATACCCCTCAGAATGAAAGTTTGACGTGGAGGAGGATGAAGTAAAACGAAGTAAAGCGCACAGGCGGGTTCCTTGTAAAATAGCTGAATATGACAACAATTTATTTGCTTTTTTCTTTCATAAAACGACAAAGATATGCTGTTTTGCAAAATGTATGTAATTTCAAGACACAGATCAGTATTCCAACATTTTTGGCTTGACAATTGGATGTATTTGGTTAGTTTTAAGGCCTTTTCAATCACCTATGGACCTGTGTACTCTTCAGTCCCATTGTAAGCTGCAAGAACAGGCAAGGTATTTTTAAAATGTATAAAAAACACTCTGCGGAGGGCTGGCACCCTGCCCGGGGTTTGTTTCCTGCCTTGCGCCCTGTGTTGGCTGGGATTGGCTCCAACAGACCCCAGTGACCCTGTAGTTAGGATATAGCAGGTTGGATAATGGATGGATGGATGGATGGATAAAAAACACTTTACTTTATAACACAGTTTTATGTGACAATTTAATAAATATCATGATTATGAAGTAACAGCTTTGACTTAAAAAATATTGAACTTAACCTTTGAACTGTGTGTACTGGAGATGTTAAGCAGGGGCGCTCACCATTGCACCACCCATAGTAACCACCCTGTGTCCATAGTGGATCAGTATACACATGGATAAATAAAAACTGTTATGTAAGTTGTTAGGATAACTTCTAAATTAAAAAAAAAGTAGTTCACTAGTATGATGTTGTTGCAAATAGTAAGTGAGATGACGTCTTGTAAATTTTCCTACTTAAGATACAATATCATGGCAGCTAAACTGTTCTATGCATAGAAATACATGTCTAAGACAAAACAGTGCAGAATTAAATTTGCACCTAACAGGCTGTCAGCACGCTTCAGCTTGATGTTCTGGTGTTTCTTCTGTTTAAATAATTTATTTTAATGTTCTTAAATCACAGGCCTCAGTTCTGTATAGTTTTTGGCTGTCAGCATGGCAAAAATCAGGAGGAAAGCAAGGCCTCCGTGTGAAGTAAGCGTCCCATTATATCATTTCAAAGAACTGCTTGGCACACATGGCTCATTGAGGTTTTTTCTTTTTTTTTCTTTCTTTTTTATTCTTTGCTCTGTTTTTCAAAAGAACAAGTTAATATTAGAAATACATTCTAGACAGTATGAACTTCAAAATTATTTAATTTTAAAGACAACAGCAGCAATTGCTAGAATGGAAGATTAAAAATGTCATTTATATAGAGGTCCATAATGCTGTAGAGGTTTAGTCAAATAAGGTACTTTGGCATTCTTGATCTGGCTTAAACCAGTTCAGCGTGCCGTGGAGGCTCTGGGGCCTTTCCAGAAGCACTGGGTACAGGGTCCATCCATGTACACATCCACTGCAAGCATGTATGGAATTGCCAATTAAATTACTTTGCATGCCTTTGGGATATAGAATGAAAATAAGAGTACTTTGAGTAAAACCCATGTATACATGAAGACAACGTGCAAACTCCATAAAGACAGTAACCAAGCACGGAATTTGGGCAGAGGACACTGGATTCATGAAGAAGCAGCGCTGACCACTGTGCAATTGTGCTACCCAGGTTAGCTATATATACTTTTAATAACCTAAATGCCAAGAAACAAAACTGCGTATAAGCTAAAGTTTACTCTCTCTTCCTTCATTTCATCAATGGCCGGGTTGTAGAGGTGATGGAAAATTTCTAACATCATTTCAATTACTGTAACATGAGAGGTGAACGCACATCTGTTGTAGTCAAGAAAGCTCACCTGAGGCTGTTATTTCTTGAACAGTTAAAGGAGAAAGTTTAGAGTGTTAAAGAGCCATGACCACTGTCAATGTATCTGCAGTTATGAAAGTGTTTGCCTTTGTCTATCATGTATTGTACAGCAGAATCTCTGAAAACACTAGAGAGTGTGGTGGAATCTTCTACTAATTATATATCTATGTTTTATGAGATCATATGGATTTATTTCTTTTTATTTCTTTTTTTTTGGGGCAGAGTCGTGGCTCTGAGGCTAGGAATCTGTGCCAGCAATTGGAAGATTGCTGTTTCGAATCCCTTAAATGCCAGAAGTGACTCCACTCTGTTAGGCCCCTGAGCGAGGCCCTTAACCTGCAATTGCTCAGTCCTGCATCCAGCCCTGCAAGCAGGTCCTCCAACTTTCAGGGAAACCTTATGGATTGGTGGCAGGACTGGCACTTCAGGTGTCGCCCATTGTACAGCTGCACTCGGACCTCAATGTGGGTGGTTTGCCGTGAGGTGGGCGCAGCAATGCACTATAATCAGCACATGCTCCAAACCTCTCTATTTGTTTTTTTTTTTGTTATTTAATATTATTCTTACCTAATCTTATTTGTTTTTTTTCATTTCTTGTAACTGTATCTCTGACATCTCGTAAAGCACTTTGAGCTACAGGCTCTATATGAAAAAGTGCTATTTAAATAAATGTTGCTGGTGGTGTGCTCTCCTTAGTGCTTAATGAATCATATGGGACCATTTTGCCACTGTGAGTGCACTTTACCTTTCAATATTTAAATACAAACCTTAAAGATCACATTGAAACCATTGTGCCCTGCTCATCCTCTGTTCACTCTCCTTCTGTCTGATAAATGGCTTACGGTAAGTCCATCACAGCCAGGTTTTATAAGTGCTCTAAGGCAGATTCACTTGGCATCCAGATCTTCAGATCTTCTGCACTAATTTGTTGAAAGTGTCCAGGTGGTTTAAATTGGTTGTTTGATGACTGCTGGGAGTGATGATTACTATTGCCCTTATGTTGCCGTGTATTGATGTTTTATAAATATCGGTATCACCAAATCAGATTCCATGCAGCTACAGTGGGATGCAAAAGTTTGGGCAACCTTGTTAATAGTCATTATTTTCCTGTATAAATCGTTGGTTGTTATGATAAAAAATGTCAGTTAAATATATCATATAGGAGACACACACAGTGATATTTGAGAAGTGAAATGAAGTTTATTGGATTTACAGAAAGTGTGCAATAATTGTTCAAACAAAATCAGGCAGGTGCATAAATTTGGGCACCGTTGTCATTTTATTGATTCCAAAACTTTTAGAACTAATTATTGGAACTCAAATTGGCTTGGTAAGCTCAGTGACCCCTGACCTACATACACAGGTGAATCCTATAATGAGAAAGAGTATCTAAGGGGGTCAATTGTACGTCTCCCTCCTCCTTTAATTTTCTCTGAAGAGTAGCAACATGGGGGTCACAAAACAACTCTCAAATGACCTGAAGACAAAGATTGTTCACCATCATGATTTAGGGGAAGGATACAGAAAGCTGTCCCAGAGATTTAAGCTGTCTCTTTCCACAGTTAGGAACATATTGAGGAAATGGAAGACCACAGGCTCAGTTCAAGTTAAGGCTCGAAGTGGCAGACCAAGAAAGATTTCGGATAGACAGAAGCGACGAATGGTGAGAACAGTCAGAGTCAACCCACAGACCCGCACCAAAGACCTACAACATCATCTTGCAGCAGAAGGAGTCACTGTGCATCGTTCAACCATTCGGCGCACTTTACACAAGGAGATGCTGTATGCGAGAGTGATGCAGAGGAAGCCTTTTCTCCGCCCACAGCACAAACAGAGCCGCTTGAGGTATGCTCAAGCACATTTGGACAAGCCAGCTTCATTTTGGAATAAGGTGCTGTGGACTGATGAAACTAAAATTGAGTTATTTGGGCATAACAAGGGGCGTTATGCATGGAGGAAAAAGAACACAGCATTCCAAGAAAAACACCTGCTACCTACAGTAAAATATGGTGGTGGTTCCATCATGCTGTGGGGCTGTGTGGCCAGTGCAGGGACTGGGAATCTTGTCAAAGTTGAGGGACGCATGGATTCCACTCAGTATCAGCAGATTCTGGAGACCAATGTCCAGGAATCAGTGACAAAGCTGAAGCTGCGCCGGGGCTGGATCTTTCAACAAGACAACAACCCGAAACACTGCTCAAAATCCACTAAGGCATTCATGCAGAGGAACAAGTACAATGTTCTGGAATGGCCATCTCAGTCCCCAGACCTGAATATAATTGAAAATCTGTGGTGTGAGTTAAAGAGAGCTGTCCATGCTCGGAAGCCATCAAACCTGAATGAACTAGAGATGTTTTGTAAAGAGGAATGGTCCAAAATACCGTCAACCACAATCCAGACTCTCATTGGAACCTACAGGAAGCGTTTAGAGGCTGTAATTTCTGCAAAAGGCGGATCTACTAAATATTGATTTCATTTCTTTTTTGTGGTGCCCAAATTTATGCACCTGCCTGATTTTGTTTGAACACTTATTGCACACTTTCTGTAAATCCAATAAACTTCATTTCACTTCTCAAATATCACTGTGTGTGTCTCCTATATGATATATTTAACTGACATTTTTTATCGTAACAACCAACGATTTATACAGGAAAATAATGACTATTAACAAGGTTGCTCAAACTTTTGCATCCCACTGTATCCGTTTTATGGCAGTAACATAATGTGTTTTCAGCAACATTAGCACTAAATTGTGAATGGGAAAATAAGTGAAAGAAGCAGTAGCCTCTGTCTAACGTTTATATGCCCCTGGCTCAAAAGTACTGTGTATATTGCAGTATTCTATTTTGTTAGTATATCAGGAAGATTTTAAGAGGATCTGGGTTCAGAGTAGCCTTGTATAATTACCTTGTGGAGACATAGCTCCCATACCAGTAGTTCAGGCTTCTTCTTATGATCTTAACAACTAAAGAAAAGATATGCTCTATATAAGGTTTGTAAGTATGACAAACTACCGTTTTATTTTCTAGCTCACATTCTCACCTTGAGGTTGCAGGGAGCTTGTGCCAATCCTGGCAGCACTGGGTACACAGGAAGACCACCAGTAGATGGGACATCACTCTGCAAGGCCAGTTTAGAATTGTGAATTAACATGACACACACAGGTAAAAAACACATGAAGCACAAAGTACCCAGAGAGAAATTCATACAAACATGGGGAGGATGAGCAGGCATCACCCAGAAGGTGACCAGACCGCAGCCCAAACCCAGGACTCTGTGGCTGTGAAGTAACAATGTAGACTTCACAGTAAGGTAAAAAAGTTTTTCTGCACAGGCATCAAATATAAAAAAGACAAAATATCAGATAATATGAAAAAACATGTATATACAATAAATCCTGATAATATATTCACAAACGCAAAGCAATTCTGTAGTACGGTACAACATGTACAAAATGTGTTTCAGCTAAATATTTCTCATTAAATGACCTTACTGCAGAAAGTACAAATACCACACAGGATTACTTCCCAAATTACATGTACATTATACAATGTCATAGTAAAAACAGTGAGGTTTTCATCAACCAGTTTTTAAGTTAATAATTGTAAATAGCTTTTTCATATTTATCAATGACTCTGCCAACTACTTTACTCAAATGTTAGTTTATTAATCATAATACTAATTATAATAATAATAATACATTTTATTTGTATATTTCACATACAGTACCTATTTACAAAAACATAAATCAGGCCAAGGAACACACTACACTCTGCAATGCGAATATTCAAATACAGAACTTTTATTATAATACAGGGTAACTAAAGTTATTCAGTTAATATAAGAAAAACATTCTTTCCTTAAAATTTCACTGCCATATTCAGTGTTTGATCATAAACCAACATAAAGCTGGTCCAACAGAGCTCATCCAGCTAATGGAGCATTTATTTGCAGGACTATTTACAGAGGATTCCTAAAGTATTCAGACCCCTTCACTTTCTCCACACCTTATTGTGTTGTAGATTTGATTTTAAATGAATGAATGTGCCATTTTTGCAAATCAATTTACACTCAAAAACCCATAATGAGGTAATGATTAGTGATATTGTTTTCAGAAAGGTTTGCAAATGTATTAAAAATCAAAACCTGAAATCTCTCATTTTTATTAAAACTTAGACCCTTTGCTGTGGCACTCCAAATCGTGGTCAGGTCATCCTTTTTGCATTAATTCTCCAAGAGAATTAATTGTCTAGAATTTGATTGGAGTACACATATGGCAAGTTGAATTGACTGGACATCATTTAGAAAGGCAGACACCTGTCTCACAATGAATCTGGAAACCTTTCTGAAAACATGTCACTTTCACCTTATGGGTTACTTAGTGCAGACAGATGGGCAAAAATGTCACATTCATGCTTTTAAAGTAGAAGTAGAGACGTCGAAAGACAGAAGCAGAGGGTGGACCGCTAATGGCCTTTTCTTTCCGGGTGAGTTCAACAAATTCCATGCCTGCTTTGAAGCTCACAACACCAAGCAAGTGGGCAGGAAGGGGGCTAAGTAAGGGTTCAATGCCCCCATTCGCTACATCATCCACAGATGTGGAAAAGTCTCTGAGGAGGATGAACCCCTGGAAGGTAGCCGGCCCTGATAACGTTGCTGGATGTGTACTCAAAGATTGTTCTTCATTTCTGGATGATATTCTGTCTGACATATTTAACATCTCCCTTATGCAAGCCACAGTCTCTACCTGCTACAAAACAACCACCATTATTCCACTGCCAAAAAAGTGCAAAGCTAACTGTTTGAATGACTACCGTCTTGTTGCAATGACTCCTATAGTGATGAAATGCTTCAAGAGAATCTTTATGAGCCACATTCAGACATTCATACCCGACATAATGGAATTTTACAGTTTGCATATAGACCAAACAGGTCAACAGAGGATACCGTTAGCACAGCATAGCATATAGTTATTACACACTTAGAAAACAAGGACTGTTATGCCCAATTGCTGTTTATTGATTATAGCTCTGCTTTTAAAACTATGATACCTACTAAACTCTCCACTTTACAAGCTCTCCACTTTAGTAGTACCATCTGCTCGCTACAACTGGGTGCTGGAGTGTTTAACAGGCAGACCCCAGTCAGTCAGGCTGGAGAACAACATTTCCAAAATAATAATCACAAATACAGGAAACCCACAAGGATGTGTTTTTGAGTCCTATGCCGTACACAGCAACAACAACATTTATTTATATAGCATGTTTTCATACAAATGATGTAGCTCAAATTGCTTTACAAGATGAATAAGAAAAATATAAAAATAAGATTAGGCAATACTAAGTAACAAAAAATAAAGAAAGGTCCGGTGGAAAGAAGTACAGAAAAAACAAAAAAAACTCTAGCGGGCTAGAGAAAAAAACAAAATCTGCAGGCGTTCTGAGGCCACAAAACCACCCAGTGGAAACGGAAGTGAAAGTGGACAATGACTGATGGTGACAAGGAGCATGTTGTCGAAGAACTCCAGAGTCTCGAGAACCAGAGTTAGAAACTCCTGTCCAGATGGAGGCACCTGAGGGAACTAAAGGCTCGCCTACTGAAATAGTCCTCCTCCACATCTGAAATCATCACAGCTCTTTGAGATTCAGCAACCTTGACTCCAAGCCGTGCCACTCACTTTCAGGGCCAAATGAGTTTAATCCCCACACCTCGTCGGAGAGATAATGACAATGACGAGGAAATTGGCCTGTTTTAGCTATGTAGGCGGGGATTAAAGACTAGATCACCTCCATCGGCCCAGCCAAGCAGCTCGTTTTTTACCTGTGACTGTGTCAGAATAACACCATTATTATTAAATTTGCGGATGATGCCACCATCATTGGACTAATTTTGGGTGGTGATGAGTCAGTGTACAGGACAGAGATGGCTGGCCTTGTGAAGTGGTGTCAGGTCAATAATCTGTTTCTTAACACCAGAAAAATGAAAATGATAATTATTGACACACTGAGGAAGTGACGTCAGCACCCACCATTGGCATTAACATCTGCAAGGATCTCACTTGAACCTATCACGTGACAGAACTGGTGGGGAAAGCCCAGCAATTTTTGTATTTTCTGAGAAGGGTGAGGAAGTCTGTCATGCCAAACGCTATCCTTATCAACTTCTACAGATGTATCATTGAGAGTATCCTCACCTACTCCATCACAGTCTGGTTTGGGAACAGTACAGAACAGGACTGCAATTCTCTACAGCGGGTGGTAAAATCTGCACAAAATATTATTGTAACAGCACTCCCTGCACTAGAAGACATCTATAATAGAGTTCTCAGGAAGGCCCATAACATTATTAAGGGCACAACCTATCCACAACATGAACTGTTCTTACTGCAACCATCAGAGAGAAGCTACAAGAGCATAGCAGCTAGATCATCAATGGTAAAAGACAGCTTTCTCCCTTATTCCATCTGGCTTGCAAATAGAACCCATCCACTCCCCTCCCCTTAGGACTGCAGGATAGAAGATGGTAGGCCATCTTGAGACCATATAGCTACAGAACTTACATTGAATCATTTATTTATTTGCAAATGTAATCTTACTTCTGTTTGATTTTGCATTCATTTTTCACCTGAGTGTTTTTAGTTTATTGTTGTGTATTCGTGTCTATTGCTAAAGGTCTCACAGAAAAACATTTTCATTGTACTGGATACATATGACAATAAAGCTGAAGTTGAAGTTAAAATTAAATTTGCAACACAATAATATGTACAGAAAGTAAAGGGGTCAAAATAATTTCTGAATCCACTTAAAGTGTACACCCATTATTTGCTTTTAACAAATAACACCAATAGAATCATTTTATTAAAGAAACTAGATTAGTGACTAACTCAGGTGAAGCAATAATCCAGTCATTTAAATATTGGAAAAACTATAAAAAATCAAAACATTTGCATGCACCCAATGTTTATGTGTGATAGCCCTAAAAAAGGAATAATTTTAGAACTAAATAAATACAACATGAGTCACAGACAAGGGACTTATGGGTCTGTTTAATGTATGGTGCACTCGGCAGATTGCTCTACTTAGTAGGGTTAAAGAACACATTATGTTTCATCCTGCACATGGAGGTTACACGCTTCTCCTTATGGTGTTACTGATCCCAGTGATCCTGCTTGCCTTGAGTTCGTTTATCCCTGTAAGATAAAGTTGTTTTATTTACTGAAGGGTTTGGTCTGAGCCGCAATCTCTCATTTAGACAGTCGGTGATTTTGATTTGAAGCAACTTCTCATTAGGGAGACCAAGAACTAATCTGGCTTGTTACATCTGACTGAACACATGGAAGCACTCGATATATTGCCATCAGACACAGTTTTAGCTGGCCTTGCTGAAGCTAAATCCTAATCTTTGTGTGATTACACACAGATTAAAACAATTTATGTTTAAAGTGTACATTTCAGGTTATTGCCCTGGCTTTGACTCATTGGTAGTAAAATACAGTATTAGTGAAAGGGTTTCAAAGCATTACCCACTCTCACATACTGTAATACTCTTCCTGATGAAATCATTGCCAATACATTAGTGAAAGCTACTTACTGAGCAGCTTCGACAAGAAGCAATGGCGCGAGGGTAGATTTGTGGAGATGTGTGGTGCCCATACACCCCGCTATTAGTAATACATGTTTTTTTATTATTGAATTAGGCTGTTACTATGGAAAATTGATAAAGTATGAAGTTTTTTAATCTTTAATCCTTAATCTTCTGATTTAAAAATATCAACGCTGCCTAATATGTCATAAACTGTGCTGAGCAAATTATAGTCAGGATCACTTTGTTACATAACCCTGCAATTATTTCATATGTGCCTCTGTTGGAAATCATTGCCTAATGATGAAGCCATCTCTCTCATGGCATTCCTAAAAAATACCTTAGACAAAAATGATATTCCCTAGGTTGGCTGCAAGTAGTAGGACTTGCTGCTACTATACATTAGGCAGAGTGCAACTCACATAGCATGCACAGTTTCACTTCCATAAATCAGCAGGCACTTTTGTTAGGAAAGAGTGAAGTAAACACTGCCAATCCAAAATATTTAGAAGGAAGAAAAAGTAACTACCTCGTTAATATTGACTTAATATTGCTTTCTTTATTTTACATTGTTATTTACTGAAATTGAGATTTTGGTTATATTACAGTCATGGCCAAATGTTTTGAGAATGATACAAGTACTGGTTTTCACAAAGTTTGCTTCTTCAGTGTTTTTAGATCTTTTTGTCAGGATTTGATTGACAGCATGCCAGGGCAAATAGCAGAGGTCTTGAAAAGAAGGGCCAACAGTGCAAGTATTTACTCTTTGCATAAACGTAATGGGGCGGCATGGTGGCGCAGTGGTAGTGCCGCTGCCTCGCAGTTAGGAGACCCAGGTTTGCTTCCCAGGTCCTCCCTGTTTGGAGTTTACATGTTCTCCCCGTGTCTGTGTGGGTTTCCTCCGGGTGCTTCGGTTTCCTCCCACAGTCCAAAGACATGCAGGTTAGGTGCATTGGCGATTCTAAATTGTCCCTAGTGTGTTCTTGGTGTGTGTGTGTGTGCCCTGCGGTGGGCTGGCACCCTGCCTGGGGTTTGTTTCCTGCCTTGCACCCTGTGTTGGCTGGGATTGGCTCCAGCAGACCCCCGTGACCCTGTAGTTAGGATATAGCGGGTTGGATAATGGATGGATGGATGGATAAACATAATTTAATTGTCAATAAAAGTCTTGGAAACTTATGAAAAGCTTGTAATTATACTTCAGTATACCATAGAAACATCTGACAAAAAGATCTAAAAACAGAGAAGCAGCAAACTTTGTGAAAAATAATATTTGTGTCATTCTCAAAACTTTTGGCCATGACTGATTTATGAGCATATAACAATAATGTGTAGTTTGAATAGATATACTCTATTAATGCCCTAATGAAAGGGAATTCATCACAGCTCCTGTAGGACCATAGTGAGTGTAAGTTTTCATTCCAGCCACTATTTGAATTAGTAGCCTGTGACTGTTGCTTATGAAAAATTCACCCTTTAACTATATAATTAAGTAATTTAACATCTAGAATTAACAGCAAGAATTGGCTACTAATTCTAAAATTGGTTGCAATAAAAATCAGAAGCTACTCTGGCCTTCCAGGACCTGAGTTTTGTAGTGGCATATCAGACGTTTCTAGTATTATTTATTTTGTTTTCCTTGGAACATCATCCAAATGTTCTTTGGCCTGGAGCAGCTCGTTACTTATTGTTAACTGACAGCTCGTTAATAAACAATAAAGCTATTTTGCTTTTGGAATGTGAAAATGTGAGTGAGTTAAAATCAAGACAGCAATGTATGTTCCGTTAGTAGTAGTAATTGGCTGTTTCATTAACAAAGTGGCTGGAAGTGTGGCTCTTCAGGAACTGACTTTGGAGACTCTGTGCTATATGAAGAACTACTCTTATTTTTGTGCGAAAGATTTCTTAATGTGACATGTGTGTTGTGGCCCAAATGGAAAATGGAAGCCCTAAGTTGTTTTTAAGTAAATGGAACATGATGTGATGGTCCAGGTGCCCTTTTGGAACCTGGTTATGTTGATAATAATGACTGAGATGAGCTGGGTAATGAGGACACAGAACAAGAAGAGTGGTGTGCATAATGTGCTTAGTATCTTTATTCCACTTAAATTAAGCATTGTCCAAAAGAAAAAGTGGCTGTTCAGCTCTCTGTCTTTTATAAACAAATAAATAAATTATCTCAGTTAAAACGTGTTCAGGTGAAGGTTAAAATCCATTAAATAAACAATAAATATTCCAACCATAAAATAAGGTTAAAAATCACAAGCAAGATCTGTCTTTTAAAATCTCCATGAGCCATGGTGCTTCTAACTAAAATTCTGCTTACCCTTCCAGGACTCTTCAGTGATAGGAGTGTGAGCGCTGAAGTCGGAAAACAACGGAAGAACTTAAACCCAATTTAAGTAAAAAATAATTTCTTTATTCTTAATTCTTGGTGATTTAGAGAGAATGTGAGACTGCCTCTTCCCAACTCAGCCAACTGATTTGGATTTTGGCAGAATACCTAAAGTAAAAACGTTCTCTCTTTTATATCCTAGAAAAGAAAAAAAAACCTTAGCAGTTCATTTCGAGGTTATACATAGCTTAAGGTTAAATCTTAATTTATGACATACTGGAGTATCCTAAAACATAGAACAAACAGCCATTTGCATTCCTAAGGAATACACCCTTCTAATTGTGCACACTTAGAACCAATTTAAACATTCTTACAGTTCATTACATTAGTTATAAAGAGCTTACATTCTTCACAGGGTCTTCTGTTAGTATCAGAGGTCAGAATTTCTTATAAATGATAAAAGTTAGTCCCTTAATGCCGTGCACACAGCCCAACTCGTTTTCTGCATAAATGAGGAACAAATCATATAGCTCTCTGCAGCTATATGATCAACTCAAAATCCACAGTCCTTGATATCTGTGAGTTAAATAATAATGTTTTCTCTTCCTCAGGAGACATCTCCTGACAGGTGCAGTCATCCATTAAAACTGGCTCAGGTCCTCACCACTAACACAGGCATTCAGCAGGATGCCACCCTGAGACTTGCTCCTTTTTCTTCTGCTACCTTTCCCTGGCCTCAAGCTATAGCCCACTCAAAACAATAGGTCACCTCAGTCCTGATGCAGAGAGTAGGAGTGACCTCTGCTCCACGATCATCTGCCACATGCACCCCTCAGGACAACATACCCGACTGCCTACCTCTTCCCCTCAGCAGCATCCTGCTGTTTCCTTTCCCTTCTGTCTCTCTCCTTAAACTCAGTCTTTCTCTTTCTCCGTTGTTTTCTGTCTCTCCCCATTTTCTGCTCAGACTTCCTTTTAGGCTTCACTGGGTGTGGGGGATACAATCATGGACCCATGGGAGGCAGTCTAAGGACTTAGCTGAGGGTAAGCAAAAGAGACTGGGGTTGATGAACAGCACCAATGCCTTTTCTCCCTTTTCCATACACCAGAAGGGAAGACCACTTTAAAAAGACTCCACCCACTTCTGGCTCCAGACCACACCCCTCTACTGACCTCACTACCCTTCCTATCCCGCTTCTTCCTGCCAAGAAAGTATAAGAATGAACCCACAACTCATCAGATCAGTCTCATATGACTCAGTCTTTTATGACTACTCAGCAAGAGTGAAAGGGAAGCTCTATAAGTCGTGGATTCCACAAACTTTTATAATTGTGCTCTTCTCTTGCTTACAACAGATACAAGACTGATTGTATCATCCTCATTTATAACAGGGGTATGATGATGTCACAAGCTACTGTGTTGGCTAAACTACGGTGTTTTTACTGATAACACTGAAACAATTTGATCGCCTCAAATGAAAAGAAAGACATAAAAGAATATCTGATGGGCTGGAAGATACACAGAGATGGCTGTTGTAATTCTCAGCATCAATTTGTCTAAAAACAAAGGGCAAGTCTAAAAATTGGGAGAGCAAAATAAGGGAAAGATCTAAGTCAGAAATGATCCAAGGCCGAATCATGGAGAAACAAATATTCACATGAAACAAAACTCATCAACAAAACTCAACAAACAAGATTCTAAACACTAAGTCTTATAGGAGCTACGGTTAGGTAATTGCAATTTTGTTTTGAGAATATTCAGTATCTTGGATACTGTCTGGAGCACAACACCATCTTATTACCACCACATCAATGACATAACGTGACACAACTTCTGGGACACACCAGTAGCACAATCCATCATGTCCTAGCAACAGAAGCTCAAAATGGTGATAACCATGAAAAAACAAATATTGCATGAATATTCAAAACAAAATGATAAATTACTGTATAATAACTGTTTCAAAACAAAGTAATTGTACAGAAGGTGAAATCAAAAATGTTTTTTGTTTATACGCAATTAAACAAGGGAACATCCCAAAAGCATTGACACCACATATATGATTACATATTAATACACAAAATTGCAGTGTGATGACATTTTGACAATCTCAATAAAAGTAAATAAATATCAAAATACAAACACAGTATAAAATAGTAGAATAGCTCAGAAAGTCTTCAAATGTACTATTGATAATGTGTAAGTGTGGCTAAAGGTGGGAGGAGGAGGCTCTTCATTTTTAATTTTCTGTCATTATTTCACAGTGACCATTTGTCACACAATTGCTATCCAAGGACTTTCATTAATATAACAATTCTGCCACATTTTTATTTATATATCCATCAAGTAATTGGACAAATGAGGGGTAGGGTGCTGAAATGATTAAATCATTATTTGTACTGATATGAAAAAAAATACCATTCTCTATCACAGTTTGCAGATTTTACCATCCAGTGACTGAACTGTTTTACTTTCATGCTCAATTTTCAATTTCAGTTATGGTGACCCTACTGCAAGTATTTGCTCCACTTCATAGATCCTCACTCTATTTGTGACCTAGAGCAGTCACTATGACCGAACTTACTAAGATAGATAGATCTTTATTTTATTTATATATATATAT
>JANRMT010062856.1:60985678-61046835 GCA_026402145.1 Polypterus bichir lapradei | reverse complement strand
ATATATATATATATATATATATATATATATATATATATATATACATACAGTACAGTACAGGCCAAAAGTTTGGACACATCTCCTCATTCAAAGTGTTTTCTTTATTTCCATGACTGAAGGCATCAAAACTATGAATGAACACATGTGGAGTTATGTACTTAACAAAAAAAGGTGAAATAACTGAAAACATGTTTTATATTCTAGTTTCTTCAAAATAGCCACCCTTTGCTCTGATTACTGCTTTGCACACTCTTGGCATTCTCTCGATGAGCTTCAACAGGTAGTCACCTGAAATGGTTTTCACTTCACAGGTGTGCCTTATCAGAGTTATTTAGTGGAATTTCTTGCTTTATCAATGGTGTTGGGACCAGCAGTTGTGTTGTGCACAAGTCAGGTTAGTTGGACGATCATTTATTTTTCAACAGGACAATGACCCCAAACACACCTCCAGGCTGTGTAAGGGCTATTTGACCAAGAAGGAGAGTGATGGAGTGCTGTAAATGGTCATGAAAATAAAGAAAACAAATTGAATGAGGAGGTGTGTCCAAACTTTTGGCCTGTACTAACACTAATATATATATATATATATATCCATCCATCCATTATCCAACCCACTTTATCCTAACTACAGGGTCACGGGGGTCTACTGGAGCCAATCCCAGCCAACACAGGGCACAAGGCAGGAAACAAACCCTGGGCAGGGCACCAGTCCACCGCAGGGTGCACACACACACACACACCATGCACACACTAGGGTCAATTTAGAATCGCCAATCCACCTAACCTGCATGTCTTTGGACTGTGGGAGGAAACCGGAGCACCCGGAGGAAACTCAAGCAGACACGGGGAGAACATACAAACTCCACACAGGGAGGACCCAGAAAGCGAATCCGAGTCTCCTAACTGCGAGGCAGCAGCGCTACTCACTGCACTACCGTGCCGCACTATTTTATATATATATATATATATATATATATATATATATCTACTCTCTCTCTCTCTGTCTCTGTCTCTCTCTCTCTCTGTCTCTCTCTCTCTCTCTCTATATATATATATATATATATATATATATATAATTCTAAGCATAAAAGTGCAATGGTTTTGTGCAACGATTTTATGTCACGCTTTAAATCAGGCTTATTTTAAAACCTACATATATATGTTTGGTATCATTGTTTTCAGAATTTATCGAGCTTTAATGTGATGTTGCTAGATTTTCAAATTCTTATTCCGTTTTTAAATTATAAACTAAAATATCAAGAAGGTCTTGGTTTTTAATATCAAGAAATTCATGGTTTTTATTTTTGATCGAGTAAACTTTCACAGGATCAAACTATTTAAAAAATTATCTATTCATAACACCAGTGTTTGTATTTAGGTGATTTAATTAGCTGAAGGTCAAGATGCCGAAGGCACCAGGGTGGCTTGCCCCTCTAGTATATTGATCAATAATATACTGTCTTTAAATTGTATGGATTTAAAGAGACACACTGCGTTTAATACCTGAATAGTCTTTCAGTTCTATTAGTAGCAGCACTTTGGCTGGCACATTAGTATAGCTTCAGTTCTGTTACCACCTATTCTCAGAGATGTAAGTTCAGTATCTGCTTGATCATTTACTATTTGGCACTACACTGATTTTCCTCTTGCTGAGTTTATTTTCTACTCTTTACTTACCAGAAATGACTTAATGTGGGTGTGTTTCTTCACTGCATCCAATGATGCTCCCCTACAACAATAAAGTTGAATTCAATATTTTCAAAAATTGATGGATACCAACATAATGGTTAGAAATGATACCTCATAACTTTGGAGATTTTGATTTAACTCCCAGGTCAGTGAATGCCTCTGAGCATTTTTATTCACCCTAGTTTCCTTCTATAGTTCTGCAGATTAGCTCAGGTTTCTCAATCATTTTAATAGGAATCTGCAAATGTGTCTGTTTGCAGTGGTCTGATATGCCATATAGGGCTTCTTTATATTAAGTCTGATGATTCAAGCATAGGCATGTGGTTCTGATGTCTCTATGATTAGTTTAGAAAATGGAGGTATGGAATGATGGCAGTAGTGTTTTTGAAATGATAATCCTGGTGGGGGTGGACTCTGTCAGAAGAGGTGGAGCCATTCCGAGAAGCTGTGCGGAGGGAATGTATGTCTGTGAATGAGAGAGACAGACAGAGAGAGAGATTATGAAGCAGGCATAGAGTAGCTTTTAAGAGACATGCTGTGCTGCCTAAATCCATTACCCTGGCTACATGGCCAATCACAGGTCTCTGGAAGGATCCTGGCTTGGGTCAACTCACACAGTTGTGAAAAAGTCAGTGCAGATGGTAAACAATGGCATGAGCCACTATAGCCACACTTTGTGCACATCTTTGCTGAAACATTGAGGTGAACACATGATAGAGCGCTGCATGGTCAAAGGGCTTGTCCCAACTCTATGAGCAAAAACATTTGTACACTTTAAAACACATACATATATATATACAGTATATATATATATATATATATATATATATATATATATTTCTAGATAAGAAAAAAGTTTGGGTTTGTACAAAAAAGTACATTAAATTATTGAAGCAAGTTTACTACTTATTTAATTTTTGCACAACAGTCCAATCTACTGGGGGTGGGAGATTGCGCCCCACCTACCTTTAATGCAAAGTCATGACTGACTTGAATATTTGCACTTGAAGGAAGGCAATGTGTAGCAAGAATGGTAAAATGTGGACTCATAATACACTGCAGAAACCTTATGCAAGGGAACAGAAGTAAATTGAGCAGTTTCTTTCCATTTGAATTCCTTTAAAATATAATATAAATATAATATAATATATAAATATAATGTAAAACTCTTCATCTTAATGTAGAAATTCTCAACTTTTTTCCTTTAAGAAAACTATATAATACATCACTTTGTTAAAAGCAGTTTACAAAGATACACATTTTACAAGCCATTTCACACTATCATCATACAGGTGATAAGACAATGAAATTAGAAGGAAGAATGGAAAATTCTTTTTAATGTTCTGAATAAGCATTTTTATTGTGCTTCTCAATACTATTCAGCCACATGTTGAGATGTGTTGTTTCTTTGATAGAAGTCATAACGAGAGACACAATAGTCTGCGAAAGAGATGACAGAACAGTATGATGATCATCTTTTTCTTAAAGGAAATGACAGATCTTGAAAAGAAGAGTGAAACAGACACAAATTTGGCTGAATGATAAAAGTATAATACTTTGTCTAACAGTAATACCAATAATGATGGTAATGATAATAACAATCAAAATAAGTTATATAGTAACTTCATTATTATTATTGTTATTAATGTCAGCCATACTTCTTGAGTCATATACTGTAGTACTTTTTTATTTGGAAAATCAAGTTCTGCATTACACTCAGTGTCATTGAACCATAGTGACAGTCATTAACGCAGAACATGGCTTATGTGAGGATTATAATTACAGTTGAAAGCTGAACAGATTGAACATTGATTTTTCTTTTTGTTTTAGGAAGTCAATGCTGTAATATCAGCTAATATGGCTTGCTTACAGACTTTGTGTTAATGGGTAGGTGAATGGGATGGATTGTGTGAGGAAGCTGAATACTGATCTTCAGTTAAACAAGACATCATGTTTTCAATAAAAAGTGTGGGCTGCCTTTCCGGGAGAGTCACTCTCTGCCATTTCTGAGGCGAAGGCAGCCGAGATTGCTGGCAGTTTTGGTGAGGCAGTACGAATGCAGCTGGACAGCTCCTGTGCATCATTTTTGCTGTTGTTCTGGGCCATTCACATGTAGTCAGAGCAGCTTTCCAATTCAGGCAAACCCAAAGGGACAGCTCAAGTTTAAACAATCAGAATAAGTTAGAATCATGCAAAATAATAAAGAAAGTGAATTATTAGCTGGCAATGGTGAAGTTGACCTCAGTAAGCCAAGCTCAATTCGGCCTGCAGGAAAAGGATCTCTATTGTGCTTTTTTTTTGCGTTTTTTTTTCTTTCCCGCAATGCACTTTGCTGATAAAAATGTTGAATGGCACACAAAAGCATCTAGGATAAGAAGAGACAATGCTTGCTTTCTGCAGTACACAAGCTTTATCAGGGAGCTTTTATTGGAAAGGTGTTTCATTATTATCTGCACCAGTTATTATCTGTCCTACAGTGTCATGCCACACACATCCCATGTTACAAAGATATACAGCTTGCATATCTCAGCCACCGAATCAAAGCGTCATTGTGCCACTGTCATAGCTGCTTCCTAACAAAGGGGACAAAACTGAAATTCAATTTTCTCAGCACAAGGTTATATTGCTGTAACACAGAAAATCAGTTAATGGAGTTAATTAGAGGTCTGGTTCACATTAGACTGTGGACAAAGCAAGAAACAATAATAAATAAAGCGAAGAGTAGTGGCCATGCTGTGGCATGGGAAGTTCTTCATGAGCGGGCTTAGATGGGTGGGTCACTTGCTTTCTCACTCAGTCATTGGTGCTTCAGTCTAACACTTTCAAAGACCCATCTTGTTTTCTAACTAGCTGTGTTGTTGGCATGTACTCCCTGTGATCGTGTCAGTGTCTCCTCGGTAATCTGTGTGAGCCCCTATCCCATAAGCAGGTCGTTTGCCAGCTGAAGTTGGCTTGGGTGTCGGTGTATGCATGAATGTGCCCTGCAACACATCCAGAGTGCTGTCATGGGTCCAAATTTATAAGAACAGACTCTTGGACCAGACTCGCTAATGAAAAATGTGGATTTCAAAAAGGGATGACCAAATACAGATCATAGAAAAACATGTCTTAACATTTTTTTTATAAGTGCACACTAGAAAACATCTTCTTTTGGCTGCTTCAGTTAGGGGTTGTCACAGCGGTTCATCTTCTTCGATATCGTTCTGTCGTCTGCATCTTGTTCTGTCACACCCATCACCTGCATGTCTTCTCTCACCACATCCATAAACCTTCTCTTAGGCCTTCCTCTTTTCCTCTTGCCTGACAGCTCTATCCTTAACATCCTTCTCCCAATATACCCAGCATCTCTCCTCAGTACATGTCCAAACCAACTCAATCTCGCTTCTCTGACTTTGTCTCCTAACTCCAACTTCAGCTGACCCTCTAATGTACTCATTTCTAATCCTATCCATCCTTGTCACATCCAATGCAAATGTTAGTATTTTTAACTCAGCTACCTCCAGCTCTGTCTCCTGCTTTCTGGTCAGTGCCACCGTCTACAACTCATATAACATAGCTGGTCTCACTACCGTCCTGTAGACCTTCCCTTTCACTCTTGCTGATACCCAACTGTCACAAATTACTCCTGACACTCTTCTCCACCAATTCCACCCTGCCTGCACTCTCTTTTCCACCTCTCTTCCACAATCCCCATTACTCTGTACTGTTGATCCCAAGTATTTAAACTCATCCACCTTTGCCAACTCTACTTCCTGCATCCTCACCATTCCACTGACCTTTCTCTCATTTACACACATGTATTCCATCTTGTTCCTACTGACCTTCATTCCTCTCCTCTCCAGAGCATATCTCCACCTCTCCAGGGTCTCCTAAACCTGCTCCGTACTATCGCTACAGATCACAATGTCATCAGCAAACATCATAGTCCACGGGGACTCCTGTCTAATCTCGTCTGTCAACCTGTCCATCACCATTGCAAATAAGAAAGCATGACTTATTGTTTCAGTTGTGGAAAAGATTTAAGAAACTAAAAGTGGGCTAAATTTCTTGAGGTATGGAAGGCTAAAATGAAACGTGGTAGATATATAATAGTATTTCATATACTGTAATTTTCTTTGATATAAAAAATGAAAAAAGACAAGTCTAAAATGTTTGTTAGCAAAACAATAGCATCTTTTCTGTAAGGCATTTAAAATGATGAAATCAATAGATAAAATTATAAAATGGCAGAAGCATGCTGGAGATGAAAAACAGTATTTTAATAGTAATCAAGGAGAAGGGAAAGAATATTGAGGAGAGAACAGGAATGTTCATCTATACTAATAAAAGGCAAAGCCCTCACTGACTGACTGACTCACTCACTCACTCACTCACTGACTCACTCATTACTAATTCTCCAACTTCCCGTGTAGGTAGAAGGCTGAAATTTGGCAGGCTCATTCCTTACAGCTTACTTACAAAAGTTAAGCAGGTTTCATTTCGAAATTCTATGCGTAACGGTCATAACGGTCGACAACGTCCGCCATGTTGAACTTTCTAATTTATGGCCCCATCTTCACGAAATTTGGTCGGCGGCTTCCCTGCACTAACCGAAACCAATTTACGTACTTATTTCAGTGGTATGATGCCACTGTTGGCCGCCATATTGAACTTTTCAATGGTCTTTATTACTTATAGTCCCATCTTCAAGAAATTTGGTATACGGGTTCCCAGCGCTAACTGAATCCTACTTACGTACATATATATGTCCATAGCCTGCAGCTCAGTCACCATGTGAGGTGGCGTTGGGTCCCCCATCCCAACTCCTCCCACGTTGTTGGCTGCCTGCCTATATAAGGCCGTCCGTCGCTCTAGTCTCTACATTCCCTTCCTTGCTTCGCCACGGGATTCACGTCTCCCTGCTGATAACTACAGCCTTTTTATTTAATCCACGGCTTCTCCACTGTTTTATTGTTCATTTATTACGATTATAGCTATTGTGTAGGTATTTTAGACTTACTTTACATTGTTCAGGTACCCATTTCCTTTATCATTCCAACCGTACCCCCATTAACGTGTCTAGCGAGGTGATCACCATCGATCAAAGAACTGTCACTTACCGAGTGGTTTCCATGCCCGGAGATGGCACCTGCCTTTTCCATTCTCTTTGTTACATATTGCACGGCCATATCAGGCTCACTCTTGATATCCGGAGGAACATTGTGTATTATGTATTGAATGACTGGAACAGGTTCGAAGTGTGGACTGATGATGGTACAGGAGATAATTATACTACACAGGAACACTATAAGAGTGAAATGCTTAAGCCCTTCACCTATGGTTCTGCATGTGAGTTGATGGCTGCCGCTGAATTGTTTGGTTGTTGCTTTCAAGTGTACCGAAATGGCCAAATAATTTACACCTTTCGACAACCGCCAATGCCTCTTAAACAACTTAGATTCACAGGTGACGATTTCAGTAGTGGACACTTTGATGTTTATGAATCTTTAAACTCTCAAAAGCTGGATGTGAAGTTATCAATGAAACCGGTTGTATGCTTACAACGCTTGACAGATGCCGAATGTCACTTCAACACAAGTCCTGCAAATAATGGTATAATTGAAACAAACCATGAAACTCAAACCGATTGTGACAGCAGCAATCCAAGCTGTGAGATTTCAGACAAGATTACTTTTCACATGACCAAATGTACGTTGCATGCTCAAGAGTAAGCAAAGCGCACAGCTTGGTCATATTACAACCGGAGGGCCGAACTGACAATGTGGTATACAAAGAGATCCTTAACAAATAATTATTGGTATATTTTCCCTCAGTTTAAAAAGGTTTAATTTTCTTCTTAATAAAAATTTTAAGGCAGTACTTCGCCGCTGCGAAGCGCAGGTATTTTGCTAGTTTAATATAGGTGTAGATTCTTGTAATTGTGGTTTACAAAATAAGAACATAAGAAGTTTGAGAAAAGGAAGTTGACTGTTTAATTCATCTGTAATAATAAGCACATTTTATTTGTTTTATGTTTTTTTTAAGGTCTAACTTCATTTTGCAGCCATTTTAGTTAATTTTTTTTTATGTGATGTCATTGAGACATGTCATATGGTCCTGCTGTCCATCACGGTTATGATGTCATGATCATGAGTCTGTGAATAAAAATGCTGCTCTCACTCTGCATTACCCTTCAGTGGGTAAACAATGTCTTGTTCCTTGTAGAACAGGTAGCTTATTTTCCAAGTAGGTCCTTGTGGTAGCTTTGTTTATCGATTTTTGACACGTTTTTTCCCACAATTTCTGATTAACAAGATTCCTAGTAGAGACTTCACGTTCTGTGCAGGTGTATGAACAGACAGTTAGCATGAATTTGGTTTGGGGTGGTTATGTTTACTGAGCATTATTGAATTTTACAAGGAAGCAAGAAATGCATGCAATATGGTGCAAGTGGAAGCTTGGTTGACACCAGAAAGGAATGTAACAATGGGTCACCCTGCTGTATGTTGGAGCTCCTATAGATGGGAGCGGTCATTCTAAAATGCAGGGACACTTGGGGCCACTTGATGAGGTTCTAATATACTGGATAAATCAGAGAATGGCCTTGTCCCAGCAGCTGTTCCTCCCTTTAACCTAATATATTATTCTTGACAGACATCTAGTGAGTATGGATTCGGGAGGCGAGGAAGGACATGCACTTGACTATTTGGTGGAAGTTGCTTTTCTTGGGCAAGTGTGAGTGGCACCCTAAATGTTAGACAGGTGATCTATTCTTGTTTAGGTAGAGCCAGAGGTGCATCAGGGTTTTGTTTCCTTTCTGTTTACTTGAATAGTTTCTGTTATCCCCATGCTTTCCCTTCCTTGTTTGTAATTTATAGACTAAACTGTTGTTTTTTGATATCTCAAACTATGTGACATTCATTCTGTATTTAGTGACGACTTGATAGCATCACCATTTGTCCTCAGTAGTAAGAATGATGTACAGAAATAGCTACTTTGACATTCCAAAACCTGCCAATATGTAACCCTTGTAAAAGAAGTGAATGGAAACATAACAAGAAATGGAAATCTGGAAGAGGAAAACCCATTTAATTTGCCAAAGGTTTTCTGAAGGCAAAAAGACTCATTGGCTGACATGACATGTCATGCTAAACTGTTGTTCTGTAATAAACTACTTCCCAGAAGCAGTCACTTTTATGTCATCTTGGCCAGAAGGGAGTTGAGGAGAAGGAGGCAGTGCAGAGGTGGTGTCGGACTTCTCCTTTGGGGGTGGATTCTTCCCTCTTGTGCGAGGATACAGAAGCTGTGTTAGTGAATGCACAACATTCTTTCTTTCTCTCAGGTATTCATGTTCCTGTAAGAGACTCACTTAGCTCACACCTTAGGAAACAGTAACCATCAAACTCTGAGTGGCAAGGATTCAGCATGTATTAAGCAGAGTAAGGATAGATAGATAGATAGATAGATAGATAGATAGATAGATAGATAGATAGAAAGTTCACTTTTTTTTCTTTCTTTCTTTCTTTCTTTCTTTCTTTCTTTCTTTCTTTCTTTCTTTCTTTCTTTCTTTCTTTCTTCCCTAGAGGAAATTTGGCCTTTATAGAAGCTCTTTAAATAAATCAGAAACAAAAGAAAAACAGGGAGAAATGCTATAAAAAGGTAGTGTAAAGAGTTAATTGACTAATATACATATATATAATATATTATGATGCAAGTTCCACAATATTTTTTAATATGCAGTATATATGCTACTTTAATAACAGTACAGCAAACAAGATTGGTGAATTTTTAGGTGAAAAGAAATTAGGACTTATAAATACTCTAAGGCTGTGGTGAATAACTGTCACTGATTACTTCATAGGGTCTCTATAACGTACCAGATTATCTCCACAGACACCATATTTAGAATTAAAGTGGGTAAAATATTAAAATGTATAGTGAATTACTAGCCATGTGAATCTCTATAATCGAATGTTATTGGTATAATTAGGTGACAGCATTTGCACTTTGTAAATATGCATACTTTTCAGCACTATAGATATAATACACTCTGGGTAATTATCTTTTTTTGGTTTAGTTAAACATAATCTTGTTCTTGTGATTTTATTATGATGCAGTTGTCATTTTTTGGGGGTGTGTATGCATTTTTATTTTTGCTCAGCTTTGTGGGGGTACCATGACAAAACTTTTCACTCGTGTGATCAACTGGATTGAAATGAACTGAATTTGATTTGTTGAAAGGTCTTACAGGTCCTCTGGTAATCCCAAGTCACTGTAAATAACACTTTTGTGGCTTGAATGAAAAGCTGTTAGTCTGTTTTGGTTGGTCATGACGATAATAGGTCTAGTGCTCCATAATGTCCTTTACATATTTACAGGGTAGTTATAGTGTCCTATAAATCTGTATGTATCATAGATAGACAGAGAGTGGGGCTTCGGTTCTGCTTCAAAGATCCAGTCTCCTGGGGTTGAACCCTGTGCCCAGTCAATGTCCATGGGGAGCTGGCATGTTTTCTATTCTCTATGTGTAGTGTTTTCCTGGATACTTCAGTTTTCCTCCTGTGTCTCCAAAGATGTGAATTTTAGGTGAATTGATGACTCTAAATTGTCCTGGTGTATGTGAGTGCCTTGAGATGGACTGTTGCCTTCTCCAGAGATGTTTCCTGCCTTGTATGTAGTGCTGCTCTAATTCTTGGTTCTAGCTCCCTGCAGCCCTGCGTTAGATTAATATACTGTATGTATGATAATGAGCTATTAGGTGTTTTAAAAAATAATAAAAGATAATTGACTTAATGAAGATCTCTGTAAAGGCTCATGATAAATATGACAAGAACTTTCAGACCTTATTTTTGTATTGATTTTTCCTTTTTTTCTGCTCATTTTTATTAGGTTCCACATCCATCAAGATCAACGTGTTGCTATGTACTGTGTTCTTTTATTGAATAAACTTCATTAAAAATAGGAAAGAAAAGGCAAGCTTCATTTTGACACCATTATTTTTCCACCTAGCAGGATGTTGGCAGAAGAAATAGCAGGCTGTCTGCTTTTGCAGAAAAAATTCCAATTAAGTTAAAAACTGGTTCTAGGCAACTTAACTTGAGATTAGTATTTTATTTGCTGTTGTAATGGATTCTAACACTTGGTAGCAGTAGGCACCGTGTTTTAATCAAAAATGTTTGAGGGCTGGTGAAGAGGGTTGTTTTTGGCATTTATTTATTTATTTATAATGACTCTTGTGTTACACTCAAAACAAAATTTATTATGTTTCCGATTAAGTGGATTCCCTCTGACTGTGTGTGGGATTAGAGATGACTGCTTGGCTGTGTTTTGCATTAAGGTAGCTCCAGGCAGTGCTACATCTGCTGCAGAGCTCCTTGCCTGCTACCAGTTTGAGACCGTGGAGTCTGATGAGTCCCATTCGCTTACTGACTCTACTGTCCTTTGTTCTTCTGTGGAAGCTAGCAAAAATTTGGAGGGCTTTTTACAATGAATAGCTATTATTGTAATTAATAAAAAATTACATCTTTTTTTGCTTTTTTTCCATAGATTGTGAAATGTGCTCATTTTATATGGTTGGATGAATGAATATATTGAACAGAAAGATAATTAAATGGGGTGTGAAAAATAAAGGGTTCATTTCCATTCTGGATCAACATTTATCTTGTTTGGATCTTCTAGTAAGCTGTATCAGCAAATTTGCTTCTGCTTGTCCACTACTCATCAAGGGAGGCTTGTGCAGAGCAAAATAAACCGCAACCATCTCTTTAAGGGCAACATGTCATGTAGGAAGCTAATTAACTTCTATGGTTGGCTTTGCCCTTTTCATACCAGAGAGGCTCGTGCACCTGTCTGACCACGATGACTCACATGCTAATACAAATTTGTCATCAATTTTGGTTTTCTGTCATGCCAATATAATCGAATGGCAGTGGCAATTTGTTCAAGAAATGTTCTCGTCATTTTGTAATTACTGATTGTAATGCCTATTTTGTGTCAATTCGTGGTTTTTAGTCCTTTTGGTGTGTGATAAGAAAGAGTTAAAGACATCATAAAGTTTTGGGGCAGCCACACGTATCTTGTTTTCCCAGCTGCAAAAGTTGCTTTAAAGTAGCACGATGTGCATAGAACAGAGTTCAGAACAGAACAGACTGCATGGAGACAAGATGGCAGTTTTAACTGATAAAACGGGAAGTTACGTCATTGGCGCCGGAACCGGAAGTGATGTCTACATGTCCGGAAGTGACGTCATTGTGGGCACCAAAACCGGCAGTATTGTTTTCTTGACTGGAAGTGACGTCATTGCCGGCGCCAGAACCCAGCAGGATTTCCCGAGAATTGTCTGCAAGAGACTGAGAGAGGCAGTTAGCACACTCCACTGGCCCTGGTCTGGTGTATAATTACCATTTTGTGGGCCCTTTAGCTGTTTCCTATGCGCACGTATGTCACAGGTGTCATTAATGATATACTAACATACGTTTAGTGTGATATTTCATCATAAATTATGGGAATGATTTTTTTTAAATTTAAGCAGAACCTTAATAAGTAGCATAAGCAGGGCCCTATGGCTAGCAGAAGGAACCCCTAGCAAATTTGATATTTGGATGTGTATGAACTTTAGACTTATAAAATTCCATTACAGTTTTAACAAAATGAACGCATTTTAACGGTATCTTTATTTCATTAATTTTGGCTTGTAGTTAGAGAACAAAGATGAAGTGAGGATTGTTGGCTCTGAGCCACTCTGGATAGTTAATGCTTACATAAAAGACACAAAGGTTTTCAACAGCTATACTTCTGCAACATGGAAAGGCCTGACGGTTAATACACTATTATCAAAATTGTGTAAAAATGTTTGGGTTTTTTTCATGTTGTTGTTATACTGTTTCTGCAATTGGGTTAATTCATCTTTCCATGGCACTTAAATATTTTTGGCTAAAGTGCACAGGCAAGTGCTGAAACTGCTGGTAAATTACATTGACAGGACCCTGCTTTATTACACATGTTGTTTGCAGGAATGTGAGCCAGATCTTTTTACTTTTTGTATGAAAATGTGCTATATAAATAAATGTTGTTGTTGTTGTTGTATCTGCAAATGGTGCTGACTTCCTAAACTTTAAATGCTTCATGAAAAATAATTAAACTAAAAGCTGACAAATGTTTTATTATGGTGGTGTCACTAAGATGTTGTCCTGTTCTGTGCATTGTAATATAGAGGAAAGGCAACTGAGTCCCACTTGCAGTCACCATACCTGGTCTATTTTCTGTACTCAATAAAAGCTGAGACATAATTCAAGCGATGCAATATATTAGAAGATAGCTTATATACGATTTGCTGAAGTTATTCATTTCCAACACTGGTTTAAAGTCAGAGCACTTCTCATTCAGCAAGTAATTGAAAAAAAAAATGAACATTCGAAATTCTATTAATTTATTCACTTACTGTGAATCTTGTGCAGCTGCCACAGATATAGCTCTCAATTCTGTGATGACTTCAACTTCACAGTTTACAAAATTGTTTTTTTTTAATTTAATCATTCAAGTGGTTATTGTTTTCGCATTATTAATGTTTTATATTTTTTGTCCTTGTTATTCAGCTGCTAAGTTACATTTCTTTGTCCTACCCCGATTATTTTTAATGCTGTCTGAAGACATCCTGAGACTCTGCAGGATCCCTTCAAAGGTTGCTGGATATCATGGCCAGCCTGTACACTGGTACTGTAAGTGCCATGCAGAGTGGAGGCAAAACCTGCGTTTTTATCAGTTGATTCTGGGGTTCGTCAGGGGAGTGTTCTTCTTGCACCTACTCTGATCAATGCTTTTGTGGACTGGGAGCTGGGCAGGGTCGTCCAGTGGTCCAGTGGCTGTGGGGTATTTGTTGACAAAGAAAGATTCACTGATCATGACTTTGCTGACGATGCTGTGATCTTTGCGGAGTCAATGGAGGCTCTGATCGGGGCTCTCAGAGACTGAGCGCGGAGTCCGAGTGTCTGGGTTTGCGAGTGTCCTAGATAAAAACTAAAATCCAGGCCTGTAATGACCTCCTAGGCACAGCCATCATCATTGTGTCTGTCTGCAGAGAGAATGTTGACCTAGTCAAGAGGTTTACTTACCTTAGCAGTGACATTCATGTCTCTGGTGACTCTTCCTATGAAGTCAGTAGACAGATTGGGAGAGCATGGGGGGTCATGAGGTCGCAGGAAAGAGGTGTGTGGTGCTCCTGATATCTATAGAAAGGGACAAATTTCCAAGTCTTTAGAGTCCCAGTACTTCCTGTCTTGCTATATGGTTGCGAGACATGGACGCTAGCCAGTAACCTAAGACGAAGTCTGGATTCCTTTGGCACTGTGTCTCTCCGGAAAATTGTATCGAATGAGCGGTTGCTCATGGAGTCCCGAATGAGGCACTTTACCTGCATTGTGAGGGAGCATCAGTTACGGCACTATGGCCATGTGGCACATTTCCCCGAGGGTGATCCGGCTCACAGGATCCTCATTGGTGCATAGAATAGTTGGCACATAGAAGGTAGTTTCCAGAGAATGGGACTGGACTGTGTGTCTTCCTGGTAGGTTGGCAGCAAGTATCCCGATCTGTTTTGTCGTGTGGCGGGTGCGGCAATGCAATGTACCAGTGTATGCTCCCCAACCTGACCTGACCTGTCTGAAGTAACTCTTCAGTCTGATATAAGGAATCTTTATTTAGGTATACATATTTTAGACAACTTTCACAAAGCTTCATCCAACAAACCTAATAGATCAAATAGGAAGTATTTATGCGTATATGTTTGCCATTTACAGTATGTATTGTAATTATATAAAGGTAAGTTTTAAAAGGTTATTTCCCTGCTAAATACAAAGCCTTTGGGTCCTAAGTTAATATCCTGCTTAGGTCACCTAACAGCTAGGGCTGCCTCTGAATTTAAGGGTGTTTCATTCCTAAGGACCAGCTCTCCTAAGACCCTACATTAACCTGAGTAATGTTGTGATTTTTTTGTCAGAAACAAAAGAACATTTACCCTTTTAATACCCTGGAAATTAATAATTTTTAAATGGAGGAAACAGTGAATAGTTGCTAGGCAGGCAGGCATCTAAGTACATTTGAAACAGGAATTCCAATCGCCAAAACTCTAGATGTTAAAAGAAGATTTTCTTGACAAGTTCTAGTCTTTTGTAGTTTTCTTGGTTCTTAAATCTAAAGTTTGGATGGCAAGTGATGCACACCCCTATCGTTTATAATGATGATGTGATGATTTTACACGCCACATAGGTTTCAAATCATGACTAACAATGTATATGATGGCAATCATGAAAACAACACTAAAATGGTCATTATCAAAATGGCTTCAATCCATTAGAGCACACATTTAGATACATTCATAATCATACAGTCTACAACTGACACATCTACATGTTGTATTCCACTCCTGAATCGAATCAGTGAGTATGCAAGCTTCTTCTTCTAACCCAGTTCAAGTGCTGCAGTACTCATAGAAAACTAATAGCAGATGATGTTCCTGTTAGAATGACAGAAAAAAAGACACCTGACAACAAAAGATAAAAGTAAATTCCTGATCTATCTTAACCCAACTTGAAACCAAACACTATTTGGAATTGTATAAAGCTGTTGTTACCATTTTTAAAAACAATCTATAAGTACATTCAGGCTACCTTCAGATAAATATCTCTTAGAACTTAAATATTTAAATACAAATACATGCGCCTAAAAAAAAAAAGGTAAACTGATGAAGAAACTGGATGGAGTTTCCTGCCAAAGATGTTTGCCAAGCAATATAGTATGCAACAGTACCTTATACAGTTACAACTTGATACAAATTGTATTTGTCTGACAAATTTCAGACATCATAAGTATTCTGCTTTCATTGAGATCTGATTTAGTGACTACACATTAATATAAAAAACATAACAGGAAATAAACAAAAGAGGCAAGCACCTTCCGTGTCAGAGACGCCACAGGAGAGCTCCTTAGCTGTGCAGCTTTTAATTGATCACACGAAAAGCATGAGATGCTTACATTGTGCAGTTAGTCTCTTGTGTTAAGACAGCATGTGTTGTATTGTGACAGTTATTTTACACACTGCCACTTAGCACCACCTCAGGGAGATTCTGTTGTCACCTGCGATCTAGAATAAAGTTCAAGTGAGACACTGGAACATACTCATAATGCACAGTAATTGCATGTGTGACATTGTTCAGGAGGTTAATAAAAATATTAATTTCTAAATAACCTGCATTTGTTGGAGAGAGTGAACATTTGATGAATGTGTTTTTGTTATTCGCATTTAGTCAGAGACCCCTATTTGCAGCTCATGGATGATTGACATCTCTGGCTTCAGGCAAACCTTATTTTTAGCTTTTAACTGGATTGAGTTACATGCGACAGTATGTTGATATTTAAACAGATTTTCAGATAATATTTTGGACAGTCTTCTTTTCCGCATAAATAATAGAAACTGACTGAAGAAAGTCATACAGTTGGTGGATTCTCTTTCTAGGCTTATTTCATTTTTCTGTGGTTGTCATGCATTAAAATGTTGAGAAATAGCTTCATATCTATGTGGCAAAAAAGTGTTTCCATTTCTCTTCCATTTTTATAATTTAGGGTGGAAGTACAAAATATAAGGTCTAAAGGCACTGCTGGAGTGAACTTCAAAATGCGCAGTCATCCTCCATTCCTGCATTACATTTTCCAGTTTCTATGACACAAGTTAAGAAACTGCCTAACACCATAAGAGCCAATTGATGCGATAAAGTGTAATAATCTTGCCGAGTAGGAGATGTATACTTTTTCTTCACTGGTTTATACTGAAGTAAGAATGAATTAATGTATTTCTTTCCAAATTTGAATCCCATAGTTACAGTACCATCAGGGCTTTTTCATGTCATTCAAACACATGGCCTATGCTAAACCTTTAATGTAAGTGTCATATGACTCTGAAATAAAGAATGTGTGTTACGAGAATGGTAGGGATTTGGATGCATAGATATAGGCATTGGTTAACAATGATAAAAAGACAACAATATATTAATTTGAGTCAAGGCAATGATAATTTGTCATATAAAGTTTCTTCATTCATTCATTTACTGATTCTTCTTTTTTCAGTGTAAGCCTATTGGCCATGTAGTATTTGGTGCAAACTAGAATTCAGCCATGGAAAGGGTTTCCCCATAATGGTGTCTACAGTTTGTAGTAATAAAATGCATCACTTATCACTTTGCACTTTGCTTGATTTGGAGCCTTGATGTTGAGTAGCTAGATTATGTATGATAAAGCTGTTGGACTCTTAGTTACCACCTGTTGGGGGTGGGAAGTCATGGTGGGATTGAATCGTCTGCCATCTTCAATCCCCTAGATGCACTGGAGAAAAATCATGATTGTAAAGTTGAGTTAAAAATCCTTATTGAATGCATTTGTGTCTATATGTTGCCTTAGGCTACTAAGGCTACTTTTCATGCCGCAGTTAAAAGAGATTCAATTTTAATTTACCTCATATTGAATTTTTTCGTTTGAATGTTCAAATTGATTTTGTAAGCAACCAAAATCGGTATGTCTTTCCTCTAATTTGTATGTACAAAGGTAATAAAGGAAATTCATCAAACAGCCAGGAAAGCCATTTACCTACTGGCTGCTGCGCTGATTCATATTATTTAAATGCAGGACATCTGAAAACATTCAAGGAAAAGAAAATATCATCTCTTGCTTTGAGCAGAATCATCACAGTACAAAAAAACCTGTGGAAATAAGAGAGAAGCCAGGACTTGTGGAAGTAAGAAATCAAGGGGTTTGATGTACTGTAAATCTTTGGTTTGACAAATTCATAAGTTGAGGAGGACATATTGTTACTTATTGTATGTCAACATCTGTCTGCAAGACTCCCTTGGAATAATACACACTTGACAAGTACCATTTCCATGAGAAAACAATGTAGCAATTGGGCTACATTGGCAGGTAACAATCGCAGAGCACCACACACAGTCGACCTGGCAAGTTGGCCGTGCGTTTGTTCTTCTA
This sequence comes from Polypterus bichir lapradei, assembly GCA_026402145.1. Lineage (NCBI taxonomy): Eukaryota > Metazoa > Chordata > Cladistia > Polypteriformes > Polypteridae > Polypterus > Polypterus bichir. The sequence continues at coordinate 61,029,141 of JANRMT010062856.1, read as the reverse complement.
AGAATATGAAAGGTCTTGCACAATGTTGTAATAATGGACCACCCCATGGACATTACCTTCAGGATGTTCATGCAGTTCCATTTCAAGTATTTAAGCATAGCTCACAGTTAACTTACACGTGTCTGTATTATATGAAAGTGGTCTAAGTCTAATCTAAAAAATGGAAACTCCATGTGCTGTTTTTGCTTTTCACAGATCCTTCAAAAAGATTGTATCTCTGTCACATATGAGGTAACAAAAATTTGAACTGAGATACAGTTTAATGTGTTCTTGAAAAAGAAGTCCTATATTGAATAGTGGTGGTGACAGAAAAACTCACAATCTTACCATATAATAAATGCCTAATTTAATGAAATCAGAATCTAGACATTATCTTTAAACATTTATCCATAATTCCTGCTTACTGTGTTTACTCCAACATATGCAGAGAACATAATCCACTCACCATCCACTCAGACAGATTTGCCAGATAGAAGTTAACTCTGAAGAACTTTTTAATCAGTGTTGTCAATCAAGTTATTAATGTTGGTGAGCAATGTAGGATGATAGTTGTCAAGTTTTCAACACAAGTGTTAATGAGAGATGCCATATTTGCTTCAAATTGGTCTTATGCAATGCTCTCACAGTCCTAATACTGTTGACATATTGATCTTTTGCCACATCTCTGTGTCCTGTATGACTCCATTTAAGCATTATTATTGTAACCCACGTGGGTTTCAAACAGCTAGACAGCTTTTTTTAAAGCTAATAATGTAGACAAGAGAGCAAGCAGATCAGTAACTTAACTTCCACGCCCCCATTTTGTTTCTTGCTTTTTTCTAATTGGGGTATAAAGAAAGTGCACACAGTTGAAATATCATTTACTGTATAAATGGAGACAGGATTTCTTTTTAAAACATTTGTTAGCTGTTGAAGCACCTGTACAAAATGCTAAAGATAAAGCAGATTTTTGTTTTTTCAGTCATTGTCCGCAACTTCATCTTTCATTTTGGATGCATAATAGTATTATTATTATTATTATTGTTGTTGTTTGGAAAATTAAACATTACAAACAATTAACAAATAAATTATTATACTGTCATCACTGGAAGATATCTTCACTACTCACTGCAGCAGAAGAGCAAAGGACATTTGTAGATATCCAACCCACCGTGGCCATAGCATTTTTACTCCTCTGCCCGCTGGCAGGAGATTCAAAGCCCTGCATTCCTACACTACTAGGCTGAAGAAGCAATCAGCAATCCCTGCCCCTTCCTATAATGAAACCCACCACTGATTGAACTGAACATCTGCATCAACCCCACATAGTCACACATTTATACATGACCCATGGCTATTACATTGACTGTAATCTTCACTGTGACTTCGTTTGTGACTTCATTTATTATTTATCTGTTTATGCTTAAATGTTTATCTTTAATTTACTCTGATTATATTTGGAACCATTAATAATGGTAGTTACTGTAGTATTAGTGATAGTAATTAAACATAGTTTAATGTTTACTTGGTTTGTCTACTCTTATATATTTTTATCTTAGGCATCTATAGGATTGTTCCAAACGACATTTCATTGTATTCTACAGTGTTAATAAAGGTATCTTACATTTCTTGCTATTCCACATAGCACAAATACTCCCAATAAATTGAAAAAAACAATATACATTTTTTATAATACCATCCAACAAGAATGCATAAAATGTTCTTCACTATGTCACGCACCAAAGACCAGGTCAAAGCGAATTATTATTATTTATGTGTAAACCTATGATTGTGTACTCCCTCACCATGTTTAGGACATTTTGGCACCCATGGATTTTACTTAAAATCAATGAATGATAAACTATGCAGTAATAAATTACTTTAAACTGTTTGCAGTAATGGCATGTCGCTTGCCTGATGATCAGTGCTGCTGCCTAGCAATTCCAGTCTGCAGTTTGTCCCATTGTCTGTGTAAGTTTTTTTTTTACAGGTGCTCTTGTTTTTTTCCACATCCCAAAAACATGCAGATTAAGTGAAATAGAGACACTGAATTGCCTCTGTTTTGAATGAGTGTGTGGATGAGTGTGTGTGCACCCTGCTGGGATTGTTTCCTGCGTATGGCTTCCTGTGATTGTGTTATAAAACAAGCTGGTTTAAATAATGGGTAAATGCTGTATTAATTATACACATACTCTTTATTTACAATAGCAGTATTGTTCTTTTTTTGAGCCCCATTTTTAATTACATTTACACAAAACTCCACACATCATCAGGCACAAGGAAGGAAATAAACCATTGCAAGGCCAACTCATGCACACTTGCCCTAACCCATATCAAGAAAATTAAGAGACCGAAATCATCTGAATTTTTTTTTGATGTACAGGGAATGCAGAAGGACACAGAGAGAGCATTAAAACTCCAAATACATACTGTAATTATTGAGATAGGCAGGATATTGACGTCATTTCCTAGGGCCATGAGGAAGCAGTGCTAACTATTCCATCATCCCACAGTACTTAGACCATTAAGTAGAATGTGCTTCTAATGTAGACAGCTCAATGATTCCTCACATCACTTCACCCAAATACTTCAGCTAATATGCCTTCAGTCTGGATTTTAGGAGGTCTTTTCCCTGAAACAGTATGAGTTAATCTCCAGGATGTTCTGCTTCCTGCTACAGCCCAGACACACGCTGTCAGGATGATTGGTAAAAGTAAATTGCCCTGGTGCCCCCTGTGTGAGACAGGCATTTCATCTTGGATTGGCTGGTATCTTAGAGATATAGCTGCTGAGTTAAGGTCTGGTCTTCCATGATTCTAAATCAGATAAATCAGTATGAAAGTGGATTGATGGATGTCTATATTATGCTGTAACAAACATGTTGCAAACTATTCACACTTGCAGGTCACTGTGGGTCAAAGTAGAAGTTACTTGTATCAGTGGAACCAACAGGGGAAGGTGGAAATATTATCTAAAGGAGTGCATTCCAATTTTAGCACGTTATTGCTTGTACTGGAGATTACTAATGTTTCACCGGGATATAAATAATAAATACTGAAGTAATAAAATACAATATTTGAGACAATTATAGTAATTAAAAATAATGTAAGATCAGGTTATGGACTGGCTTGGGTTGTTTTTTGCCTTGCTCTTAGCAGTACTGGTATAGACTCTAGATCTCCACAATGATAAACTGGGATTAAGCAGATTTGGAAAATGCCGTTAGGTATGTACTTTATATAAAAATAATTAGACTGATCAAAAATGAAAAAATGAAAATGAAAATAAAGGATCAGCACCCTGAGTGGGGATTTTTCTTACCTGCCATCCACAACCAAGAAACTGAATGATGAAGGTTTGAAAAATGAGCTGTTCTATCTAAAATATATACAGTATTTTGTCGAGGATGCCAGGGGCAACGACCCGGCCGGGACGCCTTGGAGGACCGGAAGTGGGCGTGTGCCCATCTGGGATCACGTGGGGGCTGCCTTCCTGGTTGCTTTGGGGGCCACGGGTTCAGGGCATGGAAGCCCCACCCTGTAGGGGCCCGTGGTCACCGCCAGGAGGCGCCCCAATGCCTTGGGGACCCTGAAACTCAGCACTTCCGCCACACCAGGAAGTGCTGGGGGGAAGAGAAGCAGGGACACCCAGAGAGCTTCCGGGAGAACAACCGGCACTTCCGCCACACTGGGGCGTGTCAGCGGGAGATTGCCGGGGAGCACCTGGAGCTCATCCGGGTTCCTATTTAAGGGGCCGCCTCCCTTCATTCAGGGCGAGAGACGGGAGCGGAGAGGACTGAGCTGGAGAAGGCAAGGAGGCAGCCTGAAGAAAGGAAGGCATTGTGTGGCCAGGACTTTGGGGGTTTGCGGTGCACTTATTGCTGTACATAGTGTAAATAAACGTGTTTGTGGGTGATATGAACGTGTCTGCCTGTCTGTGTCCGGGTCAACTTCCACAATATATTATTCAAAACACCCTATCAACCTCTGGTACTATTCAGGAGTCAGGCCTGGACTGGGCACCAATCCATGTGTGGGGTTCAAACCCCGAATGTTACATCCATGAGGCAGTATGAGTATCTTCTGTGGCACTATCCCACTCGCACCAACAAGACCCAGATTAAGAAAATGGCCCTCCAGCATCTCCATCTCAAAGTCTATAGCTTTATATACTGAATATGTTTCCTTAATGCTAACTGAAGATTTTTTTTCACTTATTTCTTTATTCATTTTCATTTGACAAATTAGATTAAAGAATATTATCTTCCAAAAACATGCAATTTCTTGGCTTCCAGGGAGTGCATATCTACATGCCCCATCATGCAGTAGCTTCTTGACAGCCCCTCATTAACCCTCACACCCTGATGAGCTTTGTATACATTTAATTCATTTTCTGTTCATTTCTTATTTTTCTCATGTGGAAATGATTTAGTGTCTTCCTTTCTCTTTTGTCTCTTTTTCACTCTCCGGTTGATTGTGCTGTGAGTGCTGCTGCTGACTGCAGCCAAAGGCATTCTGTAGAATACTAAGTGCCTTCTGCCCCTTAACGCTATCCCTGCCCTTTTATCCTGAGTTCCACCTGTCTTATTTTCTGAATGTATGTGTTTTCTGACCCACAATCAGCCATTGTCCTCTGTATCTTTAAGTATTTATTGGGCATAGCATAACAGGTGATCTAGGGCTGGTTTCACTCAGCTGCATAACAGAAGAAATTCAGCCAATCCATGACCCAGTCTCATTATGGAGCATCCAGGTAGAAGAGAGGATAGCCATTTCTCTCCTTATTAGTTCATTTGTTTCCTCACCCAAGTCTAAATATCCAAAAAGAGAACATTTTTCAACTCTTTTCATGATTTATTTTTTGTACGCATTATTTTCATTGAATCCTTTAAATTATTGTCTTTTGAATCTGCTAAAGGTGTCGATACTTTTTTGAAGGCCATAAAAAAAGTCAGGATGTCCTGATCAAAGCCATATTTTGTACTAACAATTTTCAAGATCCGGAATGAGGAGCCTTCACGTTAGATTGCCCATGTCAAGTCCACAGACACCGACATTCAAAAGTGCCCTGGCAAGCTTATGACAGGTGAACAGCTGGTGCAAAAGGCAGCAGTGGACTTGAGCGCTGAATTTTTATCACTCTGATCACGTTGTTCTAGGCATTTCTTTGAAGATTGTCTGAAGAGAAAAAAAAATCTCACAGTCCTCATTCAAATCAATCAGTCTTAATTTAGAGCTTAACACCAAAAAGATTTTCTTAGGAAGAGGATGCTCAGCCTAGCATAACTTTAGTACAGTTTAGGGTCACAGCTTGTTAATTCTGCTTCATTTTATATTTCCAAAATACCATTCAGTTGAGAGCAAAACTCCCCAAGGTGATTCTTTCAACTGTACTACTAGTAATTTGTTCCACATATCTAAAGTTCTCATTTGCAAAAAAAATTTAAAAAACGTACTGTTATCCAGCTTCCATCTTTGATTTTATGTTCCATTTGAAGAAAAAAAAAAAAATTAAAGCAACATCCTGGCATCTTTCTTACTTACAAAGGAAGAACTCAAGTTCAGTGTTATGATGCCATGATATCCGCATTATAAAAGATCACCATACATGGTGAAAGGCGTCTGAAATTTAAGTCCCTTATTGTAATGACTGGTGCTCAAACATAGCAAAGCATGTAAGGAAAAACTGCTTTGGTTTAGAATTCTTATTTTATTTGGTCTCTTGACCACATAATCTTTGGTAGTTAACAACAGAAATCCCTAAAGCTTACGATTTTTTTCGTTGTCCCTGACCTCCTTACATTTTCCTGACATACGTCAAGAAGCTCTTAGCTCCTTATCACTGTGCTAATGTTGTTTTGCAAATGTGTGGTTTAGCAGAACGCTGCCTGTACAACCATACAGTCAGATTAAGTCATCACCCTGCTGCAATCCTCACAGCTGAAGTCTGTTTATCTGGCGATATGTTTGAAAGGAATTACAGTATATAGGTAATTAAATATCATGATTTGAAATACATACATTTCACATGTGTTCTGTGTTGTGGCAAGCGGCTGGGGGTGGGACCCATTTGGGACACCCGGAAGCACCAAAGGAGGAATTACGTCTCCTCCGGAACACGAGGGGTCAACCGCTGTGGTGGCTAAGGGGACCATGGGAAAGGAGCATTGAAGCTCAACCCTATAGGAGCCCATGGTCACCGTCAGGGGGCGCACAGATGCCTGGAGAGAGGGGGGAAGAAGACCAGGGACACGTGGAGTGCTTCCGGGTGCACGGCCGGCACTTCCGCCACACCAGGGAGTGCCAGCAGAAGCTCATTGGGAGGCACCTGGAGCACGATGAGGATTAAAGGGTCCACCTCTTTCTGTTTGATAGCTGGTGTTGGGTGGAAGAGGATGAAGCTTGGAGGAGAGGAGTGGAGGCGGTGAAGGAAAGGCATTGAGAAAGGCCTGGACTTGAGAGTAATTGGTGCTGCGGCACTGGGTTGTGTGTGTCATTGTGTATAGTGTATATAATTATGATTAAATGTGTGTTGGTTGGTGAACCATCGGTGTCCACCTGTCTGTGTCCAGGCCAGTTTCCACAGTATCTACAATGATCTGTGTACATATAAAATGACAGAGGAAATGCGAGGCAAGAAATGCTGAACACATGGCTAAAACAGAAAATGTTTTCATATGTTATTGTAATAATGACATAATTTTAATGTGAAGTGTAGGATGTGTGAAGCCCAAATATCCAAGAAACGGTTTCACAAAAGGTGTAATAAAACAACTTCTGAGGCGGCGGAACCTTGCAGGATTTCCCGGGAAAGGCCTGTAGGGAACTGAGAAAGACAGTCAGCGCTCTCCGCCGCCCCCGGTTGGATGTTTTGTTACAATTACTCACACTCTTTAGCTGCCTCCTACTTGCAAGTGTATGACAAGGCAGCCCCCACAGCCCAGAACCATTGGGTCGGGCATCCTGCACCGAGAGGTCGTGGGCACAAGAGAGAGCATCAGCGTTGGCATGGAGAGAGCCCTTACAATGAATGAGCGATAACTTGTAAGGTTGGAGGTCAAGAAACCACCTAGTGACCCGTGGATTCGAATCTTTGTGAAGGGCCATCCACTGTAAGGGACCATGATCCTCACCAGAGTGATCTCCCGGCCCAAGAGGTAGTACTTCAGCTCTGTAATTGCCCATTTAATCGCAAGGGCTTCCCTTTCCACCGCTGCATACCTGGTCTCCAGATCCAACAGTTTCTGGCTCACGTACATGACGGGGTGTTCAACACCATCGACGCTTTGGCTCAGCACAGCCTCCAGGCCTGTGTCCAAAGTGTCTGTCTGGAGAATAAAAGGGAGAGAAAAATTAGGAGCTTTTAATATTGGTGTTGAAGTAAGAGCCTGTTTTAAGTCACAGAATGCAGCGTCCGTCTTGTCAGTCCATACTACATGATTAGGAACCGTCTTCTTTGTTAAATCAGTCAAGGGCGCCGCTCCCTCTGAAAACCTAGTTACGAATCGGCGGTAGTACCCGGCCAATCCGAGAAATGCTTGGACTTGCCGCTTGGTTCGCGGACGGGACCATTTTAAAATGGCATCTATTTTTGAACACTGTGGTTTCATGGTACCCCGTCCCACTAGGTAGACCAAATATTTAGCTTGTTTCAGTCCAAAGAAACATTTCTTTGGATTGATACAAAGCCCGGCTTCTCCTAGTGCCCGCAATACCGCAGTGACCTGTTGTATGTGTTCCTTCCATGTGCTGGAATAGATGACGACATCATCCAGATAGGCAGCACTATACGCATTATGGGGATGGAGCACTTAGTCCACCAGACGCTGAAAAGTCGCAGGAGCCCCATGTAACCTGAATGGAAGGACACGATACTGACAGTGTCCGCTAGGGAAGCTAAACACTGTCTTGACCTTTATGGAGTCCGTTAAAGGAATCTGCCAGTACCCCTTTGTCATGTTAAGTGAGGTCAAAAATTCTGCTTGGCCAAGCCTCTCGAGGAGGTCATCCACGCGAGGGATGGGATAAGCATCAAATAGGGAGACCTGGTTAAGCCGACGGAAGTCATTGCAAAACCTCCAACTGCCGTCAGGCTTACTAACCAAGACAATTGGGCTGGACCTGGGACTATAACTTTCCTCTACCACTCCTAGTTCCAGCATTCACTTGATTTCCAGCTCCACTTCTGCTTTCTTTGCCTCAGGAAGTCTATAGGGGCACTCTCGGACTATAACCCCTGGTTCAGTCACTATGTCATGTGCAATCAGACAGGTCCTCCCGGGTTTTTCACTCACCACCTCAGAGACAGACAGGATAGCTGATTCCAGCTCCCGTCTTTGTCTATAAGTTAATTCCTCGCCGAAATTAAGGGTGTCTATGTGAGCAAAGAATGAGCAGGGCTGAGCGGAGGAGGGATCTGACTCCATCTCCTTCTACGGCTTCAGAAAGTTCACATGATAAACCCGCTCGCTTGGTCTACGATTGGGTTGTTTCACTGAATAGTCGACCTATCCTTTTCTCTCCTTAATTTCATAAGGGCTGTATAATAATTCAAAAGGTGAGAACCCCATAGAGGCTTTTGGGACTTCCCGATAGGCAAAGAGAACGAGGGGGAGGAGTTGATCCCAATTCCTCCCATCCCCGTTGACCACCTTGCAAAGGATCTGCTTGAGAGTCTGATTAAACCTCTCTACTAGACCGTCAGTTTGAGGATGATACACCGCGGTCTTTAAGTGCTTTATTTTTAGTAACTTGGCCGTTTTCCTAAAAGTCTCCGAGGTAAAAGGCGTCCCTTGGTCCGTTAGAACTTCTTTAGGAATGCCATCACATGCAAAGACCCCTACTAGTTCCCGTGCGATTGCTTTAGATGTAGCTGAGCTCAAGGGAACAGCTTCCTGATATAGGGTCGCATAATCCACGAGGACTAATCTATATTTATGTCCTTCGGCTGAGGGCTCTAAGGGTCCTACAATATTGACCCTGATTCATTCCAAGGGGACATCAACTAAGGGAAGGGGAATGAGAGGAGCACGGTCCCTCCTAGGAATTTGCTGTAACTTACATTTCGGACAAGAAATACAAAAACAGCAAACCTCCTCATTAATTCCCGGCCAATAAAATCTGAGTTTAATATGCTCTAAAGATTTTTCGGAGCCTAAATGGATTCCAAGGAGGTGGGCGTGTGCTAATTCACAAACCTGCTGGCGGTAGGTTCATAGGACTAACAACAGATTCCAGACCTCCGCCCCATGTTCCGCAAACCCGATATAATAGATAATTTTCTATTACAAAGTGAGGTCCTTGTGGCATGGGCTGGTGTGTGCGTTGGCCATTGACAAGGACTACTGCATTCCACTTCTCCCTTTTAAAAGCAGCCAGTGTTTTTCTAATTTGAAAGTGTATGTCGGAGAGAGGATCTGGTCTGACCTCAAGGGGCGGGGATTCCTCCCAACTTGTCGGGGCGCGGGTGGATGACATATTCGCCTGCAACGGTCCAGGAATCTCCCCGTCCTCCTCGTGGGCTTCTGTATCTCTCTCCGCCAATTGTGTACACGCTGTGGAGACAGCTTGAGACAAGTTATCCCCATCTATAATGAGGACAAAGTTTTTATCGGGAGTAGTCAATAGTTTACCACATTTTTAATTACTTATTTTGTAGGACATAATCTCTAGGAAATCCACTAGAGGACTGTTCTGCTCTCCCAGATTTTGAGACTGGCATGGGTGTTTTTATGAACTTTATAAGCTCTTCCATAGAATGGAAATCTCCCCAGTCCGGCTGGGCAAAGTTTTTGGGGAGGCTCTTTAAAAATATAAAGCAGGCTACCTGCTGCACTATTTGGTAAGTGGTCAGTTCAAATGGCCTTAGCCATAAGGCCATCTACTCCCATAGGGTCATAGCCTGCCCCTGGATTGATATCTCTGGATCAAATTCCCAATTTTTTATTATTCTTGCCTGCTGGACTGGGGATAGCCCATATTTAACTGGGACCTTAATCCCAATGGGCGGCTCAGTTCTCTCCTCCGAGAGAGCATAATAAGCCCTTTTTGTTTCATCCCCAGAAACCAGCCAACGTCTGTGTGTCCCTTTCACACTTGGTAAGTTACAAGCCCAGGGTTGTATTTGGGGAGCAGAGCCTGTACTAAATCCTTCCTCACCTCCAAACGCACTCCCACCCCAGAAACTCGGCCCCAGTACTTTCCTATCTGGTTAGTGTCAGTTTCTTCTGGTACTTCATTCTGCCAGCTACGCCACTGTGACAATCAAGAGTCCAAGACATCATAAAGGTTTGGGGCAGCCACCCGTATATCGTTTTTCCGGCTGCAAAAGTTAAAGTTTTTTAAGCACGATGTGCATAGAACAGAGTCCACAACAGAACTGACTCCAATAGACAAAGATGGAGGCTTTAAAGGCCCATAGAGGAAGGGACGTTATCAAAAGGGCCGGAACCAAAAGTGATGTCGCCTGGACCGGAAGTGATGTCAGCACAGGGGCTGGAGCCAGAAGTGACGTCAGCAAAGGGGCCGGCTTCCGAAGTAATGTTAGCAAAAGGGCCAGCTCTGGAAGTGATGTCTTCTGAGACGCCAGAACCTTGCAGAATTTCCTGGGAAAGGTCTTTGGGGTACTAAGAAAGACAGTCAGCACACTTCACCGTCCCCTGGTCGGATGTTTTATTACAATTACTCAGACCCTTTAACTGCCACCTACTCGCACATGTGTGACAACAAATATGCTTTTATTCAAGAATAAAATCAAAGAAAAAGAAATTGCTCAACTGACATGTTGCTGAATCCCAACTATCAGTCGGAACAAAGTAAAAGACATTTGCATTCATGTGTGTTTACGTGCTTCATTTTTCAACCAGTTTTCACAGTGATAATGCTGCCCCATCACAGATCTGTGTAGATGGACTTGCATTAAGCCAGTTCTCTGGCCATAATTGTACCCTCCTAATTTTATATCTCTCATCCTTCCAGTATTTTAAATGTTTTATATAAAAATTCCTTACTCGCATTCTACAATCAATATATATTGTCTGGTTTGAGAAGGTCTAACTCTGTGGTCTCCAGCCCCATGTAAAAATCTCTGTGTACTGAGGTTGTGCACATTGTCAGATCAAATATGGATGCTGTCTGTAAGAATCAGAAGCAGTTTGTGGTTGACCAGGTCTCTGCCATGAACAAATCCCTAGAGCAGAGCTTCCTGGCTGAGCTCGGCAGTCTCAATAATGACATACAAGAAGGAAAAACTGACAAAAAAATGATTGCTGCAGAGCTTAATATGCTGCTGCAAACTGTCCACCACCATGATAAGCTGATTACTTTACTGAAATTTGGGTGCTGTCATTAAGTGCTAAGCTCACTGAACTGGAAGACAGAAGTCAAAGAAGCAATATTTGCATCCTGGAAACTAAAAGGAATACTGAAAATGGAAATGGCACTAAGTTTTTGAATATTCTTTGGCCAACCACTTCTAGCCCTACGCAATGATGCACATGTGATGGAGAGGTGTCATAGGACCTATACGCCAAATCATAATTCATTTCATGTAAGGTGATTAACGTTTAAGTTTCTGAACTTTAACGGCCGCCAGGTTATTTTGAACAAGGCAAAGACTACATCTAACCTTTCTAGTAAGGCCAGCATTTTTCTTCCTTTTCCTTACTTTAGTTCCAAGAAGACATTGGCACTAATAGTAAAATGTGTACACGTACTAAGATTGCAGTCATTCAGCCCTGTGAGCGGTTTTGGATGCTTTTGTTTCTGGTCTAGAAAGGGTCATGCAAAAACTCCCTAGTGCTTAATGTCTTATTACTGTTTTTTTTTTCTTCTGCTGTATCTTTTGGTTTTGCTTTATTGTGCTCATTGTTAATTGTTAGGTTGCCCATTGAATAAGGTCTTGGTATAGGTGCTGGTGTTGGTGTCCTCCATTATTTATGGCAAATGCGAGTGAATACAGTACTGTGTTTATTCAGCCAATGTTAAAAAGCTTGGAGTGGTTAGTTGCTTGCAGTAAACTTTGTAGCCTAAATTACTTGGTATGGGTTCAGACAATACTGGTAGATTTTGTTATGTGCAGTTGGAATTACTGGATAGAAAATTAGCCATAAGTTGCACCGACAACGTGAGAATCTGCATTCTTCTCACATGTAACTGGCAAAACAAAATATCTGAAAGGCTTTGATATTATTGTTGGTATGCATGCAGACACCTTATGAATCCTCTCTTGGACTAAATGTCAGACCCTCTCTCTCAATGCATTCCTCATTCGACTCCCATGCTGTGTAGATGTGCCTCTGATTTAAACTTGGTGGATTCTTTCTGATTTTAAATCTCTCGGCTACACTTTTTTGTTTGTCTCCTTTCTGCTCCATTCTTACTTGACATAAGAATAAATTTCTTTTTCAGTTTCCCACACTGTTAGCCTGCCTTTTGAAATGGCCAGTCTCTCAGATCATCATTATGCAATGACTGAAATTAAAAAGTGATGTCATCATCCCATGCCACCCATAGGTGGCTTAAAGCATTGTTGCTTTGCAGTAAAGAATGCTGTAATATGCTTACTTCTAAGATTGAAAGTGTTATTCATATTTACTCACCATCTACTGATGACCCTGCATATGTGTGGATGACTGTAAAAGTTTCTATTTGCAACTTCACAATTAAATATGCTAGTAATTTGTCTTGTTGTCACTGATGTCACAGGCATAAATCTTTGAACTTTACTCTCATCGCTCATCTTTGGAGGAGGTTTGCCTTCCTGTGATTAGCCCTGAGGATGAGGTTTTGATCAAGGCACATGGTCCAAATCTTATTCTTTCCTGCTGCATAAACCCGAACTTGAAATTCTCCACACGCTTAATGTTATGTGTCTAGAGCTAAGCCTCGTAGGTTACTGGCATTGAAAGTACAGAAAATCTGACCATTGTGCAATTGTTCCATCTATTAAAAAAATCAGGATCCCTCAATTATAAATGTATGGATATAAATAACCACTTTCTGGAATTTTAATCCAAATTATTTACTGAAGACTGTAAGTCTTCTCCTTCAGAAGAAAATTCCTTTTTAGATAATTGTCTCTTCTTAAGGTTTCAGTGAGTGATGATAGTATGTTAGATTTCAAAGTTACATCATCGGAATTTAAGGAAGCTGTAGGCTTCTTCAGTTCTGGAAAAACACCAAGGCCTGATGGTGTGCCTCCTGGAATCAACTAGCACACCCTCAGATTCAGATGCTAAACTCTCTTATTTCCTCCTTCAATTTGAACCCCCCATTTATTTGGCCATTGATTACCCCCATCTTAAAACCAGGCAAAAAGCCATCTGACTGCTCTGATTATCACGCAATCTGTTAGTAAAGCTCCTTGCACTCTGCGGAGGGCTGTTCATAAATGAATTTATCCAGATTAAACTAGTTTGCCTTCATTTTATAGGTGTTGTGTAGCTCCCACTCTTATCCCAACATGCAACTCTGCTGGCACTTGATGCAGGGAAGGCTTTTGACAAGGTGACTTTGAGTTTTCTGTGGAAGTTTTACCAAAGTTTTGGCTTTGGTGAAAGCTGTATCAATATGATCAGTACATTACTCTTCCCACACTATTTGTGAGCACTTTCAGAATCAAAAAGTTTCCAGACAGGGCCCTCCATTGTCCTCTTTAGCTTTTAATGTATCACTTGAACCTCATGCTATTGCTCTTTGAAGTTGTGATCTGATCACCTATATTGCAGCTCATGGCTCTTTTCTTTTCTCTTTTTTTTTTTTTGCTGATGATATTTTGTGATTTCTTGGTATTGCTCCTACTTTTGGCATAGAGTTGAGAAACATCTTGGTACATCTCCATTTTGGCACAGCCATACTCCCTTTTTCCAGAGACCCACTGTTTGCATTGGTGGCAAGCTCATCTCTTTTCATCCATGGGTTGTTCAAGACAAAGACACTTACTGACATTTAGGATGACTTTGATTTGGAAAGTTCCAATTATTTAGATCCAGGTTTTCTGTTCTCCCCTCTACCTTCTTTTTATATCTTCAAATAAGTTTAGTCTTAAAGAAATTGGGGTTATAATATCCTCTGTTTTCCTTCCCTATCTCCTTATATCTTTATCTGCTAATTATCTCCAAGGTTTAAGCCTGTGGCATATCAAATATACAACTGTATGTTAGGCACCTGCTAAACCTCTACCTTTATTTCTAGTCTTTCAACATGACCTCCAACACTGGTGGTGCGGTGAAGGAGATTAATCACATTCTCGTGAGCAGACACTGGAGGCTCTTGCAAAACTGCAGAGTCTACAGAGGTGCCCAGTTTGTGAATTCTGACCACAGACTTGTTGTTGCTACTCTTAGGATCCAGCTTCGGTCCAGTAGGTTACCACCTACTAGGAAAATGAGTCTGGACTTGGCCAGACTCCAAGAACAGGCTGTTTCTAATGAGTTTGCACACAGTTTCTGTGAGGAACTATTGGATTTGGGTATGACTGCCGATCCTAATGTGATGTGAGAGACCTTCCGTGACAAGACCCTGAAGGTTGCTGAAGGTTGTGTTGGTGTTACCGATGTTCCCAGAATGAGGTGTTTCATCTCACAGGGCACCCTGGATATCATTGAGAGGAGTCGCAGTGCATGCCTCAATAGCAACTCTGGTCTGTACCGGGAACTGAGAAGGATGGCTGCGAGGGCTCTGAGGGCAGATAAAGAGGCATTTATTAGAGAAATCTGTGAGCAAGTGACACACCATATGTGGTCTAGTGACCCACGTCCTGCTTACAGAGGAATCGAAGCATTACACACATCTGAATCTGTTCCTCGAAGAGTCGCAGTCAGCCAGCTGATGTAATGGTCCTTACGGATGACACTGCAATTGTGACCTGCTGGGCTGGCTACTTTGAGCAGTTGTTCAAAGCTGATCCTCCGGCTAGGACGTTGGATATCTCCTAGTCCACGGTTCTTGAGGCTGATCCTCCAATTAGCTGTTAACCACCCAATCTCACTGAGATTGCACAGGTGGTGAACCAGCTGAGGGGGGAAAAGGCTCCAGAGATCTGTGGTATCCAGGGTGAACTTCTCCAGGCTGGTGGTAAGGCTGTCCTCCTGGCATTGCAAGCAATATTTGTTTCCATTTGGGAGACTGGCATCATCTCACCTGACTGGAAAATGGGACTTGTCATCCCTTTCTGGAAAGGGAAGGGTGATCACCTGGATTACAGCAACTACAGGGGGATAACACTGCTCTCGGTGCCGGGTAAGGTCCTTGCTAGGGTCATCCTCAATAGTGATCACTTGCACACCTACCAGCGACCAGAACAGTCTGGTTTTATGCCTAAGAAGTCTACCATCGACCGCATCCTGGCACTGAGGGTTCTCGTGGAGCACAAACGCAAATATCGGCAGAGTTTCGTTGCAGCCTTTGTCGATTTTCGTAAACCATTCAACTCAGTTGATCGAGCTGCCCTGTGGGATTCGTGGGATCCCCTTGAGGTTGCTGGATATCATGGCCGGACTGTACACTGGTACTGTGATTGCTGTGTAGAGTGGAGGCAGGACCTTTGTGTTTTACCCAGTTGATTCTGGGGTTCGTCAGGGGTGTGTTCTTGCTCCTACTCTGTTCAATGCTTATATGGACTGGGTGTTGGGCAAGATTGTGGGGTCCAGCGGCTGTGGGGCATCTGTCGGTGAAGAAAGGTTCACAGATCTTGACTTTGCTGATGATGCTGTGATCTTCACGGAGTCAATGGAGGCTCTGATCAGGGCACTCGAGAGACTGAGCGCGGAGTCCGAGTGTCTGGGCTTGCGAGTGTCCTGGATAAAAACCAAGATCCAGGCCTTTAATGACCTCTTGGGCACAGCCATCAGCAGTGTGTCTGTCTGCGGAGAGAATGTCGACCTAGTCAAGAGGTTTACTTACCTTGGCAGTTACATTCATGTCTCTGGTGACTCTTCCTATGAAGTCAGTAGATGGATTGGGAGAGCATGGGGGGTCGTGAGTTGCTGGAAAGGGGTGTGTGGCACTCCCAATATCTATGCAAAAGGGCGAAGGTCCAAGTCTTTAGAGTCCTGGTGCTTCGTGTCTTGCTATATGGTTCCAAGACATGGACGCTATCCACTGACCTGAGACGAAGACTGGACTCCTTTGGTACTGTGTCTCTCCAGAAAATCCTTGGGTACCGTTGGTTTGACTTTGTGTCGAATGAGCAGTTGCTCATGGGGTCCCGAATGAGGCACATTACCTGCATTGTGAGGGAGCGTCAGTTACGGCACTACGGCCATGTGCTGCGTTTCTCCGAGGGTGATCCGGCTCATAAGATCTTCATTATTGGGGACTCGAGTGGCTGGACCAAGCCAAGGGGTCACCCACGTAACACCTTGCTACAGCAGATAGAGGGTAGTTTCCGGAGGGTGGGACTGCCTGGGGGGTTGCAAACAGGGTCCTGAGTTGTTTCGTTGGTGTGGCAACGCACTGTACCAGTGCATGCTCCCCAACATGGCTTGACTTGAATTGAACATGACCTCCCTTCTCCCTTATTCCCTACATTTTTTAGTAAGCTTTACTAAACAATACTTCTATGAAGCTAAATTATCATATCATATGCATAATTTAATTTTTTACATGAACCTGACCACTTGTAAACTTTATGCATTACATATGCATTACATATGGCTATTGATTACATCTTTCACTTGTCCCCTTTAAATGTTCCTGGAAGTTTCCTCTGTGTGTTTTGGGATTGTTCTCTTTTGCTTTCTGTATGATGTCTGTAACTGCCTGTCCCCTATTCTTATTACTAATATTACACATTTGCCTAAGAAATTTCTTCTCCTGGACCTCCCTGCTCTTACCCTGACTTCTATTCAGCAGAAGTTATTGCATAGGTACCACCACTGCAAAATTCATCTTTGCTTGAAAACTCCTTCTTCTCCCTTTGTAAACTTGTAGAAATCTTCTTTCTTTAATCTTGTGTTATTTGAACCTTCGGTAGCACAGATGAAAAGATCATCAGCTCCAATCTAGAGAAGTGGCAAATTGCCGTGTGTTTGGTAAGGAGCTGGGTTGTTGTTGCTATTAATCTTACTCTCTAATTTTTCCCTTTTCCATCCACCAGTCTACACAGACATCAGAAACTATCAGTGATTACAGTACCCTTTTTACAGGGCAAATGTGAGATAATTTTTACTGTTTACTGTTACTGCTATTTTTAGCAGCAAAAATACTTTCTTCTTTCAAATAACAATAAAAAATTAATTGAACCTATAAGAACTTGCAAACCCCACAGAGGTGGTGTCCAAGCCAGGAGTGCATTTGTTTTATTTTTATGGTTATGGAACTCAATTTTTGTCTTGTTTTATTCCTCTGTTTTAATTTTGAACTTAATGGCATTTTTATGTCATTATTTTTTATGTTTACCGTGATGCAGTTTTTTTGTATTTCATTTTTGGTAATGGCTGCCATCATCATTTGCCTTCTCGGAGTCTATTTCTGGAGCAGTGATTGTCATCGGTGTCATGTGTCACGTTATCATGTTATCTCTGTTTCCATCGCTTCCAAGTATCTGCATGTTTAAAAACTACTCCTGCATGTTTAAAAAGATAATTTTACTTGTCATTGTTCTAACTTTAATGTACTTCTAGACTTTTATGATTTATTGATTAGCATATTGGGTTCATATGTTCTGGTTGTTATTAGCCTCTTTTGGTTTCAACCCTACCCAGTGTTTTGATAAAGATTGCCTCTTTCTCCTGGTCATAAATATAAAATCTTCTGCTCTGCTTTCCATCTGTACTATCTATCTATAGTAGATAATAAAACACTAAGGCTGATGTGCCCGGTCTCTCTGAGCAATCTGATTGGTCAGTTTGACTTTGGTGACACAAAAGTGCAGGTGTGAGATGTATGAAGAGGAGTAAAGGGTATGAGGCACACAGAAGGCGTCGCTTTCAAAGACAGCAAGTATAAAACCAGACAGGAAGCGAGAAAGATGCCTTGCAAATAATGGAATATGTTTTAGAGATGAAGCGCCAGTGTAGAGACATTCTCACACACAGGAATACAGAGGAAAACGAACTGAAGATACACATAGGGCAAGAGATGCCAAATATTTTTTAATAAATTAAATTGAATAATTATTAAGTTATTCTATTACTTGTCTGTGACATGTACCGTGGCTAGTATTCAATAATTTAAAAGAAATGCATCTATATTGAAAATCAACAGTGAAGCAGAGCTGTGAGCTCTAACCATAACTGCCATGTACAGTTAACCTCTAGGAGTTCTCAGCAGGGTGTGTTATGTGAAAACAGGTGGGGCAAGTTATTTCTTGATTTTTACACACTGGCCAAATCTCTATATCTCTAAAATATTTAAAGATGGTAACATTCATCAACATGCATCTTATTCTTCATGTGCAAGCTGAACAAGCATCAGCATAAATGCAATTTTGAAGGAACGCACTAGCAACATGAACTTACTAATAAAAATCTGTAGGCCTCCCCATCTGGATGAGTGATACCAGCTTTAACTTCACATATAGTATAAGGATGACCGTGCCACAATATTTGTGAACTTCCTTTTGAATTTCCTAGGCACACCTGAGCTGTCTTCATTTCAGTTGTCACACACTTTGGCATGTTCTTTAAAATAGGCTGATAACTGTTGAAAATTGAGACAACATGTAGCAGCTTATTAAGACAGTTGGCATCTAGCAAATATACAGTAGGTAGCTTACAGCAGATCTGCCTCTTTTTTTCATTCTTAACCTTAAGGTTGTGTTTCAGCCAAGAAAAATCCGACTTAATGTCTGTGTACTAAAGAACCTCCTTGACTGAGAGTTAATTGAAAGCAGAAAATGGAAAACACTAGCAGTGGCATAATGTGTGTTTAGCCAGCACAGACCTTCATTTCCTTTCTTTATGTTTGCTTTACCCAAGATTTGTATTATTAAAGAATTAGCTCAGGATTGTGGTGCCTGTGACAAGCTGAAACCTGGAATTTCTATAATACCTAATTTTGCAATAAGATGATTCTGTGTGGGTCTGTGACAAATGCATCCCATTTATTTTACTTTAAATTATATAGTCTAAATTGTAGAATGCAGTTTGTCACAGTCCCAGATGATTTGATATATACTTATCCAAACCTGAGTTGCAGTATCATCTTTAATGCAGTGCATGCGTAGTGGTTTGCTACGTGACTTGGAGAGATGGCAGAATACAGTGAATCAAGGCACAGTTTGTTTGCAAAGTGCTTATTGCTTAAATTGACTCTGGAAGTGCTAAACATGGTCATTTGTTCACTGCCTTCATTTTAATTGCAAATATTTATCCTGTTTTATTTTGACAAGACAAAGGAAAACACAATGCTTGAAAAACAGTTTTTAGAATGGTGAGGATTAAAAAAAAAGAACTTTTTTGTTCAGAATGTCACGCTTTAGCAATTTGTGTATTAAGGAGCTGCTGAAGAAGAGCAAATAAAAGCAACAATTAATACAGCATGTGCTTGTGTACCACATGTTGGTTTGGACATGTGCAGAGGAGAGATGCTGAGTATATTGGGAGAAGGATGCTAATGATAGAGCTTCCAGGGAAGAGAAAAAGAGGAAGGCCTAAGAGAAGGTTTATGGATGTGGTGAGAGAGGACATGCAGGTGATGGGTGTAACAGAACAAGATGTGGAGGACAGAAAGATATGGAAGATGATGATCCACTGTGGCAACCCCTAACGGGAGCAGCCGAAAGAAGAAGAAGAAGTGCTTGTGTAAATGAAACCATGAGGCCACTTGCAGCCATTGAGCCTTGCTCTGCTTCTTGGGTTATTTTATCTATTTCCACCAAAATAGCACATTTTCCTATTTTTAACTTCCAAATACATTTCTGTTATTTTTCAAAGCTGGTTACCTTTGCAGTTTTGCATAACCCTTTTTCTCAGGTTACATTCAGACCCGCTGGGTTTCTGCCAGGAGCTGCAGGAAGTGTTTTATTAAGCGAAGGTCACAGAGCTTGGTACCATTTGGTGACTAAACTGTCATGACACTATTGATGACAAAGTCACCTTTTAAATGATCAGATACCTTTCTTGTTTAACTCAACCTGTTTCTAGTGTCTCTCTAACTGTGTGTCACATACTGTTTTATCATAAGGAGATCCGCTGTGGCAACCCCTAACGGGAGCAGCCGAAAGAAGACGAAGAAGTGCTTGTGTACCACAAATAGATGGATCGATGACTGCGCTTTCTTTTCATGCTTCTCCTATTTCTAAATAAAATACAAGCAAAATAATAAATAAGAGCCTTTAAAAGTATCTGCTTCCGGCAGTCTTTAAATTCCTATTATTTTATTATAGACTTTTTGTCTGACCCCTGCCCAGCTGACAAAGGCATCCATAAAACAAGTTTTCATCCATTGTTCATTGAAAGTTACACCAAGCTCAGGGCAAAGAGAATAAATGAAACCATGCTGCCACTTGCAGCCACTGAGCCTTGCTCTGCTACTCGGGTTTCTTATCTATTTCCACCAAAATAGCACATTTTCCTATTTTTAACTTCCAAATACATTTCTGTTATTTTTCAAAGCTAATTACCTTTGCAGTTTTGCCTAACCCTTTTCTCAGGTTACATTCTGACCCGCTGGGTTTCTGCCAGGAGCTGCAGGCAGTGTTTTTTTAAAGCGAAGATCACAGAGCTTGGTACCATTTGGTGACTAAACTGTCATGACACCATTGATGCCAAAGTCACCTTTTAAATGATCAGATAACTTTCTTGTTTGACTCACATACTGTTTTATCATAAGGAGAAGAGGCATTTTAGAAAAAAGTGAGAATTTAAAACTTATGCTCAGTAACCCATAGCATTACATCTACTTTATCATAAAATAAAGGTCTGCATCTATGCCAGAGTAATCTGATTGGTCAGTTTGGCTTTGATGTGAGGAGGAGTAAAGGCATAGGAGGCACACTGAGAGTCGTCTTCAAAGACAAGAAGTATAATAGCAAACAGGAGGCGAGCAAAGCACTTCAGAATGACAGACTCTGAGAAGCAGGCTTTTGAGAACAAGCTTAACGGGTGGCGCTGCCTTGGAGACGTTCAGAAACACAAGGATACTGAGGAAAGGTACACAAAGGGCAAGAGATATCAAATATTTCAAAATGTATTCTTTTATCTGTATTCAACAAGCTTATATGGCTAGTTCTTATATAATAACATTAGGTTTTTGAATTTTGTCCTGGTTTCTCCTTGTTGCCCCTCTTTTCACAGACTGCCTGCCCGTGACTCCATTCACCTTGTTTGCATTTATAGTCAGTCTCATGATAAGAGAATTGGAGAACTAGAACGGGAACTGTGGTCTAGAATTGTGCTTGCTTCTGCTTTAATAAAATAATCCTCACATCTTCTGGATACCTGCTATAATTAGGTCTTTATTGTGTTGTTTGCATCAATTGTCCATCGTAATCTACCTCCACATCTTCCATTGTTTCACCAGATAAGTATGGCAGGTTTCTTTGATTGCACCTTCCTCATAAATGAGTTGGTTTTACAGTAATGTATGGTGCATATGCTGTACCTTAAGGGTATTCAGCCCAACACAAGCATGAAAACAAAGATCTCTTTAACTCTTTCAGGGCGGATGTCGACTTTTGTCGAAAATGAGGGTTAGAGTACAAAATTGCCTGTAAAGATTGACCAAATTTACTGTTAATATACAGTAAGTTTGACTCTCTTTACTAGAAAGTGTTAGCTTTGTTGCTTTGATCTCGATTTGCTGTGCATGAACAAGTAGCGAAGAGCAAACAACCTCTAAAATGGTATCGGTATCTGGCGAGAGAGCAAAGCGAATGCGCAAAGCAAATTACTCCATGGACGATGATTTGCATATTATCATTGAATCTGACCTCTGACTTGTTGGACTCCGATTCTGATGCAGGTGATCAGGAGATAGGGATTGAAAATAAATTTGAGGTGCCAGCATCAACTGTTCGTGGTGCTGAACATGTTTATGTAACTGATGCACCTATGGCAGTGTTCAGCTGGGAGGACTTCAACTTGCGATGACAAGATGTAAAACTAGATTGCATCACACTGTGACCGCTGCCTGCATGTGGCATTAAAACAGCCAGAAATGGCAAACAGGCACTGTCAGCAGCCACAACGCACAGCAACACACATTTGATTTGTGTGCTTTTCAGAAAACTGACTTTTTGGGAAAAAATATACAGCCCTCAAAGAGTTAAGAACAAACCTGGGTATTTATTTTTCCAGGATGCTAATACTCTGCATGAAATATTGTGCTTTTTTGCTTCCATCATAAATTCAAGTGTAGTTTTAGCTCCCCAACTACTCATGTAGGCAGGACCGGATTAACCATATTAACCATATGAGTAATTGGGGCAAATGCTACACTACAAGATGTTCTTACATGTTACGTTAAATGTGTGTATGCTTTCACACTTAATAACTTATTGATAGCTGATCTTAATCAGGCATGTGCTATGAGATTTTACAGTTTTGAACAGTTTGTGGGATTTTCATGGCAATTATTCAGCACAGTGCTGTAATCTGGCCTTTCAGTAATCAGTTGTGGGGACGAAGGTAGTCTAATTTTATTAGACTGTTATTTCTCCATTTGTGTCATTGCAGGGTTTCTCTGTATTTATGTTTTATTATTTAATAAAAACAAGGTTTAGGCTATTGTGTTTTCCCATTTTCCATCACCTCATATAAAACACACTAATCTCAACATAAATTAATGTTGCATAGATTATGGAGTAAATGATATCAACTCAGACAGTTTAATGAAGTTCTCAAATTGTGCTAGGTGTCCTATAAGTCCAAATAAACATTGGCATTTGGTTGAATAATGCAGTTTTATTCAATGTCAGCAAATATAAGAACAACTTACCTATAAAGTGAAATGGCAAAACACTTGCTCAAAACCCTGAGTTTATATTTCTTATTTTCTACTGCTCCATGCATCATTTCTTTTTACTATTGCTTAAAACACTCTCTAACATACTTTTGTCATTTAATAATAACACAGCCCAACAAACAATTTTTTTTTCTTGGTGTCGTGGTTTTTAGGCCTGTTCCTGTGGTTATTTGGGGCACTGATTCAAAAAATTGCATTGGATAGACCACATCAGCTCTAGTCTCTTAGATATGATTGAATTTATACAATTTTAGTACAAGGCTATCTCTTTAGTCTTGGAAAAGATAAATTACCAAGAACATCAATGGGTGATTTGTGTAGACTTGAAGATGGTTCAATTTCTTCTTGGTCAACAAAGTGGCTACACAAAATATCCTTGCTTTTTATGCCTTTGGGATAGTAGAACCACACATGAACATTGGGCAAGAAAAGATTGGCCTCTGAGTGAATATATGGTGACTGAAGAACAAAATGTAATCAATGAATCTTTGGTAGCATGAGATAGAATCATACTGCCACCACTATATAAAAAGCAAGGCCTGATGAAACAATTTGTAAAGGCTTTGAATAAAAACAGTTTGTGCATTGAATACATAGCACATAAGTTACCTGGACTTACCATAGAAAAACTGAAGGCAGGAATTTTTGATGGTCCATAGATCAGACAACTTGAACTTAAATGACCCACATTTCATGGCATCAATGAATGAAATCGAATCATATGCCTGGTCTTCATTTGTTCTTGTTGTGAAAAACTGTCTTGGCAACAAGAAGGGAGACAACTACACATGATTAGTAGAGGATATGCTCTTTCATTTCAACAGGCTTGGCTGTAACATAAATGTTAAATATCCATTATCTGCACAGTCACTTAGATCGCTTTCCAGAGAAACTTGGTGACTTAAGCTAAGAGCAAGGTAAAAGATTTCACCAAGACATAAAAACAATAGAAGTCAGATACCAAGGAAGATGGGATGCACACATGATGGCAGACAATTGTTGGAATCTTATGCAGGATTGTCCTGGCATATCTCACTCTCAGAAGTTTTACAAAAGGAGCTTCTTGTGTGTCTAATAATGGAAAGTTTGTATCATTAATTTGTGCTTTTGGTGATAAGAAGTAAGTAGATTTTCATGTAGTACACTTTTATTTTAATATGTAATATGTTTCCTTCATGCTAAAAAGATATTCATTTAAACACTACCTTAAAATGTCCTGATTTTTTATGGGTGAGCCGAGTGAAGAGTGGTACTGTATATGGCATCTGTTCTGTATCTCAAAAACTAGAGCTGATAGGTGAAAACTGGGGCCATTTCTGGAATCAGCAGGTCAAATATACCCAGAAACATGTCCAACATTTCAGGCACCAAAATGTGTGTTGCCCGGTGTAATGCATTAAATATTTTATGCAAGCCTAGTTTTACACCAGTTAATACTGTAACTAAAGATATTCATAAAACTAAACACAATTCACATAGATCAAGCAGCATTATTGACAGTGTTCAGATTGTTACAAATGAACAGATACCATCCACTTATTCACCCTATTTCTTAGTCTCTATCAATCATTTTATAATTTACATTACCTGATAGTACTTTGTTTGGTTCATATAGAGTCAATAAAGAATTAGAAACATTTAATTAACCCTTAATAACACACTATTTAAAGTCACTGGCCTGTAACTATTGTACCATAACACTCATCACCAGAACTACCTCCACCTTTCAACTCTGTGTCTTAAAGGATCTGAGTTTCAAGATGCTCGTTTCAATAACAGTAAAATAAAACAACCAAAAACCTTCGCCATGTTGTTGCATTTGATTAAACACTGAAAGAAATAAAGAAATAGAAATGGTTCTATGCATGCAATCAATCAAAAAGAGAGCAAAAAACAGTAGGACTCTTCTGAGCCAAAGAAGCTCATCTATTTTCTTTATGTCTGTCTTGCTTTCATTTCTGAAGTGTGTATTTTGTGGAAAATCTTTTGTAAATGGAAAGTGGTAGAAGTATTTTGGTGAATACATTGTTTGGTTGCCAGGTTTTCAGTCATTCTTTCTTTCTTTGATTACTTTTTGTTGTTTATTAAATCTCACAAAAACAAGGTTATGAGCACAGAATAAATGGTATCTTGTACAGAGATTTGTATTCCTTAATTCATCTCCTCAAACCTAAGAGCCCATTTCAGCCTGCAGATTCATGTCTGCCTGATATGCCACGGGTCACGTGACCCGTCCCTATTCTTCAAATGTTACTGAGTGATGGAGCAGGGACACTCAGCGCTCAGGTTTCCAGGGAGATAATTGCTTTAGCCCCTCATACACAGTGTTGAAGTGCATATATATATGATTTTATGAGTAGGGAGAGGCAGATGACAATTTGAATCCTTTCACAAATAAAATGGATCTTAATTTTTAATGCGAGGACATCTTTTAAAGGTAGGCTTTTGCTGTGTCAAAGACAAAGTCCAACTGACCTTAATTTTATAGAGCATCTTTCCAAATGTACGCAATAACAAAAGCTTTTGAAAAATATATATAATTTGGGTAATCTTTAAGGAGTAATTCATTAAGAAGGCTTGTAAGTAACCAAATTGGAATCAAGAGTTCAGTAAAAGATGGATAAAAAACTCACTATTAAATGATGTTCAATATTTTCTTGCCTTGTGCCCTGTGTTGGCTGGGATTGGCTCTAGCAGACCCCCGTGACCCTGTGTTCGCATTCAGTGGGTTGGAAAATGGATGGATGGATGGATGGATGTATGTACACCAGATGCATCTTTCGTTGAGACAATAGGCAGTAAATAGCCCAGTGTCTTGTATACTAAAGGAAAATCTGTTAAGGCCATTGTAATATGTGTCTAAATGCATATCACAAGCAGGAGAAGCACCTGAACACATACACAATTAAAGGAAAGTTAGATTCAGAGCATAGCCTAAGAAAACACAGGTTCTCCAATTGTCCTTATACAAATGTAAGAAACAGAAATCAAAATGTTTGCCAGTTGTGTGTTTGGTGTAACAGAGCTAACAGCTTATTTTGTGTAGGTGGAAAAACGGCAATCTCACAAACTTACATAAATGTCATTTACTAATTAAAGTGTCATAATCAATATTAGACAGCTGTTTGCTGTAGGGAGTTAGCAAGAATAGAAATTCTCAATAGCTTACTACAAAACTCCTTGGCCTGACCAAAACTGATAAGTGGTTTAGGCAGATTAATCAAGAGACAGCGTAGTTCTTTTAAGCAACCTGCTTTTCACTTTAAACAACATGCAGCTGAGCGATTCTTTCAACTTTCAAAGCAAGCTGTTAAAACTCAACATATGTCCACTCTAGTTCCTTTGCAACTCAAAATTTATTGAATGCATTACATCATTTGCTGCTTTCTATGAAAGAACTTTAGCTTTGGCCATATCATCTGCCCAAGCAAACATTTTCAAATAATCCTGCTGTTGTTCACATCTCTTTCCTAGTTTTCTCTTGATTTTTTTTTTTTAGTTTTAATAATTACGGTGTGTTCTACTGCTGAATGTCAGCACTTCCAGGACATGTTGGGGTTCTTCACAGCTCTCCTTATACAATATCTCTGGAATCAATTCCAGTTACTATACGTTTGAGGCCAAGAGTTAGAAAATAAAAAATATATAATATAAACGTGTAAAATAATTCAAAAACAACAGAAATTTCCAAAACTAGGAAAATGTATTTAAGTCAGGGATCAGACCCTGGCTAGAGCATAACACTGGTTATGACTTTACTCCCTAACTTGTTAGTGTGTATGGGTGTGCTTAATCCAACTACTTGGTATGTACAGAATGTGTATATAGAGGTACTGTATATAAAAATAGACAAATACATTCTGTTGTTGCAAATGTTTTTAAAATTTGATTCATTATGTGTAGAGTGTCTTTTTAAATTCCAATAAATAAAACATGTAATCTTTTTGGTGTCCCCCAACCTTGTAGCAACACTCACACCCGCATTGTAAGCAATCAGACTCGCATGAGATTTTTAAAATACATAATAAACCACGCTGCATGGTTAAATTGGGTCTTTAAGCGTAACAAAGCATTTTTTTTTCACCATTTGCCTTTCTATTCCTGCTAATGGTATCAGCTGGCTTGCCTTCATCTTGCAAAACTGTGCTCAATGACTTAGTTGCTGACAAAGCTGTTTTTATTTTTCATTATTTAGAGCCATCATGTTACAGAAATAGGCCCCAAGGCATTAGGCATTAAAAACTTGTGCAGTTTCCTGTGCAAACTGATGTTTCTTAAAGCTATCCCACATGTCAAATATTATATGAAACATAACATTCCCAAGCCCACTTTATCGAGTTAACGGTTGTGACTTGCCAAGCCAACAGTGGACTGTGGGTGCCCACTCACTCACGCAGCCACACTGAGGTAGCATATACTGTATGGGAGGTAAACAAATGGTGCAATATATATATATATATATATATATATATATATATATATATATACAGTATATATATATGTGTGTGTGTGTGCATGTGTTTGAGTGTGTAGAGCATATTCATAAGCAAACACAAGATGTCTCAAAGATGTGGGGCTCCACAGGCTACCCCTGATTAATGATGGTGTTGCTGAGGTTCTTTTTTAAATTTGTTGGTTTTAGCTCAGGTTTGAATAACACACATATGCCTCTTTCCATTGCTAGTTTTGTTTGATGACTTTTTGGCGTTGAAGTGCAGTTCCTATGAAGGAAGGACCAAACGAAATAAGCAAGGAAGTAGGGTTTAAGTGATGCCACACTTCAACTCTGGTTAGTCCTGGCTGGAGGTGTTAGTAGAGGACTATGAGGCTGCTGTGCGGCTTTTCCCTCCTTACCTTTTCTTGCCAGACAAGAAAGGGTTTTCCCTCATGTGTGACAATATATGTACTGTACAATAACACATTTTTTTTTCCTCCTGTTAATGAAGAGAATTAATCAAAACTCCTGCAGGGATTCTAACTTTGGGCACAAACTTAATATATCCATTCTATATTTTGTTGAGATTTATGAATTAAGTGATGGTGATAGATTACCCAAGCCAGCAGCTAGATCAAGTTCAGCAGGCTCAGACACTGCAAGACGCAGTACTAGAAAACTGGGTTCAGGAAATACATTTGTTATTATAGGGGATGTTCAGAAGTGTACAAAAACACACAAACAATCCATTCATCTCACTCTAACAGGCTTTGGATTGCAGCAGTAATAAGTATACAGAGCCGGTTCAAGGAGTTTTGCTGCCCTAGGTGGAGTTGTAAACTCCATCCCCTTTGCTCTGAGAGGAATCATCACTGCCAGACCTGTACATTAAGACCTGGAGAATGGACTGGGGGACAGCGAAATATTTAGGACCTCAAATTCACAACTTAGGTAGCGTAGATTGTCTGACATTAAGACCGAATATCGCGAGTATGTGAAAATGATATAAAACGATATAATCAGATATTCGCTGATTATCTGTCTGATTATCTGTTATCTGTCTGATTATCTGTTATATTGTCTGACTGTTTAAAAAAATGTCACATCAACAAGGACCCTTTGTAGGCAACAGATTTTGCTGTGCATAGTGCAGGTGCTGCTAAGGCACACAGCATAAACATTTCTTTGTGTTCTGGTCTGGTCTGGACAATTTTTTCTAAACAATGTAAAGATCGCAATCTCTACATGCAGCTGTAGTAATGTGTCCTGACCATTAGAGGGCGGCCTAGTTGCTTGCCTAGGGTGCCTATGCCCAGAAACAGCCCTGTAAGTATACATTCAAGTATCAAGGTAAGAAACTGTAGAAAAGAAAATCGTTTGACAAGTACATGTTGCATGAGCTTGAACTGGAGCAAGTCAGTCAGAAAATGGATGTAGGGATGTAACTTGGGAGAGTGCTGATCTATGTAGCATTGGTACAGTTTTCTTTACAAAATGGAGGCTTTGTTTTAAACAAATACATCTCAAAATAACTATTATTTAAAAAATAGCTTTTTAGTTTGTTTCATAGCATTTTTAGTTCTTAAGAATCATACAAAGCTGGAAACTGACAGAATTCAGTCACTAGAGCTTACACTGCTTCTTAGATTATAGCAGTGGAGCCAAGAGGATGCACAAAAATAATCAGTGGCTGAACTTGGAGGTAAGAGGACTCACCTTTGATAGTCAGTGACTTACTCAGATGGGGAGGACAAGATACTGTACACCAGTGTTTCCCAGCCTCGGTCCTGGGGGCACACTGTGGCTGCAGATTTTTGTTCCAACCAGATTCCTAACCAGATTAATCAGTGACAGTACCTGATAGCACTGATCTCATTTAATTAGCTGGTAGTTTTCTTTTCTACATTCAGAAAAACACAGCAGCATGATTTTTACATTTATAAGACATTTAGAAATATTTCTGCTTTTGCTATAGATTTAAATGCTTAACTCTCTTTTATTGATTTCATTATATTTTGCCCTTTCTCTGTGTAGTTTTTCCCCTTTGTTGTATCTTATTAATGGCCAGAGCAGACATGCTGGCAAACAACACTGAATAATCAAAGGCTGCAACTACTTTAGCGTTAGACCCACTGATTAGTAAATAATGGATAAATTAAACAATTAAAACACCTAGAAAAGTAGAATGAAAATCCATCCATCCATCCATCCATTATCCAACCCGCTAAATCCTAACTAAGATGGAAAAAGAAAAAAAAAACTGCTTGGTACATTATATATACTGTATATAATTTTTTTTTACCAAACTTATTTTTCTAATTTCTATAGTGTTTCCAAAACACAGAACTTTGGAAATAACACATCACTTTATTAGCCAAGGAGTCCAATTAAAAACAGAAGCTGGTTGGAACAAAAACCTGCAGCCACAGTGTGCCCCAGGACCGAGGTTGGGAAACACTGCTGTACACAGTGAGACACAGTCTGAGACAGGTGATGAAACTTTAAGTCCTGCACAGGATCACATATTTTAAGCCTGAGAGGACCAATTCACAGTTAATGCTGGCTGACTGACAGCAACTGAATTAGAATGAAAAGAGACGTAATCTCCCTGTGAGGTAATAAATTCTACCTAAACTAATCAAACCTACCGTAATTAAGTATTAGTGGCTGAGCTGAGAGACTAGAGACCTGCTCAGAGCTGACCTGGGAGTCATCAGTGTTACACATGGGGATACATGGGGATGTTTGAGATAGCTGAGCTGAGCCTCTCAGGATGACACATTCACCCTGCTTTCAGTATCATGTACATATATGCTGTGCTGCTGCTCCCTTTTGGACAGATTAAGTCATAAATGCATACAAATGCTGCTCACCCAGGCACAGTCTGCATATATTGTAGAAAACATTATGTAAAATAAGCAGATAATAGGTATTTTTTCTCCACAACCCAGAAAAATGATGAGCATCTCCAAGCTGTGATTTTTAGCCGAGCTGGAATGAGTGATTTTCATAACTCAGTGAATGGCTTTGACACTGTTGGTTCTATACATCACTGTGAAATTCGCTTCATCGCTTGTTCGAACAGGGCAAGCAAAAGGCCCTTTGCTATTTGCATCATTAAGACAACCATTACACTTCAAAAAAGGACAGAGCTAATGGTGGAGCAGCCCGTTAATGATGAAACTGCCTTTATCCTTGCTGTGTGTTTGACTCTAATGGCTGTTAGGAAGGACTTAACGTTCCCTTTAAGAGCAGCCCGGTAATGATGTAGTCCGAAACTCCATCTTCTAGCTAATGAGAAATGTCTGTTCTTTTTTGTTTGGATAATCTAGGGATACTCTCGTTACGACTGCTGTCCAAACTGCTGAAACAGTGCACCTTAACTGATGCTTTTCTTTCCAGCTGTTTTACTGTGAAAATATATTTGTGTGCACATTTTGCAATGAGGGACTATCAGAAGCTTAGTTTATTAGTAATCTAACATTTGAATGGCAGACAGTCTCTCTGAGAATGCAAGCAGTGAACTTGCACATGAAGTTCTCAATTTGATTCACTGTAGTAACAAATTCTATAGTATACTTTAAATTTGTAAATGAATTTGGATGTTGTGATACTAAAGAGAATGACCCTTAACTTAAACTATATGCTAATGTGTGACAGATGGCACTTTGAGAGACTACCTCATTGATTTTTCTACTATATTAAGAGATATGGTATTGACTGACCAATGTAAATTACAGCTTTGGGGGTGTGTGTGTATTCACATTTATAAATGTCATCAAAGGCTACTTTCAGTACAGCAAAGGATGAGATTTATGCTACAGTTGGCTTTCACTGGACATGTGAAATTATATAATGTATAAAGTGGTAAGAAAGCTATACTCAGAGCAAGAAAGAAATGGCCAGGCAGTGAATGCCTGGACATTTCATAGATGGCCTGCTTTGTGGTTGGCAAAGTGCAAAATTACCCTTCTTTCACAAATTGCATAGGCATTTTTTCCAATGTCAGGAGAACTATTTTAGCAAAAAGCCTCTACCTTGGTGTAGATTAATGCATCCATCCATTCATATGGTGTATCAATCCATTATTGAATTTGTTTAACCCAATTCAGAGGCCTGATATGGCAGCAGCACTCCCAGCCCAGCCTAGTGCAGCATGCCTTTTTTGTTTGTATGCTTTCAAATCTGCTTAATCTAATTCAGGGTTATGAGAGTGAAGGCCTAACCTGGCAGCATCAGGTGTAGGGTCCAACCTTGGGTGGCACCCGCGTACAACATGTATTTGCCAACAATTGTCCGGTATCGACAAGAGAGATAGAATTTCCAATGAACAAGGAAGACGGATATAAGAGCTAGCATATCCGGGGAACAGAGGTTCATAAATGCACAACGTGATCTAAACAGACAGACTTATCATCGTGCCATTGTGCCGTTTTACTAAACAGGCATTTTGCTGTGCTAGTAAGTGAATCATTTTGTGGATCCATTCCAGGTGTACATTAATCATTGTTATGATGTTGTTTATAGTTGTGCCCATATATCTTTTACTGAATTATTTTATTCATAGCAGCACTGGGAAGAAGGCAAGAATAAACTTTGAACAGTTTGCTTTCCTCAGGGAATGTCTCAGCTGGGCTCCTAAGACACAGAAATGTGATTAAAAATTGACGCTAGGGATCAAGGGAGATATCACCATGCATTGGTCAATGTAAGTAATCTTTGGCACACCTTTTTCTATTTTGACCATTGCGGGGAGCATCTCATACCCTCAACCCCAGATACAATTATGCCAACAGTCCTGGGTTCAAATGGATGATTTATTTTACAACAAATACCTTGCACAGGCTTCACCCTTAATCAGCAACATAATATTCTTTTTCTTTTTTTCCTTTCTCTTCTGCTCCTCCCCAGGCAAGCATTATCCCCAACCTCTCCAGACTCCAATGTACTAAGTGAGGCAAGATGGCTCCTTTTGTGCTGGATCAGGGAGTACTTCTGGTGCCATGAGATTGCACTAAGAAACCACTTACAGGTCGGGGAGAGCTCCCTCAGAATAAGGACATCCATTCTCGGCAGCTTTCTCTGGCAATACCTACAGCACCCAACAGAGCTGCCCAATAGGGCTACAATTCCCAGGTTGCCCTGTGGGTATGCACATGGTTGACCCAGGAAAGGGAGGATGCCACCCAACATTTTGCAGGAGCCCTGATAGGTGGTCTCGCCATGTCCTTTCATTTTGCTGTCCAGCCCAAGAACACTTGTCAGGATGTCAGTTACAAAGGCCTTTCAGCCAGGCAAGGAGCTATCTACCCAAGTCGAGTAGCCAGTCCATCCCTGCTCTACATTACAACATTTTATTAGGTATAGTAGTTAAGGAATGAGGAGGAGTGACGATCAGCAATCATGATGAAAATAGAATGAAAGCTTGGAAAAGAAATTCTTCATCTAGAAGAGCTGAAATATGGGATATCATCAGCTGAGGAGACAATATAAAATTCATTCACATGTTCACACATACTAGGCACTCTTCTATAGCACGGTAGTGTGGTGGTAGTACTACTAACTCAGTGCTTCTGCCTTCAAATCCCAAGTCAGTCATTATTATATGGTATTTCCATGTTGTCCTTTTGGTTTTGCCTCCCCACCCTCACCCACAAATCATCCCAAAGTATGTGTGGGTAAGATAAATTGGTGACTCTAAATTGGGCCCAGGTATATATGTATGATGTGCCAAATGATCATAGGATACGCTGAATTCAGAATTGGATTAAATGGGATTGAAATCTCATGGATTCTTACAATACATCACAGTTTTTATCACAGGCTTTTTAAAGCCAAAATAGGGACCAATGATGGGGATTGAAACTACAAGACTATTTTGCTTTTCTGCCCACAAGCCTTAGCCTTAAGGTTAAGCTTTCTCCCATATGGAGAATTCAAAGGATTTGCAAAATGTGCATTGCCAAGTAAATTATTAAACTGTAATGGTACGAACATGATTATCTTTTTCAAATCTGGTTGTGTAGTAGTGTTGGTCAGCAGGGCACATCCTTCATTAAGTAGTAAATCAATAGACATTAATAATGAAACAGCATGTGTAAAGACAAGCACTCTGACAATGTGGGGTCAGCACCCAAGACCTGAGAAGACTAGTTAACTTGGCTGCCATGATTTTTTAGTGCTATATGTAACCACATGAAGTGGCCATTATAGCTTTGGTCCTCACTTTCTACACTTTCCTTTGAAACTTGTCAGCAGCAGTTCTTTTAAAATTGGTTTAATTGTGTGATTCACTCAACAAATGATCTGCAAGCCACAGAGTAATTAATAGACAGGGTACCTTGAACTGAATGATTAAAAAAATTATCTTCGGCAAAAGGCAGTCATAAAAAGTATTAAATATGTCAATTCAGACCACTAATTGAGCTAGATAAAAACTGTGTCGCTCATCTTAGAATGATAATAGCTACCTTTGTGAACTGAAATTCAAAAATAATTCACCAGAACTGAGGAGTGTACTGCTTTGCTTCACATAGGGAGCTTGGTGGGGCAGTGAATATGGCAGAGGCCTTGCAGCTCCAGGGCTTTGGTTCATTTCTCTGCCTCATCGTTTGCTACATGTGTAGAGTTTGAACATTTTTCCTGTATTTGTTTAGGTGACCTTTCACATCTGCCAAGACATTGATGTTAGGTTAAATTTTCAATAAAAATCAACTTGATAAAAATCTTATTATTTTGCCCTCCTGTCTAATGTCAGGCCATATCTAGTGACTGTTGCTCCTGGAAATGGAAAAAGGCAATTTAGGAAATGGAAGGATGAACCACATTTGGTCTAATGCCCACATCACTGGATGTTAAAATACAAGCTTGTTGGTTGTATCCCTTCTTCATTTTTCCTGTTAGACTTTGAGCAAGTTGCCTGTGTGGAAACAGTAAATACTGTACATCATTTCACTTGAGCTGTGTACTTGTAAACTGCCTGGGCATGCTGTTCACTTGAAGAAAGTGCTATATAAAGTAATAGTGTTGGCATGAAAGTGTGCCCCTAATTGGAAGGAAAGTTTGTTTGAGGGACAAACTGCATCACAATCTAGATTGGTGTCAAAAAACCCTACTGGGGCTTCCTTGTACTAAGAGTACTAATGCTTCCCTGTGACTGTGACTACTGTTTTTATTTTTGGCCAAGTCAGAATTTTTCTTTTTTCTTTTTAGTAATTTTATTGCATGTTTATTTATTTGTTGTTTATCTTCTGTAAAAGCTGAATTTCCCCCTTGAGACAAATAAAGTTCTGCCTATCTGTCTGTCTCTTGTACATCTCTATGCTTGTTAGAATTGAGACTAAAGAAGGCAATCATGTCCATCGTACATTTGGGTCCAGTGGGTGCCCACATTTCTCAGGGCACAGCATTCCCTCTTATAGGGCACAAAACTTTTAACTGATTAACAGATCAAGTCACCGGAGTTTTACTGAAGGCTGAACACTTTCACATTGAGTGCACAGTGATATACTTTAATTATTTTTAATTTTGGTAATTTTCATGTGAGTTCTTTGCCTGTTTTCTTCAGTGTCTTCTTTTATCCCAAAGATCTTCTGGTTAGTTATGGCAGTCTCTCTAAATTGATTTGGTGTGAGTCAGTGGATGGACTGGCTACGTATACAGTGTCACTTTCTATGTTGTCCTTAAAGCCGCTGGAAAAGACTCGTATAAAGGAAAATGTGGGTTCAGAAAAGAGATGTAAATTTTTTCCTGGCCAGAGTTCTGTCCAAGAAATGAAAACAGCAATACAAACCTCAGAATCCAGACCAATGGATTGCTTCTGTTTAACAGCTTTAAATTTTCATCTGCTACTAGTCTGGTCTGTATTTTCATTTTCATCAAACCCACTTAATTTAGGTTAGGGTCATAGGGGAGTCCAGGCCTATCCTGAATTGGAGCAATATAGGAACCAACCCTGGATAAGGTGACACTACATTCCAGAACCCCCATCTTCTCTCCCCCTCTCTCCCACAACACACACACAGTTACAATTTAAAATCACCAGTTAACCTAACAGAATGTGCAAGAACAACCAACACAGACAGTGACAGGGTAAATCCCAGGATGCTGGATCAATGCAGCAGCAATGCTAACCACTACACCACCATGGTAACCATAATCAAACAAAATGTCTTCATTATTTTTTGATTATACATGCGTCGCCTGCCAAACGCAAGTGAGTCAAAAAACTCAGTGTTGCCGATGGAGAGGTGACTAAAGAGAGATTAATGAATTTAATTTATTGCATTAAAATAATAACTTGAAACAAATTGGCAGGAATCAATGCAAAAGGGGACAAGGTGGTCCTGACAAAGCAGGAAACAAGTCAGGAGCATAATGGATGTGTGCCATGTGAGGCTTAATGTAATAGGTGTATATGCAGCTTTTTTAAAATAACCAAGACTTTGCAAATGTCTTTTTAGAGTTCTACTCACAACTTAGAAATTTTAATGAAGCTATTACTGGATGTTCTTAAAGGTCATTGGGAATCACACCAGTGTTATTAAAGGCTTCATAAGTTATAAAACTGTTAAAATTGTGATATTGTGTTATTGTACATTATACCAGGAAGTTCAGCAATGATTTCCAGGGCACAAATTTCTCTTCAGGTAGACTTTAGTAGTTTTTTGGGTTTTTTTGTATATACTAGGGGTCTGAACGCACACCAAGGAGACGCAGTTGCTCCTCCGAAACCCCTCTTAAATGGTGATACAATGGCAAATAAATAATTTTTTTTTTACCTCCTCTTTGCTTGATCAGCTGCTGGATTGCTGCATGATCTGCATCTCGTGTGGCACTTCGAATGTTTTAAAGCCTGTACAGCTGTTTTCCTTTTGTCTCATTGCCTTGTATCTCTTCTCTCCCAGACATCCTCAATCACTATTCAATCTCTTTTTGATGTTCTGTTATTTCACCAAGTAATATTTTCTGTTTGTTTGCGCTAATGTGATCTTTACTATCATTTTTTTGAGACTTTCGAATTTTCCTACTTCCATTATCTCTAACCTGTCCTGCATGTGTATCGCGCCAACATTTTTGAATTCTCTATGATGTTCTACTTTGTCATCTACTCTTTGTCTTTTTATGGCCCCGGGCGGGTTAAATCTCTTGGCACAAAGTCTAGTCTCATGGGACGTGAAAGTGTCTTTCTGAGAAGGTCACATCTCGTCTCTCTGAACAGGTTTCGTCTTGTCCCAAGTTTTTTACTTTCTCATATAAGAAGTATAGGGAAAGTATTGTAATCGTCCAAAAATTCGACCTCGAGATTTTGATGAAATCTCAACATTTTAGACCTCCCTGAGTCCAAAAATACCATTTTTGGAATTATGTCTGTGTGTCTGTCAGTGTGTGTGTATGTAAACACGATAACTTGAGTACACTCAGGTCAGCCATTTTGCATACAAGTATTAGGTACAACACGCAGATTTCTATCAACTTTTAAGCTATTTCCGTTAACCAGAAGTGGTACTTTTTTATTCATGCAGTTACAGAGTCCGATTTATTCAACTTTACTTTTATAATAATTGTTCAATATATTATTAATTTGATTTGATTTGTTGTTGATGTCTCTTTAATGTACATAATATACAACTATAATCATTGTCTTGTGGTTTACTCCTCAAGTATCCATCCCCATATGTGAGTATATGAGAAAGTCTAGGGGAGACCACTCCCGATTTTTAAAATTGTGCTGAAAGGCCTTGCAAACATGTGCATTAACAAAGAATTGCCAACTGTCTCCATCCATCCATTTTCAAGGCTAAGTATCCAGTCCAGAGCTGCATGGAGCTGGTCCTAAGATAGGCACCAATCCTGCACCGGGCACCAGTCCATCACAGGGCACAACCATGTTTATTCACACTAGACCAGTTAACCATTAGGGTGTTAGGAAACTGTGGTGCTTTGAGTAAAACTTACCACAACAGATAATGTGCAAGATGGGTTTTGAACCGAGTTTTATGAATTGTTTGGTATAATTCATCCATCCATTTCCTGTACCCATATTATAATACAAAGAGTGATAGGAAATATTTAGCATATATTTAAATTTAAGAATTGTCTTTGGTGATGGCCCTGAAATAGAGCTCTCCATTACATTGGTTTTGAAATGGCAAAGAATATAAATGCTAAGTAGATTGAGCATTTTATGTTCTTCAGCTGTCTCTGTTAACAGGTATTGAACTTCAGTTTTAGAGGCTTCTATCAAAACATAAAGCCACTGATAAATGTTTTAAAAGATGTCAGTTAGTGGTCTGTCGTGTGAGCAGAGCCATTACACTCAGTTTTTGGCCCAAGTTTGACGTACAGGATTAAAGTATACAGTTTTTTTCGTTTGAGTGTGAAATTAAATATTTTGTGCGCATTGCCACTTTAGTACCACATGTGCAGTACATTTGGAGTACTAAGCTTTCTTATGGGGATTGCCTATTACTAACGCCATTTTTCTCACATTTCTCCAGAGAGAGACTCCTTTCACCACCTTTTCATACGCATTTAAGTGCCAGAGAATTCCCTTAGGTGCCCCATTAGTTTACAAAGAAACAAAACTGAGAAGTCTGATCTAAAACAAATAATTTTATTTTACATTTTTTTGCCATTAATGCCATTATCTCTTTTTATACATCCCAAGCCAAAACTGTAGCTTGGCGTTAAACGGAGCAGTGATGATGAATGCCTTTATTTAAAAGCCCGTGGCATAAGGCTCAGGAGAAAGCAATTATTGTTGTGAAGATGATTACTTTTATTATCTGTCGGGTACGGGGGCACTGGCTTCCAGCTGCTGAAAGATGCTTAATTGCCCCTGTTTGCATGTCCTGTGTTGGTATGGGGGCCCGACCAGGTTGTAACTTAGTCTACTGCCTGTCATTAATGAGCAGGGCCCTGAACGTGACAGTAAGGGTTATAAATTATTGGGAAACTAGAGCTAATCGTACTGTTGCATCTGTGATTCAAATGGTTATAATTATAATTAGAAGGAGCAGTAAAAAATCCATTATTATTAGTAATATAATTACAGTCAATGATAATAGTGGTAAGAGTGATAATGTTGATGATCGGATTGTTAAGAGTTCACTCTCATGGTTATTACTTAAATTCTTTTGAAATTTGGCTCTTGTTTTATTATGTCAGTACATTAGTCTACAGCAGCACTGATGGACTTTCGGATGTGGGTGACTATATGGCATTTTTTATACAGTGAGTAATTAGATTGCTCTTATGTTCATTGTTATTGGAAAAGCAGGTAACATTTTAATTATAATGTTAAATTGTAATTGTGCAGTGATAAGCAACTATTGTGACATTTATAAGGAAAATCAACGTTACCGGAATGACACTAGAAAGAGTTTAAGCACTGGTGTCCGGAAAGGGATTCATGCTTTACTTTCGATGTTATTATTATCATCTTTTCATTTGCTTATTCTTTGTTTTGATCCTTTTACATTTTAAATCCAGACCACTGAACTTTAGCAGCCAGTAAAAAATAAATACATGGTTATATTATAGGTGTAAAGTATCTTAAAATACTGCTATAGAAGTTCCTGGACTCCTTAATTAATCCTTTGGAACCCCTGAAAGACTTAAAATGAAAATTAGAGTAGGGGTAGGGACAGTTACTCAATATAACTTTTAAAAACATGTAAAAAATTATTCAGTGCCTATTACTGGGTCTGTAAAAAAAAAAATTAAATATGAATACAGAAGAAGGTCATTGTTAGAATATCCCCTTTTATGTTAGCCATCTCTAACCTGAAATTTGTGTGCTTCGGCCTTCTGCGCTCAAAAATAAGAAACAATGCAGTGCTGATCTGTGGCAGGGTGGCACAGTAATACATTGGTTCGTCATATAGAGTTACTATTATCTGCACAATAAAATAACCATTTTAGCTAGCAATGTTTCATTTAGCCTAAATTTGATCTAAATAAAATAAGGTGTCTGCATGTAAATTTTAGATTTAGTTGTGTGGTGTAGTGGTTAAGGCTTTGGATTTCAAACCCTGAGATTGTGTGTTCAAATTGCACTACTGACACTGTGTGACCCTGTGTGACACTGTGTCATGTCACCTGCCTTCGCTCCAATTGGAAAACCTAAAAGAAATGTAACCAATTGTATCATAACTGTTGTAAGTCACTTTGGATAAAGACATCAACCAAATAAGCAAATGTAAAAATTAAACAGAACAATGAAAATGTTTCAAATTATAATTTTGCTGCTGTTGAAGCAATCATCAGCATTACTAAGGTGAGTTATTCTGAAGCTTCTGCTGTGTACATATGTGTAATGAAGAGTGGCAATTTTGAATGATTCTGGTCAGAAATACAATGTGATATAGCTTTTGTTTACAGATTATACGTATGTCTGTTTATAATGTGATTTGTATGCTTACAATATTCATATCCCAAGTGAAATATGCGTAAAGTTCATAGTACAAAAATAAGATTTCAGTATTCAGCCCGCAATGGAGCATGGCTGACAAGGTGTATTGCAGGCTAATTACACTGCTTTTAAATTATACAGTGCAGATTGAATGGAAGATCAGATTAATAGTAGTAGCGTTGTCATGTGTAGAGTACAGAGAAATTCTTACTTGAATATCTAACCAAGATAAAACATATCTCCTCTCTCCGGCACCAAGATAAACAAGAATATAGTAAAATACATAAGAAATTTATGTAATGAGAGACACCAGTACTCTTTACTGTGTTTCCATACCACTTTTTCAGTGAAAAACATGAAAAGTACATTATTGCAGAGTGATTCTCATTGGTGGGGACCCAAGTTATGGTGTATTACTGTTTTAATAATGAACCAATCCAAACGAAATTAAAGATCACAGCATTCCTGATTAAATTTACACAGCTGTGTCAGTGGGGTGGGATAGCAGGCTGCTTGTGGTGAGTGACACATTTGCAAAACAAAGACACTGATGATGAGGTGCAAGGAAATTTAAGGTGGCCCCGCATTTCAACTTTTTTTGTAGGCTTCAGGGATTCTAGTGTTAACCTAACAAACACATTTTTGTGATGTACAAGGACAAACGTTCTCAATCCTGATTTGTCCAGTTTAGGGTTGCAGTGACCACCGCCTATCTTGGCAGCATTGCTCACAATGCTGAAACCATCCATCACATTCACACTTACACTTACAGGAGAGTGACATAGAGGTACTGATTACGTTAATCTGCAAATCTTTTGGGAGGATAGCCATAGAGCTTGAACCTCGCAAAGAAAATGACTAGGTTGGGACTCCTGAAGCAGTGAGGCAGCAGTGCTAGCAGCTGCACCATTGTGCTGCCCTAAAACCAGACTATATTGCTTAATTTTAAAAATTAGAACTGTAATATTCTGAAATTGTTAAAAGATGGCAACTACTGATACAGCACCTTTCATCATAGATCACTTTCCAGCACAACATGCAGCAAGAAATTGTTCATTTTCTTAATAAAACACAGATCAATCAGTGCTACAGTCAGCACTATATTCCTACATTTAGATAGATAGATACATTTAAGCTGCAGATCAACCTCAACACCCATCCCCTGCCCAACAATAATCATTTTCTTTATACAGATGGCACTCACTAAATCCTTTTATGTGTTTATCCACAGCATCTCTCTTCCAAGTTCTAGGAACAGATGATTATGGCTACTTTTTTTTTTTTAAACTTATAAGACCTTCAGACATTTTTTTCACTAACAAGAATTGGCAGTGCCATCTGTTTGCATTGAACATTCTTTCACCAGCAAAGAACAAAGTACAGCATGGTACTTTGTATTAGATGGCTAATTTGTGCTGTGAAATTAAAATAATCATTATTATTTTCACTCCAGTAAAATAAAGCTTTTGATAGAACCAAATTATGTTTATTTTTTTAAAGTGCATTTTTCCCCTAGTCATTGTTTGTAATAGCCACAAGTGCAAGAACCATTCATGGGCACACTCATGGCTGTAAGTATACAGGCGCTAGTCCACTAAATATCATGCCACTATTGGAGGACAGACCGAACATGAAGATAAAATGAAACCCACATTGAAGGCTCCCTATTTGGAATCAAATTTAGTTCAAAGTGGTGTGACATGTCTGTGCAATTGAGAGTGAGAACCAATCTATCCATCCATCCATCCATCCATTCATTACGAAACTAATTTTTTTCTATTCCAGTGTTATTGATTGTTGCAGACTAAACTTACCACATTACTCCTAAGGTGCATAACCTGGATAAGACCCCAATTCATGGCAGGGCACATTCATACACACACCCACACTCACATATAGCATATTGTGTCATTATGCATAAAGTTATGTAGTGGCTGTGCTGACTCACTCAGGAACATGACGAGTTGCCAGTGAGTAGATTGGGAATGAAGGAGACACAATTCAGAGGCTAATTTGAGAATGACTGAGATGTTTGCATTATAGTCATGCAGAATGTAGTGTTAAGTGGGAGCCAGCCTCTCCAGTATACACCAAACTAAAATGATTTCAAATTTTAAACATTGACACAGATTACTATTATATTTAAACAAATATTTAAGATGTAGTAAAACAAATAATACATTTGAAAATATGTTTTTAATCATAATTACCATAAAATCCACAAATGTGGTTAATTCTATTCAGAGTCCTGTGATCCCTACAGCAATTAAGTGCCATTCTTTATATGTTTAAAAGCTGTGATTGTAACACATCTTTAACACACTCACAGAGACAGGGAGGTAAGGTGCAGACTCCACCTAGACACTGACCAAACTAGAACCTGACCCCAGGACCCTTGAATACTGAGACAACAGTGCTAAGCACAGCAGAATTACTGATTAGATGTGGACTTGACTGTTTAAGAACATAACAGTTTTGACAAGCAAGAAGAGATAATTCAATCCATTAAGCCAGTTTGGTTAGCTAATAGCTATGTTCTCTCAGATTCCCACAATATACATTATGCTAACCAGCTATTTATTCTAGTGATGAATATTTCAGATGTAAATATAATTTAGCTTACTTTTTGAACCCCTCAAGACCAATGAAGGAAACCAATCCTATGGAAGTAGCACTTCTTCACAGGCAACACTCACATACACTTCAATTTAAACTTATCAATTGACAATTAAGCAAAAACGAAAAGCTTTGGGGTGCTTTGAGGAAACCCAAAATGCCAGGAGTAAAATACACTTGGATAGAGTGTAAAATCCATGCTGACACTAATCAGGCTGAGATCTGAACCATGACGTTTAGAGCTCCATGATAAAAGTGCTACCTGTAAGCTATAATAAAATAGCAAGTAAAATGCAACTTTTGATTATTTTCTGCATGTGTATGTTGAGAAACATTGCCTTACAAACCTATCATAGTATATGTCCATTCATTTTCTAGAGTGTTTGACCTGACCTAAAAGAAGATTTTGTACTTATTTTATTACTCGAATATTTTAAATATCTTCACAGCACATTCTGAATAAACAAGTCTTTCAGCCCATGATTGTTAGGCTCAGTGAAATCTTTTCTCCTGTACTTTTCAGAACGTGGGAGAATTCTATTATGCTGAGTAGTAATGCACTTATAACTACAGCATGTATAATATATGAGGAGAACTAACTTTGCACTTTAATTAACAGCGAAAAAAGTAGCACAAATGTCATGTGAAGAGTTCAACATTCCTGAGAAGGCTAGTAGCTTATTAATGTAGGGGCTGGAATGATGGTAAAGAAGTTTTTGAGAGCTGTTTCATATGTTCTCATTTCCTTTTTATTTCCTCAGTTATTTCTTGATGCATTTTAGATCAATTTGACAGCTGTTTTTCTAAAGAGCTTCTTTAAATATCCTAATTTGGTACATCATAAATGGAGATGTAGACTGAGTGGGATGAGTGTTCTGATTTCATGGTTTCATTTCTGCGACTGCTCAACATACTGCTGGTTATTCAATATAGATAAAAAGTCATAAAAATGTAATAAAAATATAAGAAAATCTGTAGTAGTAGTAG
This sequence comes from Polypterus bichir lapradei, assembly GCA_026402145.1. Lineage (NCBI taxonomy): Eukaryota > Metazoa > Chordata > Cladistia > Polypteriformes > Polypteridae > Polypterus > Polypterus bichir. The sequence goes on along the minus strand of JANRMT010062856.1, from coordinate 60,985,802 downwards.
AAGGTGAATATCAAAACAGTATGATCAACCTATATAATCTTTAGTGTCAATTACTGGCCCTTGCTCCAATTGCTGAAATAGATAGATAGATAGATAGATAGATAGATAGATAGATAGATAGATA
>JANRMT010062856.1:60954546-60973900 GCA_026402145.1 Polypterus bichir lapradei | reverse complement strand
TATCTATCTATCTATCTATCTATCTATCTATCTATCTATCTATCTATCTATCTATCTATCTATCTATCTATCGATATGGATCCTATGCTTTTTAAACGACTCTTTTAGGTGACTCGCTATCCTCAAAGAACTTCTTGCTGTTGCCGCACAAGATGGAATGCTGTTTATGACAATGGGGGCTTACTGATGTAATAGGAGTTACTTATTTGCATGATGAAATGCCAGCTCATACTATGGGTGTCTCTTCCTTGGCTGATTCGTAATGCCATTGGAATACTAAAGGTGTTGGTACACTACATCTGCCTCACTGTTTGAACTTGAATAAGTCAGTAAACCTGCTTATTCTTCCACTTTACAAAAAGACCTGTAAGCAGTTGTAATTTCTAAGTTGCCTTAGATAAAGGCATCAGATAAAACATACAAAAGTAATAATATTCATATTTCAATAAAGATTTAGAAGTCCTGTTCAGTTCAGCCCCGCTCAAAACTTTTGCATATAGATCTGATTGGACCTTAATAAATTCCAGTTAGCTTGTGTGCCTGATTCATAAACATTTTAGTATTTCCAACCAACTTTGCAAAGCCTAGTTTACTTCACAATAATTCATAGATCTCATCTTCTTCATTATTATTTCAACCTCAACCTTTATTCCAAGATGTTCATTTCTGTTCTGGAATAGTCTTAAAGTCACTGTGGGAGATTTAAGAAAAATTGGTTGTTTTAGTCTGATTTCAAATAGAAATGTGCCATCCTTTCACTTTCACTTTAAAAGTAAGCCAATGAAACTGCTAATGATGCAACGCATTTCTAGGTTGAAGTTACAAAAACAGAATCTGACCATTAGTATGCATTACTACTTTGAATTACAAGCTTCATCCATAACTTTTCCTTATGTTTAGCTATGGGGTGGTGTAGTGATACTGTTGCTGCCTTGCAACATGGAGTTTGTGTCCTGGATTCTCTCTGCTTGGAGTTTGCATATTCTCCCCATGTCCACAAGGGTTTTGTCTGGGTACGCCAAATTCCTCCAGTATTACAAAGACATGTGGGTTAGGCGAATTGGCATTGCTGAAGTCCCCTTAATATGTGTGTGTGTGAATGTGTTTCCTGTGTTGGACTGGCAGCCTATCCAGGAACTGCTCCTGCCTTGCACCCATTGTTTACTGGGATGGGCTCCAGCTTCCCCACAGCCCTGCTCAGAATAACCAGGTTTGGAAAATGGGTGGTTCAGTTGTGCTTGCCAGCAGCACTGCAAATTAAGTAATAATTAAAAAAATGTTTATTGTATGTTTTGTTTGCACTGGAGGAATGTCTAGGCCTGTTAATATACTGTATTTAACCATTTCTTTACTGAAACTGCTTAATCCAGTCTCAGGGGCAAGATAGCTGGAGCCTTTCCTAGTATCACTGTGCGCAAGGGAAAAAGCAAACCTGACCGGGTGCTGGTCCATTACAAGGCAGTGATATTTCTATATTAAACATAAAGACCATGACACTCTGAACTATACTGATGAAGTTAAGATTGAATGGGGAAGTGGATGGATCAACAATACATGTTGAAGTATAATCTTTCATAAGAGTAGGTTGGGTGTTGTGACTAGAACTGCAAGTCAATGGAGCCAAAGAGAGTACAGGGAGGAAAACCGAATCCAATCTTTTCTTATTCTATTAAGTCTTGACTTTCTTATTTTAGAGGCTGTCCTACTGACCCATAACTCAAACTGTTTAATTGTTTTGGCATGAAGTGTCATGCCATCAGACATCATTACATTCCCTGCTTTTTGACATTGTGCTTTAATAACTTTATATTATATATCTGTGTATATCTAATATTTCTATTTCAGCACATGAAGTTCATGTTACATTCATTTACTACATATCCCATCATAGTCATCTAATCACCCATGAATTGTTCCTGAGACTGGATAACTGAGAGGGCAGTTAATGTGTTTTTTTTGCTAGATACCATATGGCACAATAGCGTTCAGTGACATCTTCACTACATGTAATGTCCTGTTTGTAAAGCTCATAAGAGATTTTAAGGCAGGTCAAATGAAGCTCTTTTTCACAGAGCTGACATATCATGGAACAAGAAGAAGCCTGACTAGTTCATACATACATTTGACTGTAATAAAATTTAAATATGAGTTGCACTTGTTTCATGAAGTCAGAATGGAAATTTCAGCTGTGGGCAATTTGTTAGTTGTGTAGCAAAGGGTCAGAAAAAGCTGGAAAATGAATCTGGTAGTAATTTTCTAAAAGACTTCTGCTGAAGTTGGTCAGGACAAACAGCTATAAAATACTGCACACAAGTTTATTTACATTGTATTTTTGCACCGTGTTTCACCTTTCTTTACACTATGCTTTATATAGATTATCTGGACATTCTGCTCAGTCTAGTCAAGCGTCGCAGTGATTAATGTGTGTAGTTCTAGTCACCATGCTACAAAAAAGGCAAAGAAGCAGTAGCAAACTAGTGCATTCCTCTGGACTAAAGTGCTTGTCCTACCATGACGGGTCAGGAGAAGCATACCTCTTTAGACTCGAATGAGGTCCTCACCCATGTCTTAACAATATTTAGAGTTCAGTAATTTTGGCGTACTAGAATTCTTTAATTAAATGCCAAATCACATACTCAAGGACACTGATGAAAGTGCATTTTAAAAGGAAGCAAATGAAAAAAACATCTGAATGAGCTACTAGTTAATCAAGGTCTATCAAGGGCTGAATAGTCTTGTTTGGTCTGCTAATTCTTTTACAGCCATAGTAGTTGGATGTTAATTTAAGCACTTGAATATTTGTATATCATGTTTCCTGCGATTTGATGTGTTGTTTCGACTGAGTTTTAGGTGAACATCCAAATCTGTCCATCAAATAAAGATTTTACTGCACTGATGACATTATTTCCAGGGTACTTGTTGTTTCATTGTTTTAAAAATAATGGCAAACAGCATATTTGCTAGGCTAATTTTTAATTATTCAATATCTCATGGAAGAGTTAGTCAGTGTGTGCTGCTTTGGTCTCCATCTTGGAGCCTATACTTAGAGAGATGAGCCCGGAGAGCCTTCACTGTCACACTCCAGAATATTTCCTTTTGCTCTTGAACATTGTGGCAGGCGCTAAACAAGGAGCTATTCATAAATACAACAGGACTATATGTTGCTCAGTAAAAAGACTGTGGCCTAGTGACTAAGCTTCTTGTTCAGAACTCACCTCTAGTGGTCCCCACTTAGATTCCTGTACACTAACTGCAAAAACAATTGTGAGAATCTCTCAATTGTAATAAAAAAATCTTGGGAAAAGAGATGAGACCTGACTTGCTCAGAGAGACACTTTCACGTCCCGTAAGACAAGACTTTGTGCCAAGAGATTTAACCATGCCCGGTGCTGGAAATAAAAGACAAAGAGTAGATAACAAAGTAGAACATCGTAAACAATTCAAAAACGTTGGCGCGATACACATGCAGAGTAGGTTAGAGATAATGGAAGCAGCAAAATTTGAGTCTCAAAAAAATGATAGTAAAGATCGCATTAGCACAAACAAACGGAAATTATTATTCTGTGAAATAATAGAACAGTGAAAAGAGATCGAATATATTGTTCAGATTTAAACTTTAAGTCAGAGACTTGTAGATCATCTAATTTGTATTGCCATCAGGGAAAATGAAGAGGCGTATCCGCGAGAATTAAAAGATATGTTGTTTGGTGAAAGTGAAATCCCACAGGAAAAATTTTCAAGCCCCACGAGACAAGACTTTATGCAAAGAGATTTGGAAAAGTCCTGCCAACATCTAAGTCATTTACAACCACACTCATGGTTCAATCATTTCTCATTTGTGTGAATGCTATTGTCAGACACAGTTCATGTAGAGAGAAAGAAAAGATATTCACTCACGGGCAGTTATACGTTGCGTTGTCACAATGTAATTCCAAACACAGAATCAAATTCAATGCGATATTGACAAAAAGGTAAAAGCAAAAAGAGAACGAATATATGGACATAGGTGATATGACAGAAGTATGTAGATATTGTTTGGCTTTAAAGTTTAAGTCAGAGACATGTAGATCGTCTAATTCATGTTGCCATCAGGGAAAAGTATTGTTTCTTCTCAATGAAGAGGCCTATCCACGAGAATTAAAAATTTTATTATTGGGTGAAAGTGAAATCCACATAAGTGAGCGGCAGAGACGCAAAGTTGCTTGCGCGTAGCGCAGGTAGGGGGGTTGGCAAGCAGGGGGCAATGCCCCCTAGTCTGCTGTAAAAATGTTTTTTTTTTTTTTGTAAAGCTATGCACTATGACTTTGAACACTTCTCTGCTGCACAATTGATGACTAAAGGACCTTGGGCCTCATGTATAAATGGTGCATATGCACAAAAATGTTGTGTAAGCCCGTTTTCATGCTCAAATAGCGATGCATAAAACCTAAACTTGGCGTAAAGCCACACACATTTTCACGGTAGCTCCAACCCTGGCGTACGCAAGTTCTCTGTTCGGTTTTGCAAACTGGTGGCACCCTGCGTCAAAGCAGTGCTACTGTTCCAGTGTGGTTTCCCTTTCTTTTTCAGATCCACATCCCTGACGTGGCTTTATAAATACACTGAAATTAACCACATATTGTTCATTAGTTTAAGGCATCTGATTGCTAATTAACCTGTAACAATATAATGGTCCACGGAATGGCCAAACTATTCCAAATACCATAGCTGCTTTAGCGTTGTTACTCTCACTGCACCTTCTTCTTCTACTTTCAGCTGCTCCTGTTAGGGGTTGCCACAGCGGCCCTTTTTCCATATTACTGTCACTGCACCACTCGGAGCAGCTGATTGGAAAGAGAATTATTGGTATACATCATCAAGCACATGCTGCCTCAGCCATGCACTATTTGAACTGCTCTCATCCGACAACCGCTTCAGAGCCTTTCCTTTAAGGTCCTTGTGGTTCACAAACAGTTTAATCTCAAGAACTATAAACGCACTCAATCAATCCATCAAGTGCTCCTTATAGAACTGTTTGTACTTACAAGTACAATCACCTCACTGTAAACTTGCGATACAGTTATAATATTGCACAACCTGCACCACTTTATAAAGCACATATTTACATATGATGATGATATCATTTTTGAGATTAAATGCAGCAAAATAAGTTTATTACATTTTACACATAAAATATTAACGTCATTTAAATAATCTATGTTGTTAATAATTAAACATGTCTGGACACAGAATTAGTGATGAGCTGGCGCCCCGATTATTCCTGTCTCGATCTGTATTCTTGCTTAGGCTGTCGTGACACTGGAAAGATAGATGGACAGAAGAATTACACATGTACTACGGAGATATTTCAATGTTCCCTAAAAGTTCTGAAGAATCTGCATTCTAAGCTTACATATGGCTTAACATCTATTATAGAGCTGATTGTGTGGCAATTAGTTACTTGGAGAAAGAAAAGGAAGGACGGGAATTGGGGGTTAGTATGTTTGAGGGAGACAGTACTGCTGCAATAAATTATTTCATCGAAGGTCGAGCATGGCGCAGCAAACATGTTGCATGAGGCAGGAACAATCTCTGGACAGGGCACCAGCTCATCACTATCACTGCGCCACTGTGTTCCCATGTTTAATAACAGGCTTTAATTCCTATCATCATGAAAATGATATCAAGTATACATCTCAGTATTTTAATTATTCAGAGAGTTGTAATATCACAAATGTAATGGATTTTGTGTCCTTTTGGAGGAAGATAAAGTCTGGAAGCACATAATGATTCACACACATAGAGCACATAGAAGATCAAATACAAAACAAAGCATTTAACGTACTACTTTAGATACGATGGGATTTGAGAAACTAGTAAATTAAATGATTTTAAGATGAAGTTTATGATGTTCTACTTTAATGACAAAATAAACTATGGGATTAAAGTGGAAATTTCAAAATTAAAGTTTACATTTCATGCTTTTTTCCCACTGTATACCTATTTTTTTTTTCTCTGTACCCTAATAAGCTTTCATATGGAACTCAGACAGTGGGTTACGACTAGCCTTTTCACGGCGACTTTGATATCTGACAAGTTCTTTTTTATTTCAGGCACTGTGTGACTTTGTGAACTTGAGCTTTCGAGTTTCTCTGACACTCTATGTGACTCGATCAACTTCCTTTTTTTGTTTATACCACTGTTTAAACCAACAAATAGTACATTTTCCCTTGCCTCCACTTCTTCTATTCTTCTATTTTCCCCCATGCTTTTGCCATTGTCTTTTCACAGAAGACTGATCTTAAGGGCTATTTATATTGATTTGCATATTCAAAGAGGCGTAATTCTAGGAGGAGTTGGGGGGGGGGGCAGCAGGTGCATGCACATGCATTATTTTTCACGCTGACTGGGATTTATGTAGCAGAAGAACGTGGAAGTTCACGTTCGCACAGATTTGTGCATTTGGATTTTTTTGTGCAAAACCCTGTCTGTACGCCATGTTTTAGTGTGAATTCTATGTATGCCGTTATGCATGAGGCCCCTGGACTCTAAAATGTACAAGACTAAGCCTTTTTTACATTAAAAGCTGCATATGTTTCATGTACTGACACAGATACCTTTGACACTCCAAACTTCTAATTAAATTTACCTCTTCTAATTCCTTTCTATTTTATTCCATATAAATGTTAACATTGATACTTTTCTCCATATTGCACTATACTTGGTACATTTCTGTTGAAAGCAAATATCCCATTTGAACCCCATATACTGTATCCCTCTTAATGTACAGAGATGTCCATCTCTACCTCACATAATGTGGGACTTTTCCCCCCACTACATATTCTTGGAAGAAGTAGTGACGCACTTGTTCCTTTTCACTGCTCACCACCAAAGATCTAAAACTTGAGCCATGGGGCCATGACTTGCTGTTGGAGCAACATTACACTTTCCACAAAATTCTGTTATTATTTCTTCATCTATTGATTATTTCCAAACCCTGTTTTCTATAGACTGGATAATAATGGATCTAGTGTCTAATCTAGAAGACATCAGAACTATGTGGACTGTAGATCATACTGACCCAAAAAATAGTTTCAAATCAACTTACCAGAAAGTCATCCACTAACCTAAAGGAATTAGATGTAAGGCAAGACGTGACACTGGGCAGGAAATAATACATTGCAGGGCACACGGAATCATCCATCCATCCATCCAACATTTATCAATCTACCCATTTTGTCACCTGCTCACTCAGATTATGGTAAATGGGAGCCAGTGACAAAATATGATGCAAGGCAGGAAGCAACCCTGGATGGCACAATCATGCACACATCCACACACGGTCATAAGTGGCCATTTTTTTTACTCTAAAACATAATATTAATGTCTTTTCAAAGTGGAAGAAAAAATGCAGCACCTTATGAAAGAAACGGTCCATGCATTTGAAGCAAAACAAAAAACACAGAACTCCTGAAATACGAGGCACGGTGATTCCCAAACCTACATGGAGCTAGGCGAATATAGACTTGTCCGTGTCCCCAAGTTAGAGGAAATTAATTCAGAAATGGGAAAAACACACAAACCCTGCACAGAAAGTACCTCAGCTGAAAATCAAACATGTGGCTAAGGTACTTCACCTGCTGCACCACGTTTCTGCCACTCTAGAAGACTTTCTTAGCAGATTTAATCATACTTTGTAAGCTTACTGAGCAGCCAGTGAATATGTTGGTATTGTATTCTTGCCATACACGGAAGTAAGAATTTCATTGTACATTTGACAATAAACTTGAGCTTGATTTTAAATGTATATGTGGCACAATGGTTTAGCGTTTAGCACTGCTGCCTCATAGCTCCACAAGACTTATTTCAAATCCTGGCCTTATCACTGTATGTATTGAGTTTGAATGTTCCCCATGTCTAAACAAGTTTTCCACTCAAATGCCCAAAAAATGCAAACTAAACTAACTGATCTGTCCCCAAAGTAAGTAATCATGCCCTGTAATGATGTGGCTCAAATATTAAGTTGCTGGGATAGGTTTCAAGCCCCACTGCTACCCCAAACTGGATTAAAATGGATGAATGTCTCAATTAATATTTTATACTCGAATCATTAGCCATGAGAACTGTATCACATAAGGTTGTCAAAAAATTAGTCTTTCAGATTTCAAGCCAACCAGCCCACAGGCATTCTGTAACAGAAACAGCCTAGCTTTAATTGAGTACTTTGTAGTGAGAAGTGCCCACATGCTGAAGCTTTTGGGTGCAGAACACCTTTGTTTTAAATTATGGCTTTTAATGGCACATTAGTATTCATCTATACATGCTCAGTTTGGCCTGATAGACTTTTACACTTTCTCGCTATCAGGCTTCACCTCTAATATAGAGCTCGCCTGGCCCTTTGGAAATCAGTGCTGCATTAATTCCGATAGATATGAGCTCTTGCCTATCTTATACTCACCACTCTGCTGTAATTATCCCTTGTAAGCTTTGGTCGTCAAGAATTTCATGTTTATTAAATTATATCAGAATGATTTTAAAAAATGTAAATTTGACTCATAGTATATCTCTCTTATTAATAATTCATTTTCTTCTTATGCTCCTAGCATTGCAGCAAAAGGGAAAAAGAAGTAAATAAATGAGACTCGGATGCAAAATCTTTCAGCAATTAGAATCGGCTTTACTGGTGATTAGGGCGGACTGCAATGAGACTAGAAGCTCATCCCCTTAAGAGTCCTGAACTTATTAATGCAGAAAATATGAGAATACTCCAAATAGCGTGGGCAAAAACAGTTTGAAGAAATGACACATGCACTGCTGGAGCGCAAACAGGGTCACTAGTACAGTGCTGTTTGGCAAGGCATCCTCTCAGAAATGGTGTTAACTAAAAAAAAAATAAACTTGTTTACTTCAAATAAAAAGTAAAGTGACAGAATGGGAAGGAGCATAGGCAAAGAAGATAAACACATAGCCAAACCTAACAAAAATGAGATCTTCTAGCAGGTCTATACTGAGTTAATCCAACTGGTACCACTATGAGTATCTATCAATTGATTTTTATTTTATAAAGCTCCATTTATAAGAGGTCAGAATCACAAAATAAACAAGAGTGCAATTCAGTGTTACAGGATAACAACAATACAAGCAAATGGAAAGAGTCTGCATGATAATACATGGGAGTAAATCATGTGCCATACTTCTATCGTCTTTCACCAGTGTCCTTTTTAAGTGTGGTGTAAATTTCTGGATATTTATACAGTAATGCAGAAGTTCATTTGCTCAGGTACTTCCTTAAATCTTCCCTTGTCTACTGATTTCTTCATTCTTTTCTTGTGGCTTGGCCTCATATCTTTTAAGTCTGTTTATTGTCAGTCAATAACATTACTCAGTAATGTAAAGACTAATTGATTGGACTGTGTGAACAGGCTCAAGAAGTAAAAGAGACAGGATAGGCCACATGCAGTACCACAGATCATCTCAGGTAGGGCAGGGGCTACTCTGCACTCCAAATCATATTTTCATTAAGAAGGATCCAAGCTTAATGTCACTCTTCATTATAAGATGGAAATGCTGGCTGATGACTGAGTGCCAATTAATGTTTAATAGTTTGAGTTACAGCAGATATATGTGGCGTCTCCCAGGTACAGCCTGTGTGTACTAGGGTTTGCGCAGGCATCATAAAAAATGTTGAGAACTACAGCTCAGGAGATGCCTTCCAAGCCACTGAACTGTATGACACATTAGAGCGACTGATTTAGGTTTAGATATTCTTGTTGTGAGAGCTGCGGTTTAACAGTCAGAAAGAAAGCAAAAGATAGCGCCAAGTTGTCCTGCTAGCTCCCTTCCTCCCTCATTCAGACAGACAGAGTGACAAGTTGGTAAGAAAGACAGATTGGCTAGGAAAAGCTGTCAAGGTGGGCAGGTGCTGGCAGTATTTCAAATGTGCTATGATGTTTTGGGGACTCTGTGTTCACACCAAAAAGGAGAGCGAGAGGAAAATAGAAAGTGAGAGAGAGAAAGAGAGAGAGAGAGATTGCTGTTCTCAGCACTTCCTTCTAGGTCAGGCCCTCAAGGAATTGGGACTGTTTCCTCTAGTTCTATTTTTTTCTACTTTTCCGTAGCTCTGTTGTCATTTGTCAAAGGGAAAGCGAGCAAGGTCAGGCGTATAGTGAGAAAGGGGAGAGCAATCACTACTTTTGTCATTGGTGCATTTCATCAAGGAGACACAAACGTCGCCTGCCTACCCTGACTTATTCTGTCTTCAGCTGTCTGGGTACAGTCCTCAGCCTCTTGCTCCTCTCTAAGCTTAAAATGACAGCTCTAGATTTGCATGTGAAGCTGTGAAATACAACTAAGATGTGTAAAGTAATCAGGGCGCTTGAGGCCTAGTGTTTAAAAATTTGAGACAGGGCTTCAGGGTTCTCAGAATATGCCAAGATGTTATACTATCGTGACATCATTGCCTGTAGAGTAGCCAAACTAAAATTGACTAAACAGAGTTAGAGACTGATTTTATTTTAAATCTTTAAACTAGCATTTAACTGTGTTAAATTCTACTGACCTGCATAATAAAATGAGCAATTATTCAATCAATACGTTTTAAGAAGTCAAAGGATGGAGTGACTAACTTGTCCGGACATCTTGGTATTGGCCTATAAAACTCACCCAGTCGCATGGTTAGCAGGTTGTCTTTCTTTCAGTTACGTCACCCCTTTTTAATTGTGCCATTTTTTATAGATCTTGCTGATGAATGATGAGCTCTCACATTTTATTGTTTTCAGTTTGAAGGCTAATGAGCCAAAGACAACCATGCAAAATGACCCAGCTGAAAAGAAACTGCATCCTGGCATCTATGGGCTTAAATGAAACGTTTAAAAATCCAGCTTTGAGTGTAGCTTTTTGTTCCTTTATTCTCAGCTGAGCCCCATGGGTTTATATTTTGATTTTTTCTTAATAATTAGTGTTCCAACATGAAACATGAGCCAAGCTCCTTGCTGGTGCAGCAATACATTAACAAAAACACAGCGTGACATTAAGACACTGCAACTGTAGATAAGATTTCACCTCAGGGCTGACATTACGATGCTGCTGTAGTTTTTGGATCATCCAGTGTTGTTAAAGACAGCTTGTACTCAATAGCTGACAAATTCGTTTATTTCATTAAATTTGTTGTTCAAGGCCAATTGTTCAAAGGTCATTTTGCTGCTCCAGTTGCATATTCCAATGATAGAACTGGTAATGGTATAAATATATATTGTGAGGGATGACACCTGAGAATTGGCACCCCAGCCAGAGATGACTTGGGAACCTTACCTGGCAGGGATACCAGTAATAAAAAAGGACGGGGGACAGCAATATATTCAGGTCTCCCCCCATAAACAAGATGGCAGCAGCCCTGGATATTGGTATTTGTTTGGGCACCAGAAGAAAATGCCGGGAATTGTAGTCCAGTAGCACAACCCTGCTGGGGTCCGTGGGTGCCTCCAGGGGTTGTTGTAGAGAGTTATATTCCCTACTATTTGGAATTTCTGTATGACCAGGAGGTACTTCCAACAGGCGAAGCCCTGGCACAGGAAGTACTCCCAGATCCTCAATAAATGAGACTGCACTGCCTTGTCCAGGCGAGTTAGAGCTGGGAGCGGAGATAGGCAAAACTCGACTGGAGGAGTAGCAGTGCGGTAGAGAGAGAAGAGAAGAACCCAGTGTTTAATCATTGTATTAAAATATTTCTGTAATAAACCCCCACAGGGGTGGGGATCGATCTGTTCTTAATTTTTCTCTTTGTAAAAACTTGATTGCTTTGTATGGATTGTAATAAAATTAATAAAAAAAATAAATAAATAAAAAATAAACCCTCTTTGCTTGAACCCGAAACTGTGTTGTGTATTTGTGTTTGAGGTTTGGGGCTAAGTGGTAGCCCCTAACCTTCACAATATAAACTGTATATAACTAAATAATCAATGCTTATAATAAACAAAATGCAAAAATGCCATTTGAACACTACCAGGGGAGAAGCCCTGGCCAAAACATAACAATAGCCCCTTGTTACGACTACTGATGAACAAAAGAGCTGAGTTTAGTTTCACATAATTGACTCTAAAATTTGTTATGCATTGAATCCACAATCGCGAAACACAAAACTTACTTAAAAGAATGTTGTGTTGAGGTTTTGAAAGTTTTTTTTGGATGGGAAATAATGGATATTATTCTCTAAAGCCTCATTCACACCTTTGTGCTTACCTATATTTTTTGCACAGATAATTGGCAATACAACAGTAAAATCAATGATGGCTCTCCTTAACATTGCAATGTAGGAGTACAGTGTGTTTTTTAAAAACGAGATATGCTGCATATTTTCCACAGAATGACGTATCAAATCTGCCATCAGAAACGTAACTGCATTTTCTCCAAAGTAAATGTATTACACTCTAGCCCTACTCTTGCATCTCCTAGCAACTGCTCTTTCATATTTCTTGATATATGCAGATGAGACTGAAGATATCCACACTCCAAGCACCATGGAGGAACAAACCAAGAATGTTTTTGTCTCTAACACATCCATAGGATTGTCAAAACTATCGTAATAACTGCCAATATCGGAACCTCAACACATTTTTTAACAAAATGTCAACTTGTGATAATTAAATTAATTTCATTGTCCACAAAAACACCATTTGTTGATCAAAAGTTTTTCAAAGAGGAAGGTTATTTGTATGATCTTACAGGATACAGAAGTCCAAATTTTGAACACCAGATTTCGAGATACTGGTTCAGATAGTGTAGCTCCATTTGGGTTCTGCTCCAAGAATGTGGATTACAGTGAACTGCCAACTGATGAGTCATATTATAATGTGTCATAGTTCACAACGTTAATTCAGCATTTTGCAAGGCAGATCTTCAAGAATTGATTCCACTGGCCATACCATATTTTCCCACCTCAGCTTAGCCAGGAGTAGAGATCTTGTTTAAGGAGATAGGAGTTGAGCAATCAGATTCAGTATCCCATACAGTCAAGTTGCAGATTTATGATTCATCTTGTTCATCTTTATGTTAGTAAGGATGCTGGAATTAGTGCAGTGAACCCCTATATGATACAGTTTCATGGACCCCAAATTAAAGGGAAGGCCTGTGATCTGGATTTTTAAGTACTAGCAATTTCACATGGTGACTGAATAATCCGAATTTAGCTAACACGATATAAAACCATGTCTGACACAGAAACAGAGTAGTAACAAGATAGCATGATGTCTTTATAAAAGAGCAGTTGGGGTGACATCAACTACTGCTGAAGACGTTAAGCATTTTCATATACTGGAAATCAAGTTATAATAAATTAGTTTATTGTTCCAGTACAAAAGGGAGGGTTATGCATTGTGGGTTCTGTAGAACTGAATGCTCGTGAGCTGGGCCTACCTATGCACACATGCTGACACCATTCTGTACAGCCTGGTTTATTAGAGTTATAGTCCAAATGTAAAAGGGAAAATCCACAAACTTGGTTGCTCAGACCTAAGTGAACCTTAGAACAATTTATAAGAAGAATAAGCCACACATGACAACAAGCTCATCCATTCCATTCTCCCGGATTCTCTAAAATAACATCAAGTTGAGATCTGAAGGTTCCTAAAGTTCTATTCTCCTTTGCACATTTCTGCAAAATCTGCTGTTAACATGTTTCCAACTGTGTCCACTTGTTTTTATTCAAGAATTTATTTAAAAATAAGAGCTGGGATTCACTGTACTAATTCAATTAATACTGTTAATCACTTCAGCTATGTGTGTTGTTAATATTGTGAGGTTTCTGAACTCTTTTGAGACACCCACAAAACCCATACCCCCCTCCCCACACATACACACACACACACACACCCACCAATGGGGCGATATGCTGAAGCGCGATTGCTGTGTCTATGGAGGACTGCTTGTTCTTCGCCGAGACAAGTACAGGTTCGCAGCACTGCAGCACAACCTCACAGAAACAGCTATGAGCTGTCCCACTATAAGCACCTGTCGCCGATGGGTGATGCAAGGAACATTATAACTTGGCCACTGACCTGGCCCTGACTATGCCCATTTGCTGTGTCTGTGTATAGGAGAGTGGTAGATCCCGCTACAATAAATAACCATGCTGTTCCTGTGTCAAGTGAAATAAAGCTTGTTTTGCTAAAGTACTGAGACTCAGCCTCATGTTTTGGGGTGCAAGACAGTGACTCACATCTCACAATCTCCACTAGCTTAAACTGAGATAGTTCGACTCCTTCAGTCTTTCCTCATGGCTAATACAACATTGTATCCCTTAACGCTGATTTATGCTTCTGCGTCAAACCTATGCAACATTTTGCATAGGCTAAGCCTTCAAAAGCAGTTTATACTTCCATGTTGCACTGTGTAGTAGGCAAATACCTGAATGGTAGTTGGCAGTGGTTGTACAAGCAGTACACAAGAAAAGTGAATCATCCATTAAAATGCAGGCAGTTTTTAACCGACAAGATCTCTGTTTTTCTTGCTACAAATTTTCTTCTTTAGGTGAATGTATCTATCCCTCACATTTCCCACTTTTTAATAATTTCGCCAACTTCCAAACCAGATAATGAAATGAAACACATTTCATTAAATATCTAATTACCAGACTGGTCAATCATTGTTGTAGGGGTTCGCGTCAATGTGACACGTCAGGCTAGGTGTACGTCAGGCTACACAGTAGCTATGCTGTAAGCTATGGCGTAGATATGGCACAGGCTCAATCCAGAAGTATAAATGAGACTTAATTCTTGGAATCAGCTTAGTCACTCTCCTCTGCGCTTTCTTTAGCACTGCTATGTCTTGTAATATGGAAACCAAATCTGTGTACAGTACTCTAAGTTGAGACGTCACTAGTGCACTTTAAGCATCAACTTCTGACTTGGACTCTACACATTTTTATACATAACTAACATCCTGGTAGCCTTCTTGATCACTTTTCTGCTGTGTTTTGATGTTAATATTGACGTGTCCACTATGAATCTAAGATCTTTCTCATAAGGTGTACTGTCAAGTTTCAGACCATTGTGGATTCAAATCTAACATCTGTAATACCTTACATTTATTTGCATTCATTTTCATCTGTCACAAATTTACCCAAACCTATATGCTGTTCAAGTCCCTCTGTAACATTTAGCTGATTCCACATTATCTGTCCTCCCACTTAGTTTGGTATCATCTGCAAACTTAACCAGCTTACTGACTATATTCTTGTCCAGATCCTTCAAGTATATCAGAAACGGAAAGCCCCAAGGCTCCCCTTTTAACATCACATCACCAAATTCTGAAAAGTTCCCCTCACCATTACCCTTTGTTTCCTGTGTTTGAGACTACTCACCATATCCAAAAGTCATATTTTGTCAAATGCCATCTGATAATCAAGATAAATAATATCACATGCGCTTCTCTCTTCATATGCTTTTTGACCTTCTCTGTCTGAACCCATGTTGAGTGTTTGTTCACACAGTTGTTCTAGTCATGTACTGTCCAATTTTTCATTAATAATTCCTTCCATTAATTTATTTTTGATGCACTTTAACCTTACTGGGCTGTAGTTACTTGTATTAACCCTATCACTTTTTTATGAATTGGGACAATATTTGCCAGCTTGTAGTCTTCGGGAGTTTCTCCAGTATGGAGAGATTTTTAAAAAGTAGGTGTCTAGTGTTTATAAATGTACTCAGTAACTTCCTTAAGTGCTCAAGGATAAATATTATCTTATTCTGGTGATCTGACAATATTCAAGTCTATTTAATTTAAGTACTCTAGTATCTCTCCCTCCTTAGTAATTCCTGTTAATTTTGGGAGGTTATCAACTTTTTCACATATATAAACTTTAGGAAAATGCAAGTTCAGATCATTTGTATTTCACTGTCTGTATATTCCTGCTTGCCTTTACAGGTCTATTGACTCCTGTGTGACTGTTTTTGTACTGATGAAATATTGGAAAAATCTCTTTGGGTCATCTTTAGTTTTTTCTGCAATATTTCTCTCCAACTGCCTTATATCCTTATATCCCTTTTAACTGTTACCCTCATGGTCTCGTATGCCAATGGTTAGCGATGGAGTTATTTGTAACCTCTTTTTTTAGCTCCTGGTTTGCCCACCACAGACTTCTGTTTAATATCTTAATGTTTTTAAATTTTAGAATAAACTTGTCATGCATAATACGTAAGACACTTGTAAATGTATCCCACAGCTCAACTGTCTCCACACTTAAAAGCTTATCCCAAATTATTTTATTTAGGTTTTGCCTCATCTGCTTGTAGTTTGCCCTACTAAAATTAAAATGAACTGTTTTAGTTTTTGAATTTGCACTATGTCCAAACACTGTGTAATGTATTATGTTATTATCACTAGATCCTGGTTCAACCACATCTATCCCAAACAATCCTATCATGATTATTATAAAATGCTAAATCTAGACAGGCCTGCTCCCTTGTTGTTTCTTCAACATACTGTGCTATACTGATTAGCATTTAGTTTGTGTCTTGGCACTGTTTTCCATAGCTGAGATCAACTTCCAGGCTATCAAACCACTCCAGTCAGCGGAGACTGTGAAACTGAGGTAATGTCACCCCGCTGACACAGCTCAAGGCAGAGATGACCCTTGGACGCATTGTGTATACTATATTAATTTTTGACAGCTGCTTATATTTTAATTCATTTCAGTCTTGTAGTCCACATTTTCTGAATGTATTGTTTAGTGAGAAATCTTTTAGGCATCAATTCTGAGAACAAGTGTCAACTTTTATCACTTCTAATAAAGGCTCAGTTTACACAGTTTATGCTTCCCGTCTTTATCTCCGAGGCCTGAAGAGATTATAACACAAGTGCCAAACAGATAAAGGAGCCACCAAAAGGACTGACCTTCACTCGGCTCTTTTATCCTGGCCTTTCTGCACCAGTTGACTTTTGAGTCAAACCAATGTAACCTGTAATCTGAATGCATATTGTTCAGTACACTATAATGTGTTCAGCTGGTCTACCCATGATCAATTCACATGATCTACAATTAAAAACCTAAATCAGATCTTGAACAATTCAAATGCTTGTTTGAAGGCCATTATGTATTGGCAATCTTAACTACAGTAACTGCAAGTGCTGGTCAGCCTGCTACTTCACCCATAAGCCTCTCCTCCAAAGTAGGACTAAATCAATAAAAGAAGCAAGTGCTTGTGCTAATTAACTTTGGCCCAGCTTGTGCTCATGCTGATACAAGCAGCATGCTGTTGCATCTGCTGCTGTTTAAGTGGCTTGCTGGTCAGCAGCAATCTATTGCAGAGCTTTAAAAAAACAAAGTTTGAGAAAAAGGGGAAGTCACACATGCAGAATTGAAGAAACAGAATAAAAAAAAGGAGCTCTAATGGAAAGTATCAGCTAAAAGACATAAATTAAATAAAACCCTAAAAGCCCCCTAAGTTCTAAATCTGCCTTGTTCTCAGTGGGTAGTTAATCATATTAGCTCCCACAGTAAGGTATGTCTTGCTGTTTGGTGTGATTTCCCATTATTAATGGGCTGCTTTTTAAATTGCACAATTGGGTGTCCTGATCACTAGGGGCAAGATCAATTTGCCCACCGCTTTGCATCACTCTCTCTATTGTGTGGTTTGTACTAAATTTAACTCTTTACCTTCAGGAATTTTCCTCTCTTTTGGTGTTAAATTTAAAGTACTGCGTTGTTACAATTAGTTCATGGTGCACTGAACCTTTAAGTGAAAGTATGTTTTATCTGAGGAAATGAAATGAAATTATTCAATACTTTTGCTTTCCCACCGTCAGAATTTAAAAAGATCTTGGTAAAATGGAGTTTATATGTGTGAGACAGATGGAGTAGATTAAAGGAGAACCTATTTCTATGCAGTGTACATGTATGTAGAGTGTATATATATCCATCCATTCCTCCATCCATTAGCCAACCCGCTATATCCTAACTACATGTCATGGGGGTCTGCTGGAACCAATCCAAGCCAACACAAGGCGCAAGACAGGAAACAAACCCTGAGCAGGGCGCCAGCCCACCGCAGTATATATATATATATATATATATATATATATATATACTGTATATATACACACAGAAAGAGAGAGAGAGATTATACTTTATTTATACACTAATGCAGTGAAAGGCAACCTTTTTCGAGTTGCGGTGCACTAAGTCCAAAAATTTTTTTTTACGGCGCACCTGAGGGACTGCCCATAAATAAAGTCGTGACGACACAATCTATGGACAATCGCCAATAAAAACAGTTAATTTTACAAGTTTGAAAGACATTTTATTAATAAAGAAATCAAAGGATAAATCTTAAATTTAATTAATGTGAACGTTGAGATTGTTTTTCAGCACATATGAGATTGATGCGAGGATCAATTTTCGAAAGAAAGACTCGCATTTCCTTGTCGATCATTTGAAGTCTCTCGCATTTGTTAGACTTCATTTCCGTAAGTGTTCCGTTATCTGTTTTTCCAACATAAAATATATTTTTTAAACATTATCTTTTTAATCAACCAAAAGTTCAAAAACACTAGCAATTTTAAAAATTCCACGGCGCACCGGTTGCCCGACAATGCACCAATGGGTAAATAAATGGAGTGGTGATATGAGTTACTGTGGCATTTCTGTCCTCTTGAACCAGGCTGACCACTCTCGTCCTCAAGGTGTTTTCATCCACAGAGCTGCCACTTACTGGATGTTTTTTTTTTTTTTTTTTACACCATTCTGAGGAGATCAGCAGTTACAGAAATACTCAAACCTGCAGTTTGATATCAATAACCATGTCATAGTGAGAAATGGGGTTTGATGTAAACATTAATTGAAGCTCCTGACCTTCACCTGCATGATTTTGTACATTTTATTGCTGCAACATAATTGGTTGATTAGATAATTGCACAGATAAGCAGGTGCACGGTTGTTCCTAATAATCTGCTCAGTGTGTGCTTATTTTGTCACGGATGGATCTTATTCCCTTACCTAGCATAGTGGATCACAATAGCAGCTGGTACACTGGGACAAGCGTCCCAGCAAATATGATTTGAAAACCCTTACCTGGAGGCTCACATAGTGGATGGAAGAATGGAAAGAAGAAGCATCTCGACAGGAAGAGTTAGCAGTCCCTTTCCAAGTTGGGAGGCCAGAACAACTGAGGGACAGTGGGACGCTGCCTCCCAAACTCAGGTCTTCCTCCTATACACTGGGTGGCAGCATGTGGTGATCCCTTGTATGGGGAGCCTGTGGGTCAGCATGGGAGTTGTTGCTGCCTTTTTGGGATCTAATGGGGGCTGCCAGAGTAACTGAATCACATGTTCCAGGGTTTATTTCAACCAATAACTTGTGTTGTTATAGCTGTGTCTGGGGTTT
>JANRMT010062856.1:60935247-60949472 GCA_026402145.1 Polypterus bichir lapradei | reverse complement strand
ATCTATCTATCTATCTATCTATCTATCTATCTATCTATCTATCTATCTATCTAAACAGCTTCTGTAGAAAGCAAAATTTCCCCCTGTCGACAAATAAAGGTATATCTAACTCTTAAAAAGAGTGTATCCATGTCATTTCAAGAAAAAAACAAAACATTGTTGTGAGATTTTAAAAAGAGACTGGCTGTGCGATTCACTTTGCTGCTTGTTTTCCTCTATGAAAACCTTTCAGCTCCAGGGGCATGGATTCTGTGAAACTCATCACTAAGCGCTGTTATTGACATTATTGAACATTGATGCCCAGATGTAACTCACTTGCTGACTGTGTTCTGTAAACACCTAAACAATAAAAAATGAAAAATGATACAACTGCTTATATTCTTTCAATATATATATGCTTTTTTTGTTATTTCTCAAACATATTGCCTACTGCCTCTAGAATGATAAAGCACATGTGCCTCTGTGATCTAGTGAGAGAAATATTAAACAAGTGAATTTCAAGCAATCAAGTGACAAGAACTGAACAGATGCTACAGACATACTGTATATTATCAGATTAAAGATTTATAAGTTTAGTACAGATGTTTACAGGCAGAGAGGTAGTGCAGAGCTGTCATTCCTACATCACAGCACCAGGTTCTGCATGGAGTTTGCACATTCTTGCCATGTATTGACAGATTGATTGGTATCATTGCATCAGTGAGTTTACACACTCAAAATTCTTGTCCTCTGTTCTTTTATCACCATAGCATCAGCAAAAGCAGCTCATCATGCCTTAATAAATTTGACAAGCCAACCCGCGGCGTACCATACATTTTTTCAGGATTTTTAAGCACAGGGAGAAAATTAACATTTGAAAAATCGGTAATGTAATAAATCAGCAAGAAAAGCAACATTGTAACAATGCACGGAATGCACACAATCGTCCGTGACTGAAAACTGGCGGACTGCAATCGCGCCTTCTCCTGCCAGATGGAGGAATGGGGGTGCACGGCATGGAGTGTGGAATGGGAGGAGAGGAGAAGGACGTCCATTCAGCTCCCTCTGTCATGCTAGTGTGCTGATTTCTCGTTCAGTATGCACTACCCGCTCATATGCCCACCTCCAACTCGTCACTTGAGTCGTTGTCGTCTTTACACAGTCCAGATGCACCTGTGATTCACGTAGACGTTTCATTGCTCTGTGCGGTTTTGGCTGCTTTTCTATATATAATCCACCAAGACACCCAACCACGGTAGTAGCGAGGTGGGAGAGGGGTGTGCACAAAGGGTAGGGACGTAATCAGTGAGAGCGTATGAGCCGCACTTAGTGGGAATTCCACGGTTTGCAGCCCGAATGGGGTTCAACGGCTTACCCACGCCTCTCTGCGCCGGGTAGACACACGCTCAATCTCATGCATAATTATTTATTGAATGCTAAACACTTCTGGAAAGACACGGTTGTCTAAAATGGGTTGGTGTGAGAATACAACAGTAAGTGAATGAAAAGATGGAACTCTGGAGAGAGCAAAATACAACATAATAGTGAACCCGCGGCATAACAAACGCTGCATAATTATTTATTGATGGTTGAACACTTCTGGAAAGACACAGTTGTCTAAAAAGGGAGGGTTTGAGGATACAACAGAAAGTGAATGAAAAGATGGAACTCTGGAGAGAGCAACATATAATTGTCTGTGAGTGAAGAAGACGCATGTTTGTCGCGGATGCGAATTGCTGTATGTAGCGTGTAAAACAGTTTGCTATGGTGTACGTGGTTGTGCGTCGTAACCGAAAACTCGGTTTTTAAAGACTGCTTACTTCATTGTGCTTTAACCTCAGTTGTAAAGGATTGTGAACAGTCAAGGTGGCTCGGAGGTACATGAGGCCTCTACGACAGACAAATATAAATGATGCCGTTCTTTCTGTGTCATCATGTCCGAGTTGGTGGGCGTGGCTCTGCGAGTTGTCGTCGTATCCAATGGTCTTGGAGTTGGTGGGTGTGGCTCCTCCCTGCGTGCACCATAGGTGTCTTACTTGTCGGCGGCTTAGTGAATCCACGCCCTTTCCGGCGTGCTTTCCATGGGTGTCTTGCCTTAATGAATTATATATATAAATAATTGATTTCTGGTGTTTCTATCAGCTCTATGGCACATTGTGCCTTTTTCATTTTCTCTGTATTTTTTTTATTGTGTGTGCACCTGATACACCATGAAAAGTGAAATGTGCCAGTGGCTTGGCTCTTTCAAAAATCTAAGGCATGTATTAAATAAAACAGTGCAGTGCTATCATTTCAGTTCAGAGTTATTGTTATTTGTACAAAGTACAATGAAATTCTTTTGTGTGCTTTTCACTACACTGTCACTCAGCGCGACTCTCTTTCTGTAGGGTATATAAAATTATTACATAGAGTATCGTCGGCCTAAAGTTTTTACCGGTAGGAAAAAGTAATCATAAGGTTTAAAAGTGCTCCTGTCTGGTGTTACAAGCCATGGCAGAACATAACTACTGAAGAAACATAACTGCAGAAGCAAAAGTAGTATAAAAAGCAGAATATAGTTTGATGAAGAGGAGGTTTCCATAACTCAAGTCACGATGTCTGCTGTGAGAGCATAAACAAGCAATAAACATATCCCCTTACATCAAGAAAATACTACCAGGGATCCTTGATAATAGCTATCATTTTGTTGTCACAAGCATGCCTCAGAATTATGAACTGAGACAACTACTATTTCAATATTTAATAAAAGACATATTTGGAAAGTTATAAAGCTTTTTTTTACAATAGGACCCAGGTATCTAATTAGCTCCTGTGAGCTGACCAAGCACAGGTTAAAATAGAGCTGGGACAAGCGAAGAATAGTTGGGACACCAGCCGGGTCGTCCTGTTTAATTCTCTACTTTTCTTCTTCAGACTTAAACAAGTGCCTTCTGGCAACAGCTAGCAGTTGCCTGGGGGGGGGGTCCCATAGGCATAGGGGCCTCAGGCTAATATATGTACTGTATGTTGTGACTTGCTGAGTGGTTGTGTAAGTAGGGGCCCCAGTGCACATCTCTGGCTGCTGTTAAGATGGCCCTGCCTCGTAGGGCAAAACACAAAAGAAAATTAGGGCTCAGGTTTAGCCGTCAAAATCAAATAAGAGGTCTCCCATAGAGCTCTGACTTGTCTTTTGAGACCGATTCCTGACAGTTCAGTTTTTATAACAGGTGGATCGGAAAGGGGAGGTGCTAATTTCCCTCACTGGGTGGCTTCTTGGGGCTGCAGGGAGAAAAGGAGATGACACATTTAGCGACAGCATCCCCTCTCACCCTGATGGGTTACCACCTACCTCCAATGAGCCAACAAAGAGATCCTTGGATGTGCATACGTGACACTCCGTTATAAAAAGTTAGAGTGATCTAGTTATTTTTTTTTAATTAATAAAATATTCTTCTCTTTAGAACACAGTTCCATGTAGCAAATTAATATATTCCATAAATGTGAAGAAATAACTTTGACGAAAAAAATGCCAAATGTATCCTTTTGTGACAGATAGGGGGCGCTGTCGTCCCCTTGAACCCTCGGACCAGAAGCCAGACACCAGATAAAAGTCCAATAATTGAATTTATTTTGACTATAATGTGCACAAAGCACCCTCCACTCCACAATACTCATAAACAATAATCAATACTACAATAAACAATCCTCCACACCCAGACGCGTTGTCACCCTGTCACCCGACTCAGCTCGTCCGTCTGGGATCTCCCACAGTCCTTTATAGTCTGTGACCCGGGTTATCTTCTGGGTCAGATAAAAACTCCTTTTCTTCAACCTGGAAGTACTGTATGTCATTTCTTCTGTCCACATGACTGGGAAAATAATCCTTGTTCCTCCCTGCAGCGTCCTCTAGCGGCCCCCATGGTATCCAGCAGGGCTGTGGATAAAGACTCCATTGTCCAGGATTCCCTGCTGGCATTTGGGGCATCTCCATGCTGCAGAGAGGCCTCCATCTGGCGGCTTGGGGGTATTGGCTGGGGTGAATGGCCGGCCATATACCACACTTTAAAAGAGGGATAGAAATAGTTCCAGCAGTGAAAATGAAAGCATCTAATTTGAAGAGCTCAACAAAGGTGTAGATTCTACACCTGCAGATCTACAGTCATGAATTATTTTTCTTTAGAAAACCTCAGTACCACAACCCTTTAAACTTTAAACCCTATTTAATTCTTCTTTGCCTTTTTTAAATTCTAAATTTTCCAAGCTATTGAAGAGGCTTTTGAAATCACTGCTGTCTCTGTTTTTTTTTTCCCTTTCTTGTTTCTGCCGTAGTCTTCAATCTGTCTTTTTGTTTTTGATAGGGGTGGTGAGATCCATGAAATTTAAAAGGTTGTTGTGCTGACATTGCAAGCTATATAGTCATACCATCATGTGGCTGACAACAGCAGCATTGCTAAAAACAATATGGCCATGACCATAGGGGTGTCTTCAAAATGACAGATAAATAGATACGTAAACCTCAAAGTACACAAAAAAATTAGAAAACATGTAACATTGTTCCCAGGCTGAAGAAGCACCAGTAAAGCAACAGCCCTTAAGGAAGAAACAAAGCTCATTGACCCAATAAATTAACAAAACAAACTCCATCACCATTGTGAATTCTGACACAAGCAACCCTGTTAAATACTGGATTGACTTCCTTCAAGTGACCTGGAGGTACACATCTCTTCTCCACCCAGGGTGCAACCCTTCTCTGTTTTTGTAGCCATACCCACTGGTAAACTTTTCAGAGTAGCAAAAATACAAGACTTTCACTACCAGTACAATGTCCATCAAGGCTTCTTTCCACCCCATGTTCTGTCCTGCACTACATAAATCACCTGCAGGTCAGAATTTAACTGGATCCTTCATCACACACCCGTCAGTCAAAGAAAATCTTGAGATGAGCATTTGCATTTCTGTGCGGGACACTTTTCAATATGAATTTCCATAACAAAAAGAAAAGAAAAAAGTTCATTATTAAGACTTGGTTACAAGAATTGTGTTAATAATGTATTGACATCAAAAGAATTTAAATTAAATGAACAACAGTGACATTGTAATCAATGAAGCACTACATTGTACAGATGGTACTTAACTAGTGCCACAGCAGGCAAACCTCCTATGGTCCAGCAGACAAACTAATATCAGCATAACAAACCTTTTACTCAGAGACCACTCTAGAGACACACTAAAGAACTGCACAAATGTACAACTAAACAACAAACTAATTTAACCTTTAGAATACCACAGTAAATTCTGTAGCCATGCAGAAGCAGACCAGAAGACAAACAAGCGTATTTATTGTTTTACTCCACAACACAAAACAGAGCAAGTCATTTCTGTGGCCAGCTCTTCATGATCCTCTCTCCCGCATGTGAATCCTCAGGGCTTGTGACTGCTGTCTCCTTGGCAACTCTGCCATACATTTCTGCTCATCCTGCTCTTGCATCCACCCGTTTTTCCCACTGCCCGTCACGTTCACCTCTTGCCACCAGAAATGGCGGATAATTATGGTGGTTGTATTTAAGTGTGGTGCTGGATAAATGCTCTTTACATACAGTATTAGCAATTCAAACATCACGGTGAATGCAGGACGCGCAAACATGAAGCAAAGCAAAGAGAAATACAAATGATAACTCGTCACACACGAAGCTCTCTTGTTTGGGATTGTGTGGGCTATCAACACACGATTAAGACAAAAATAGTAATTCATGATTATTACCTTTGATATTATAATTGTGATTATTTCAATTAACAGCACTACAATAAAATAAGTACTTTGTCTTACCAACAGCATATGCTGTATTCTTTATACGTACAGTACAGCAGAACCTTCATTTTCTAGGGAACCCTTTGAAAGTTTGTAATGTGAAAATGTTCAGTGGTGTATTAGTTGAAAAATTAAATATATAGTATTAAATATTGCTTCTTTTTATTTTTACAAAGATATAAAGATACAACACACATCCTAATAATAGTTCTGTTTTTGTAATACAGTAGATATAGTAAAAAATAATCCCGATATTTAAGTGATTCTGAAAAAAAAATGAAACATTCCTTCTTTTTTTAAGTAAAAATCATACCATTACTCTGTAATTAACGGTTACCTGTGTTGTGCACTTAATTTTACTGTAACTTGGTGCTGCTTGCTTATCTTTCATGCACTCTCCATAATAAAGTATTTTGTTGGACAGTTGCACAAAGGTTTGCTTGCCGTGCTGCAATAGTTTGCACACTATACTTGTTTGATCAATATTGCTGCTACTGAAAACCATGTCATTCCAAATTATCGACAGTTCTCTTCATTTTGGTACTAAAACAAATACTGTAAATATGTTGGCTAATCAAGGCTCAGCATGACTCTTCAGTTTTTCAGGAGGTTGCTGCAAACATGAGAAAGTCGTACACATTTTAAAAGGTGATTTTAGAGATCAGATTCCTACAAATGAGTTCAGCGGGGTCTTTTGCAATTGTTCATATAATGTGAGTCCCTCTGATTTGCCAGTTTTCTCGATCTTAGAAAATGTGCCTGTACTTGATTAAAATACTGATCTGCAATTTAGAACTGACAGTAACTCAGAAAGCTCACTTCCCAACAGAGCAGGAGTACTAAATGGAAGGAAGGAAATGCCACTTTGCAAAATTAGTATATCACGGCATGTGTAATCATAATCGCAATTAATATACTGGTACTTGTAGTCATAGTCTGTGCCGACTTCATCCATAGCAGACAAACTTGAAGGTTGTGATTTACTCTGGCTTTGTTTGGCCCTGTTCTTACCACTTGTAAGCTGCATTTTGCGTCCAGTGGCAGGAGGATAGGGGTGGGGGTTTGGGGATGGTTTCTGCTATAATAACAGATCTTGTCAATTATAAAAGTAGTTATTGTATGCAGGTTCTAATATCAA
Organism: Polypterus bichir lapradei; assembly: GCA_026402145.1. Lineage (NCBI taxonomy): Eukaryota > Metazoa > Chordata > Cladistia > Polypteriformes > Polypteridae > Polypterus > Polypterus bichir. The sequence goes on along the minus strand of JANRMT010062856.1, from coordinate 60,942,567 downwards.
TACAATCATGTGCTGATCTCTGGCACTATATGGAACCAGCAATTTGGCTGTATGTTGGTCAGATTGAAGATTTTTTTTTATATACTTTCTGTTAGTTTGATGCCAATTGTTAGCTGCAGAATCAGAACAGAAAGGCAGGCAGCCGAGAGACTGCTACCTCTGAACATCCACAGATGCTTCTCTCACTGTTTCAATGCCGGCAATGCTGCCGCAGGTACGTGATAAACAAAAGGTGCACAGAATTTGCAGCGTCTAGCAGCTGGTTTTGGCAAACTAAAGAACATTACTACCCTATTGTTTCTTATGGCCCTCAGCCATAAGTAAAAAATGACCTTAACTCAGTCTGCCATGCAATTGTCATTCCTCACACACACCTGACCCTGATCTCACCTATCTTATTTTGTTACTTGGTAACTATTGCAAATTTACATTTTTGATTCCCCTTTGTCAAGTCCTTTTATGTTTGATATATTTGTACATTTGTTTCTTTTTGACTATTTATTTAATTATTATTTGGTCAACACCATTATGTCTTTGCCACCAAGATGAAATGATTTGCAACACTGCAACCATTTTGTGATTGTCTTTGCATAGCGACACTGTATTGTTAACAGTTGCTATGTCTGTTGCCAGCACAAGGCTTGGAGATCATGTGACACATTATGTCATCATGAATCCCATTTAGGATTGTGGCACCCAGCAGCATGTTATCCGTGTATTGAATTCACTTCAAAAATAAAGAAGCTCTGCAGTTTTAGTCATGAGAAAGTTACCAGATTGTTTTTGACTTTGATTCATGCTTAGTATTCCGACTAGTTAATGGTTTTGATTGCTTTTTTCAGTTATTTAGACTATGGGTCTTCTTGTAGCAATGAGTTAATGCGCCTCATATTTTCTGGCTCAAATTTTACGCTTAACAGCTCCCTTACCTCTTGGTGTTCTGCAATGTAGAAGCTGGCACGGTAACAGCCAAATCATAGTAGAGGTGGGGAAATAAGAGGGGAGCACACCCTTATTTTAATTGTGTCCGGTCACTTACCAAGATGATGAAGTTTATAGTAGACTGTTCTCCTTCCATTGTTGACTGCTGACTTTAACTGCATCTAAAATTATAGCCTATATAAATATCTGGGATATTTCTTGGAAAAGGTCTTGTTTTTTAAGAAAGATCTAACTATAGATCTATTGTTTTACCAAAATATGGTAAAAAATCTGACCATGTGGTTTGTAAATTTAAAATTGCATGCTCATTTGCTTCTAATTTGTTTCTTACTTACTTTCATCTTAATTTTTACTTAATTTTAGTTATTGTTTATTAATTCTTTCTCTTCCCGATGTCTGGGGTGACCCTTGGTCTACCTTGGTCGTGGACACATTAGCACATATGACGAGCTGCGGTACATCCTCATTGATTGATCATTTTTGTAAACAGTAATGCCATTTTGTATTTTCAGTGGGTGCTGCCATTTGCTATAGCGTAGCTATGAACACGTTCATAAGTTGCTAGGTAATATCACCCGGACATGACGTACCATAAGATGACATAGTTGATGTGACAATATATACTGGAAGTCTGCAGTGCAAGGCACTTACTATCCTAGAACTACGATATTCTACTTACTGTTTGCAAGTGTCAGTGATTAATTTTTTGGGTTTCAAACTAGCTATAATATTATTAACGATAAATTTTGGTTATCGTTAAAAATGCTGCAGAGTGATTAGAACCAAGTGAACAGAATATGTCTTTGAAAAGGCTTAAGTATGTTTCATCTTCATGCCCATATCATCATTTACTTGTGTGGCTTGCCTTATCCTGTCCTTCCATAGAACAAATGTTTCAAGAAAATGTGATGAAGTATAATTTTATTGTATGATGTGTCTACTAGTGGTCTCCATTTATTAATTTAAAAGGCACGAATCAGTGCAGGAGAGAGGAGAGAAAGTTAGAGACTTTGGAAATTGTAACCCAAATGCAGAATTTAAACTGGGTGAAGAATGGTCCACATCTGACTGTTCGTAGGATCAAGTAAGTGGTGATGTGTTGTATATTGGTCAAACGTATAAGTGAAAATTTCACTGTAATCTGTATATGTGACAATACACTTAAACTTTATGTGCACTTTTGATTTTCATATTTAATCACCTCCACACCAAGATGTTTTAACTCACACACACGCACAAATCAATAACAGTAGAATGCAATGGGTACTAATATTCAAAACAGCTTTAATGTGAAAAGTTCATTTACCTTTTTAAACCTGTTGCTGCGTTTATGTAGTTCACTGTATGCCTGGCCTACAATTGTTAATATTCATATGGAGAAGACATCTTTCCATGAATGACAAACTTTGCTTTGGATGTGCTGGATGGTAATTTTTGCCTTCTTTTTCAGTGTGCTCGCCTAGTACAGCTGACTTTCATTTTAGTGGTATTAGCATTACGCTTCAGTGTACAGATAAACAATTAAAACCCAAACTGAAACATGTACAATGTAATTGCCAACAGGCATTTCACAGTATGAAAAAAAAAATTGGGTGAAGTAGTTCTTTAAACCTACCATTACAGTGGAGGTTGTCAATTCAGTCTTGACATTACTGTTTCAGAGTGCATGTTGGTAGCTGCAGACCTGATAAAATATAAGTGATTTTGAAGGCAAACAAAGTCAAATTCATAGGCAAAAATATCTGCATCACCACTTACAAAAAAAAGCCTTATCTTCTCTGACCAGCTCAATTTAATTATTGCATCACTAGCCAGTGTGTTTCAGAAATTGGTAAAAACAAACAGTCTTATCAGTAAGGCAATGAGCACAGCCATAGCAAACATAGCTGACAGGTAACAGTCTTCGCAGATAAAAGACCCATGCCAGTCTTGGTTTATTTGGCAGCGATCAGGCAATAAGTCAGAAGTATAGAATAATTAAAACAAAAATTATTATGAAGCAATTTACATAGCATTTGTTCAAGGAATGCTTATTGCAGGAGTGATTCATTTAATGAATGAACCTTATATCAACTTTATATTTAAAGATGGGCGACATAGCGGTACACAGGTTAGATGTGCCAGCTCAATACACCAGGAATTGTCTGTCTGGAAATGGCATGTGCACTCACAATTCACAAGTGTCAGGTTTGGTTATGTCCAAGTACATGTGTGCTCTGAAGGGTATAATGGAATCCCACCTAGGACTGGTTCTAGCCTTGAGCCTGAGTCAATACTTGAACTGCTGTTGACTCTATATAACCTGGTTAATAGAATAGATCAAGAGATAAAACTGAATTAAAAGCTTAATTTACCCATTAACATAAAGAACACAATTTACATGTATCAAATTTTATAAAAAATAATGATAAAGTGTAAGGAAATGATACATTAGATGAATAAATAGGGAATGTTAAACTATATTATGGGCATAGGCAGTTTATAATCAGATTTGACCATAGGGTCCGTTAGTTTTTTTCATCTTTTTAATCATTCGTGTTAAATTTTATAGTGGCTTACATTTAAACTGTCATTTGAAAGTTCAAAGTAGGAGAAAAAAACATTAAGTTATGACAGGTGAAATTAATAAAGAATCTTGAAATCTCTAGCAAAAGAAATGCAGTCATATCTGGAATAAAATCTACAGCAAGCTTAAATAAAACAGCTTAATCAGCTTGGGCTGAAAAGATAAAAAATCATCACATTTTTGGTCACATAAAGCAAGTTAACTGCATGAGAGGTTAGGATGAAGTCACAAGGAGTAATTGAGTGTGGTTTCAGAGAGAGAGAGGAAGAAAGAGATGAAGTCTATTAGACCCAAGACTAAAATTGATGGAGTGCTGGCCGAGGGATACTGGATGCAAAAGGAAAGCTAGTGAAGGCATGAAATAACCTTACTGAGAAATGTGCAGCAAGAATGAAGAACAACACAGAGTAAAGAGAGAGAGAGAGAGAGATGATAATGAAGAAAACCTATGCGGGCAAAAAAGCTGGAAGTGCAGTTCTACAGTGTTTTTATTTGTTTTCCTTCCGGATCCCATAATGTGCATGATAGTTTATTTGGTGAATCATGAATCGCCCAGGATGCATGATCATGTGTGTTCTGCAATTAATTGATGCCCTGTCTAGAATTTGGTCATGTCTTATTTCCAGTGCTGCTAGGAAAGATATTTGGTTCCCATGATCTTGAGCTGGATACCCAGGTTAAAATATGGAAGGGGTTGAGTGCAGGCAGCACTGCTGCCTCCCATCTAATGTTTGATTTACCTCCCAAATCAAAAAGAAATGAATGTTAGGTTTACTGGAGAGTATCATCTGAATTTGTATGAGTGTGTGCAGGTGTGAGAATGACCGCACCATCCAATACACTTGTGTCTGTAGCCAGGATTATTTCCGATATTGTGTTTAAACTTTCAAGTTGGATTCAAAAGACTAACAGTAACTCGGTATGACTGGATGACAACACAAGATGGTGAAAAGTATTTTGAGGCTTAAAAAATGTACAGGCCAGACAAGGACCTCGCCGAATCTGCTTCCAAATATAAGTCTTACCCCAGGCAGCTGCAAGATGCATGCTTTCAGGCCTGTCCGGGATAAAAATGAGGCACTGGTTATAAAGGTTCCTACATACTTTCAATATTCAGAATACTCAAAAACTACGATTTCAGCATTTCTGCTTTGTTCTGACAAAATATATGATTGCGCATCTTTCTTCTTTGTTCTTACGGAGGCATGGTGGTTCAGTGGTTGGCACTGCTGCCGCCCAGCTCAGGCCACCTTTTTGGCCACAATAACTGGTCCAGTATAGTTGGCAGACTTTTCTCCCCCAGCCCTCAGGGACACTTTAAAGATGATTGTACCAGTATAATCTAGTCAAATCTAGTTCAGTTAGTCCTTCCCCATTCACCGCATTTTGCAGAGTTTGGCAATATTCACAAACACCTCCTTGACTTCTCCAAACTTGAGGCGAAGCAAACACTGTGAAGTTCTCTCATCTCATTCCTAATCATGAACAGCAAGAGTGGAGGAGCCTCAACAAGTGGTCCAAGAAGAGAGAGAAATACAAATTCAAAGAGACAGGCAGAGTGATAAAACTTCTTTGAGAGATTGAGATTAGATGTGAATAAAGATGTCTACTAAGGATTTGAATACTGAAGGAGGAGATGATGGCTTTCTAGAGCGTGAGAGATAGAGGAAGTCTTGCTTAGAGTGTAATGGGGGCCTGTGAGAGAGAAAAGCACTGCGAAGGAGTAAAGTGGTGTGAAAAGATCTTATTAAGATAGTTAGAGAGTGGGATGGGGCTTTGAATAGCAAAAGGGAAATTATGCTGAGGAGACTTATTTGGAGAATGGACTTCAAACAATGAAGTACTGAAGAACTCTTTCTCAGAGCGGAATGAGGGCTTCACCAAGAAGAGAGAAAGAAGGAGTGGAATGATATGTAAGGACCTAATTTGTATATGTGTAGAGAGTGAGATGGAGCTCTTTAAGAGCAAAAGAGGTTAGTCAAGCATATTTTGAGTTGATTATTCACAGTTAAGGGGTCTCATTTGCAGTATGGACAATAGAAAATGAGGGAGTGAAGTAGCCTAAAAGAGGAATGGGCGACTCATTGAGAAAAATATAATAGAGAAATGGAGTGGTTTGAAAGGGCATAATTAAGAAGTCCCTATATAGAGCAGGAAGGGAAAGAGTGAATAAACTTAAGCTGAGGGAATTGGTGAAATGAAGGAATTTTATTAGGAGTATTAACTTGACAGAATGAGGGAGTGAAGAAGTCTTCAAGAGATGGGTGTCTAAAGAGACGCATGGATTCCCCTTTCTTGAGAAAGTGAAACAGTCAATAAAGAAAGAGAATTAGGGTGTAACTGAAATGGGTTAACATAAGGCACTTTCTGTGAGTTTTATGTTGCATCCTTACTCAAATGCGTTCATTAAAGAAGATATTACAAGACTCCTGGGCTTCTGTTTTCCTTTAAAGGGGTAATGAAAAATAACGACTTTTCTCTGAATGACCTGCTTGTTTGCCAAATTAAAAGCCCCTGTCCTCGGAGCATGTTTAATCGCTCCTCTTGTTTTCGTTTTTTTACCTTTCTGCAGTTCCCATCACCTAGAATCTCTGTCTCACCTGAGAATTGCTAAATGAGATACATCATCCAGTGTGTTTAAAGATTTAGATTTAATTTCTCTTGGGAGCACCGCTCTCTCTTGTCAGGTTCATTTTTTTCCCCTAGTAATAGATGCGATTACCAGCACAGAATGAGATTTCTGGCTCTCTCCAGCCTTCACCGTGTTTTTCTGTAGTTAAATTCTGACACTAAAGCTTTGATACGAAATTAAAAAGTGGATGGTGGTACCCACAGTGTGAGGTTTGAATGAAAGAACAATGTGGCAAATGTTGTACAGACTGAGAACTAGAACTGAATGAGAGTTTTTGTACATGGAAATCCAGGCCTCCACACTGTACACTTAGTAGCACATGGGATTTAAATGCAAAATTTTCTAATTAATGAGTTCAGCAAATTCAGTAAAGCAGGGACCGATACAGGAAGAAGGAATTTGGAAGACTGGCCTCTTTGTTAATTAACGACATAAATCCCCAAATCTTATATTCATGTATTTATTGGGTGGGGGGGGGATTTGCTACTTATGACAAACAATTGTCTGGTGCCACGTGATGCCACTTGATGTATGCACTAGCTCAGCTGCTTTAACTTTTTTAAATGTGGCCTTACTTACTGTGCCCACATTCTCAGTTTGCACCTTTGAAACTCTCTGAGGCTGCAATGTGATTCCTTCCACTGAGAGTAAAGGAGACCTACATGGCATTGGAAACAGACCGGTGATGCATGGCACATATTGGTGCTTGAGGCCAACAACAACACAAAAGATGTAGTCTCACAAAATAGTATTACGGTGCAGATCTCCTTTATTAATTGTTACAAGTGAGAAGTCAAGCAAAATGACACCTTTTATTGGATAACTAAAAAGATTACAATATGCAAGCTTTTGAGGCAACTCAGGCCCCTTCTTTAGGCAAGATGTAATCAAGATATTCGAAGCACCACAGCTTCCATTCTCAATGCTTTCTTTTTATATTTTAGCTAAGCATCTGTGAGAATGTCTTCAGTATATTTTAAAGTAAATAATGTAAAGTTGGGTTTTGTCATGGTAGATTTCTGGGGAGACCCTATTCTCCCATTTATACTATTGTAGACTATAACAAAATGCTCCAAATCCCATACTCTTACAACTCTGTCAGGATTGAGTGCTACTGTAATTTAACACTTCCCCTTTCTTTCTTTCTTTCTTTCTTTCTTTCTTTCTTTCTTTCTTTCTT
>JANRMT010062856.1:60899162-60935237 GCA_026402145.1 Polypterus bichir lapradei | reverse complement strand
TTCTTTCTTTCTTTCTTTCTTTCTTTCTTTCTTTCTTTCTTTCTTTCAATATATTAAAAAGGCAAGTTTACAGGAAGATATTATAGTCATGTGGGACTTCAACTACCCAAAAATTCACTGGACTAACCTTGCAATTATAAGAGTACAAGTTTTTAGACAGTCAGTGACATTTTTGAACTGTCTTTTGACACAGTATGTTACAACACCAACATGGGTGTAGCCTGACTAGACTTAGTATTTTGTAATAATCAGGATAGAATTGAGGGTGTTGAGGTGATAATAATACAGTGCAGTTCTCAGTGTTTTGGAAGAGCACAGATGCAAAGACTAAAATTGTTAGGATTAAATTTGCTAAGGCAAATTTTGAGCAGATGCAGTAAAGTCTAAAAGGGATAAACTGGGATAAGCTTTCAAGTGCAGAAGCAGTGGAACATGTAGGGTAATAAACAAGAAGCTGCACTGGAAAAAAACAGCATTATAAGTGTTATAAGATTGATAACTCCAAAGCAAATTGTAATATATGAGAGTATGAAGGCAACCATTAAGAAGGATGTTAGAGAAGCTGAAGGGAAGTTAGAGAATAATATTGCAGATAAGGCAAAGTACTTTCTTCAATATTTAAGTAGTAAAAAAACAGTCAATGAGGAGGTGAATCATATCAAGGATAGTAAAGGGGAATTAAAATATAGAGACAGTGAAATAGCAGATGCTCTAAACTTCACATATGAGGAACTAGATAACCCCAAAGTGGTAACAGGGACTACTAAGGAGGCACTGAGAGATCTGGAAATTGTAGAGGGAGAAGTGCTGGTCAGATTAAATAGGTTGAAATCTGACAAATCACCGGGACCAGATAATGTTTATCCTCAAGTTCTTAAGCAGGTTAGCAAGTACATATGTAAACCCTTGACACATATTTTTAGGAAGTCACTGCGTACTGGGGTCATTTTAAAAAGGATGATGAGGTAAATCCAAGTAACTATAGGCCAGTAAACTAAATGTGCATCACTGGTAAGTTAATGGAAGGAAAAGACTGAGCAACAGATGACAATAATAGGAGTTTTACTGAACAGTAAGTATGGGTCCAGACGACAGAGGTTGTGATTTACTAACATGATAGAATTCTATGATGAAGCAACAAAAAGATAGGAGCAGAGTGATGCATATCATATTATTTATCTTGACTTTCAAAAAGCATTTGATAAGGTGCCACATAAGAAATTGGGCATCAAACTAAGAGAAGTGGGAGTTCAGGGAGTCATGTGTACATAGGTTCAAAATTGGCTGGGACACAGGAATCAGAGGGTTATGGTGCGAGGTACTGTATCAGAATTGGGTGATGTTAAGTGTGATGTCGTTCAGGGGTCAGTGTTGGGGTTGCTGCTATGTTTAATATATACTGCAAAAATGATTTGAATAAGAATATAAATAACAAGTTGGTTAAGGTTGCAGATGATACCAAACTATGTGGGTTGGCAGACAATTTAGAATCTCTTAAATCATTATAGAGGGATTTGGACAGCATACAATTTAATGTAAGGGAATATAAGCTATTATATGTCGGGAGTAAAAAGGTTACATTTGAATGCACAATGGAACATCAAGAAACACTGCTTGGGCTCCTTTATACCAACAGAAATACATCTGCATAATGCCTCACTGTGACTGTAACAGCCAAGTCAGAACTTTACTTTCTTTTGAATTGTTCTTGCTTTATAGTAATTCCAGTTTGTGTTTAGACCAAAGTGTGTGTATATTAATTTATTTACTTACTTGTCTACCTATTTATGCATTTAATTATTTAAAGAGCCTCTGTAAAAAGCCAAATTTCCCCCTGGGGACAAATAAAGTTCTATCTATCTATCTATCTATCTATCTATCTATCTATCTATCTATCTATCTATCTATCTATCTATCTATCTATCTATCTATCTAAACAGCTTCTGTAGAAAGCAAAATTTCCCCCTGTTGAAAAAATAAAGGTATATCTAACTCTTAAAAAGATGTGAAACTTGAAACTGCTGCTTATGGACTCATCATTGTGAAACCTCCAGAAAGTCTTCAGATGGCATTAAGAAAGCTAACAGAAAGTTAAATTATATAGCATGATGTGTAGAGTACAAGTCAAAGGAGGTTATGCTAAAGCTTTATAACACACTAATGATGCCTCATCTGGACTACTGTGTGCAGTTTAGGTCTCCATGCTACAAAATCACGTAGAAGTGCTAGAAAAATTCCAGAGAAGAGCAACTAGCCTGATTCCAGTGCTTCAGAGAATGAGTTATGAGGGAAAATAAAATGATTTGAGCCTTTTCAGTTAAAGGAAAGGAGATTAAGAGGTGACATGATTGAAGTGTTTAAAATTATAAAGGGGGTTAATACCATAGATCATGGCTGTTACTTTAAAATGAATCTATTAAGAACACAAGGACACAGCTGGGCAATAGTTAAGGGTAAATTTTGCACAAATATTAGGATATTTTTCTTCACTCAAAGATCCATAGACACATGGAATAAGTTATCAAGTAGTGTGGTAGACAGTAGGACTTTAGGGACCTTCAGAACTAGACTTGATGTTATTTTGAACGAAATGACCTTGTAGGACTGGCAATCTTTTTTGGACTGAACACCCTATTCTCATCTAAATTTTTCTAATGTTCTTATTTTCAAATAAACTAAAACTCTAAGTAAAAACATATAGTACCAGAAGAGACAGGAAAGTTGCACATTTATTCATGATCTATTATAGATAATATGCCCAAAATATAAACAAATGTGAGTGTTGGCAAAATAGTATTAATACAACCTAGGTAAAAATCATTTCATCTTCCTTAGGATACCATATGTATTTCTGTCTTGGTATGTTGCTCGGCCTCTGGTCCAGTGTGGTCTGGCATATTCCTTGGATGGAGTTACATAGACAGAATGGCATGTCAAAACATGGAACCTGAGAGAGAAAGAGAGAGAGGAGAGGAGAGGTTAGGAGCACGCACTGATACAGCGCATTGCCGCACCCACCGCACAACAAACAAACTCAGGATCCAGATTAGGACCCGAGTGCAGCCATGCAATGGGTGACACCTTAGCACCACACTAGTTCAGATGGAGTGGAACAATGTGAGGGTTTTTATGGTGGATGGAGTGCTAATTCTGCCACTAACCCCCAGGTTTTTCCCTGCAGGAAAGTGAGAGGTAGAAATTCTTTGTTAACCCTTTTTTATATTCATCCAACTTCCATAACTTACCTCCCGGACCAAAGACATAGGCCAACTCTCTGCATCATTTCAGTCCTGTTTCTTCATGACTCAGCCCCATTCCATCCCAAACCAGACTGTCCTTTCATCTCTGCCACCTGTATTCCCTCAGGCCAGCAGGCCACAATTCCTGAGATTTTTATCTTTCAATGATTTCTTTAAAAGGAGCTTCCTGAATTTCCTTAAAATATTAATAATGTATTTGAAATGTGGTTGTATTACTCAAATCAAACAGAATTCCGTTTAAAAATATCTATAGAGCTTTACTAGATAAAAAAAGAAAAAATTCTTAAACCTTAATATGAAACAATAAAATAGACATTTTAATGGTCCTTTTAAAATAATTTGATCAATTGTTACACTTATTAAACGCAATCCTGCGTTTATTTAATTTTTCCTTCTCAGAGTGCGCCCACTTTATAATTAAAACAGTTTACATCCGACTGTTTCAAAGCCTTAGATGACTCTTGCGTGTGGTTTGGCAAAATTCATTTAACTATGTCTATTCGCTTACATAAAGTATGCAAAAAATGAAGAGGGAAAAAAAGTTTATTCACCAGAAAAATGAGATATAATACAGCTCCTCGCTATGCTCTCCAGCAATACATCTAATCCCTGTTTTTGTCGATCCCTCCAAAAAATCCGCTAGCATTCTTGTCTCCTTCCACCTATCTTTCAGTGTCTTCAGCCACGCCCCTTTGTTTCTGTTCCCATAACTGAGTTATTTCCTTCTTGCAACTTTTTATTCTACCCATATTCTATTGCAATGAGCGCATTAATAAAACTAAGAAATCACTGTTACCTAAAGACATCCCTGTCTCTTTCTCTCGTTATTTAAATATTTACCATGGGTTACACTAGGTTGAATCTGTAGTATGACAATTGGTTTCAAAAGTTTTTTTTTTTTCTAAGTACATATTTTCATCATTATTACTCCGTCCTCATGTAGGCCCTCCAACCTGCAGGGAAAAAACCTGGGGGTTGGTGGCAGAATTGGCACTCAAGCCACCATAACAAACCTCACATTGGTTCCATTCCGTCTGAACTAGTGTGGTGCTGAGGGTCCTAATCTGGGATCCTGAGTTGGTTTGTCATGTGGTAGATTCGACAATGCGCTGTATCAGCGCATGCTCCTAACCTCCTCCTCCTCCTCCTCCTCCTGATAAGTTTGTATCAGTGAATCTGTATAAAAGAACAATATTTTCTGTTCATTTACTGAATTCACTTTATCTAGTTGTGGAAAGCTGGAACCTGCACTGACATCATGAGGAGCATGGCAAGAAACAGTCATGGTAAGGGCTGCCAGTTCATCACCAGGCACACTCATTTACAGTATACTGGGTCAAATTAAACTCACCAATTAACCTAACCTGCATGCCTCCCTAGAAAGGCCCAAATCAACAAACTATGTTTTTAACCGCCTGTCCTTTGGAAAAGTGGGACACTCACGTTTAGGGATTATATCCTGCCCCATACTGCTTGAGGGAGTAGTGTCAGTCTTATATTTGTCTACTATATGCTGCCCCTCTCGATGATACCCTTTTATTTTCTTGACACCTAAAGCATCTACAATCTGTACTTCCCCCTGATGTTTGATATTTGTTCCCACTGGTGATATAGAGGTGTTCTCTGCTCCTCTTTCTGTACATGTCCTGGTAAAGCCTTTCTCTCTTGCTGTCACCCCTGCTCCTGATAAAACCATGCCAGTCAACTGACCCTCAACAGTGTACTGTTGCTGTGATAGAAACAGATGTTTGAGCACCTCAAACCTTTATTCAAGAAACTGCTCAGTGTAACTCCATGTCCTAATTAGAAAGAATGAATAAACACCCTTGGGAAGACACCTTCATCTGGCTGCCACTGGTCTGTCTTCACATTAACGGCAAGGGTTCTAAGGGTGGTTTATTTAAAAAGAGTCTTATAATTAAAGGGAGGAATAATATATACGCAAATGAAATGGAGAAAAATAAACATGTTTATATTGCAGATGTTATGATCTGTGTATTCGTTTGGTGCCATGGACCAAAGCCAAAAGCAGCTTCCACTATATTTGAAGAACTCATTATTTGTGCCTTAATGCTTATTTAACACACGTGTGCAGCTGCTATTTAGACAGCTGGGTGCCTCAGAACAGAGTTGGTCCGAGTCTTTCTAGAGTAAGATGTGAAAGAAACACAGCATGTAATGACAGCCTGCTGGAGATCTATTAACACAGCTAGAGCTTAAAGGAATGCTTGCCTGAATCTTAACAAAAAAAAATAGTAATAATAATAATAATTTCCCTTTTTGGCTATTTTTACTCCCATCTCTTTCAACAGGCAAAGGACAGCTTTTAGACCTGCTAGGCAATTCATTTTCCTAAAGAAATTTAATTTTCACATTGTCTCTTCAGTTTAAGTAGTGCATGGGGAGTGGAATGGTGAGCATTATTTTAAGAGTCAGAAATCTGGCCTATCATCCTGTGTTTCACTCCCTGGAGATGTACATCAGATTGTGGGATAAATGGACTGTGTACACTTGGATTTTGATAGTAATATTACAATATTTGTGCATTATTTCAAAGTTTTGTCTTGGGCTTGATGCTACCTGCAGAGGCTTTGTCCCTCATTACCCTGACCATAGTTAAGCACATTCCATGATTGATGAATGTTCCTTTCAAGAAGTGAGGGATATCAGGTTGGAACTATTACAAGACAATTTGTAGTTGTATACCTCAAAACAAAAACAAAAAACACTATCTGATAGAAACAAAGCACATGGGACTTGGGGGACAGCATAGAATTTCTACAAATCATATAAATCATCTATCACCAGATTGAGACCAGAACCTTACAAACTGTCCCTTCTCAGTATCTTTCTATCCACTCTTCCTGATCTCTTCCCAATGAAGTCATGGTGGCAACCTTCCAAACCTGGCAGACCTGGAAACCTTATCCTCAAGTTCACAATTACCCCTGAGAATTTTTTCAAGCCCAGAAATGTAATACCAGTGATGTGTTCTGGGGCTACTTTGAGTGGGCCAAGTTTTGTATATCCATTTAGTTTTTTTTTAGTTTAGGTTCTCCTAGTTTATGGATAATACTACAACATGTATTTAACTAGACATGTTCAAGAACCAATGTACAGGAGATTAAAGAGTGTGATATAGGCGCTATATAGCGCCCGACCCGGCACAGACTACACAGAGGCACGTGTTCACACTTAATACTTTTTATTATTTTTTCTTCAGCCGTGGGCACACGTCTTCCCTGTGTCCCACCGGCCCAACACAGTCCCAAGCACAAAACGCACAAAAACCACACTTTCCTGCTCCACCACTCCTCCCAGGCAACCTCGTCCTCTTCCTCCCGATTCTGGCCTCGAGTGGAGGTGGCTGGCCCTTTTTATACCCCACCCGGAAGAGTTCCAGCTGGTTGACCACCTGGTCCTAATTGCCCTTCCGGGTGGGGCTGAGAATTCAAGCAGCCAGGCTGCGGAGTCCATACAGCTCCCCCTAGCGGCCACCCGAGCCCCCAACCAGGCTGTGGAGGACTCCATCTCCCATGGAGCCCTGCGGGTGGTTGGGGAATCACTGTCCGCCATGGAGGCTGCCACCAAGCGTCCCGGGGGAGGTACTGGAGTGTCCATGGTGGCTCCCCCGGAATATACCCAACAGGGGCGTCCCGGCCGGGCATGGGACCCGGCTGTCCGTCACAGAGACAAAATACCCCCATTCATCTATTACAGAGTTTTCTTAATCCGTTTCACTGTCATCTCAACATTAGCTGGCGTAATACAGCATCCCATACTGCCTAGGATGACAGAGACAAGATGTAAGTTGAAATAATAAACAACAGAGCCATCATAGAATACATTCACACAGATTCAACACAGTTATCGAGACTATAATGCAGACAAGTTCTGTTTTTAGCTCAGATGTAATGATAATTGCCATGAAAGGTTGCACCCATCCATTCATTATGAAACCAACTCAGTCAATTTTAGCATCACAAGGGCTGCAGCCCATCTAAGTAGCACTGAATACAAGGCAGGGACTTTCTTGGAACATGTACCAGTTTATAGCTACTTTATCACATGAAATGATACCCTCATTATCATACCTGCTTAGTCCATTTGCGAGCTGAGGGAGCTGAATACTGCAAAGATCACATGGAAGGCAGGATACGGCACTGGATGGGTTGTAGTCCATCACTGGGCTTACTCAAGTGTATGAAGCTGGCTTTTAATTTCCAATTAACTTAACATGAATTTCATGGTGACGTGAGAGGAAAACCAGAGAAACCCCACACAGACATAGAAAAAAGAATACACACTGGATTCATAAAGCAAGAGCTGTAGCCAATGCACCAGTATACATATCAAATGAAATGAGATTTAATGAATATATAACTTGCAAGATTACTGCATTTTGACTCTCTTTAACAATTGCTCTAAAAATCAAAGAGCTGGGTGATTATTCTGAAAAGGAAATCTCTGTAATTTAGTGGAGTTAGTCACAGTCACAAACTGTGTCCTCTGGCACCATTAACTGCATCACACTAGCTTGCATTCATCCTACCATTTTTGTGTTATTAAAGATGGAGAGGGATCACCCCATGCCAGCAACCCTCCATGTCCGTGAGGTTAAGAGCATTGAGTGAGATGGAATATTTTAAATACTTTATTTTCTGTTGTGTGATTCTGATGCTGTGTAAATGGAGATCCTAAAGTGAAAATAATTCATTTTCAATAGGAAAAGAAAGGATGGGGAGAAATGAGAGAAAAATAGAGATAGGACAGTGTTTTATGACATCTTGCACTTTGCAGTGGGGATGTTCTCTTTTGTTAGTTTCTGCTGGATTTTCAATTTGAAGGTAACGCAAGCTCATAAAAAAAAAAAAAAAAACAAGAAAGCTAAAATCCATTTAGATAGAGGGAAGCTGTGTTTAACGACTAATGAAACTGCATCAGATACCTAAAACAATCCTAACTGTTCACTCCTGGGAAAGAGATAAGCCACAGCCGTCGCCTTTAAAGGGCACAAACGACCAGGGCTTGAATCATTTCCTTGATTCTTGTCCCAAGATAGAAAATGTCGAGCAGAAAATTAAACATGTGAAGGTAATGTCTTTGATTGCATTCCTTATCTGATGACAGTCTTTCTCCTTCTTTTTTTCTCCTGTCTGTCTTCCAGTGAAATTTAATGACTGCCAAGAAAACAAGGCTGTCGGTTATGAAAGCAGCGACCCAGACTTCAAGGTGCGGATGGATGGCTCAATCTATGCTGTACGTGAGATGCCACGCCTGTCAGAAGCAGTTCAGTTTACTGTGACGGCCCGCGGAACCACAGACCCGCAGACGTGGGAAACAACAGTCAGGCTGTCCATGGAGGGCCAGGATGTCACCCTGCCTGCTGAGCACAAGGTACTTTTTTTACTTTAGTTGACAGTATCAGTGCAGAAGATGTGAACTCAAGAACTCTAGACATGTCCCAGTTCAGGGCAGCCAAGTTCCAGGTGAGACAGATTAAATGTAAAACTGGTTTTCTATAAAAGATGAAGAAAGCACATGAGCTCCAATACTTATGGGATGATGAGTTGGCAACTATAGTCACCACCAAAAAGCGTTATGGTGATTTCAGGCTGTGTTTCCAATAAAAAGAGAAATAAAAACAGCAAAGACAGGAAGGTACTGTGTAATCTATAGTGAAGTCATGATACAAAGGCAAAAAAAAATAAAAAATACGGGTCACACTTTGTTCCACAAGATGTGTGAGGCTGCAGTATTAACCACTACACAAATCATTTTCTCCACCTTCAATAATGTTTTTTATCACCCTATCAACAGGCCATCTAGAGCTCCCATTTGCCTAGCAGTTTTAGTTTTCCATATTTAGTGTTTTCTGGCTTCCTAACCGAAATTTTCACGGTTTGATTTGACTTTTATTACAAACTATCTGCCCCCGCGGCTCTACCCACATAGCAGTGAAACAGGACAAACTTTAAAAAATTATAAAAATAAAAAACAAAAATGTAATTCTGGCCAAGTGGAAGGTAGGTACACTGCAAGGTCAAATGCTGGCACTGTATCTGATTGTGTTCAGCTCTGATGTTAGAGCATCCCCCGCGTGGGGAGAAAAGCACATGGCTGTGATATCTCTGCCAATGAGCAACTACCCTCTAAAGCACATGTAGCTCTGATCTTTCTCTCAAAACATCAAACGTTACTCCTTAACAATCTGTATATGGTAATGTGTGTTGAACAAACAGGTATCACTAGCTAAGCGGAGGCAAGGTATGCTCCAACACATGGTGAGAGGTAGACCGACTCGAACGGAGGCTGGCGCATGAGTGAGGAGGAGGGCCCCGCTCCCTCCCCTCGGCCTGCAGCCTGTTTCTTGGATTTGCACAAATAAATCCGCACCGCAAGTAAACTATGATACTTAGCGCGATGAGAGGAGTCGCAAAATCAACCGGAATATTTTAGCAAATTATAGAAGAAAACCTGATCTAAATCCGTTAAGCATTTCTGTCGTGAAAAGTGGACAGACGTGCATACAGATGTTGGATTTTATATATACAGCATATATACTGTAGATATATTTAAATAAATGTTTCACTAGATATCACATGTGCTTCATTGTTGGCTTGCTCAGGCCTGCACAGAACCTTTGGTAGATGCCTCCATTTGCGCTTGAGAGTGCATTGCACTGTTGCCCTTTCATTCAGTTTTTTTTTGCTTGTGAGCTATTGCTGAGGAACTGTGGGAGCACCTGGTATGTGGTCACCTGACAGACGCACTCATGCACACACCCACACTCACTCACATCAGGCCAATTTGAGGGGAAAGAATTATGCAGAATTAAAGAAAAAATACCTTTTCAAGGTTTGCAGTTACTGTATATTTCCCATCTTCCTTTAAAGTGAAGCACAATATGAACATAAATCAAATGCAATAGAAGGCATTGAATTCCAGTACATGGTAGTTTATTCAAAGTGTTGATTTTACTCACTATCGGCTGTTTTGGCTGCCACATTCATCATATTTTGAAATGAGCCTTTCTATATGACATGGACATCTTTTGGGAAAGATAACTACTTTCGTGTATCCATCCTTTTGGCATAATTTTGTTTTTTAGTGTAGCAGACAACTGCAGCTATCCCAACAGCATGGGCATAAGGACCTTCTACCAGTCCCCCAAATGATGCACTTATATCAGGGAAAAAATTAGAATCATCAAAAAACCTAACCTTTTGGGATTTGACTGGAAAAACAGAGTACCTAAATGTATTTGCTTAGCAGATGCTTTTATCCAAAGCGACTTACAAAAGAGGTCAATATAACTGAGAAAACATCACTTTATGGGAAAGTGTTACAGGACAAGGTTTCAAAATTGATCACCACAAGTGAATAGCTCAGAACAAAACACAAGCGAGTTACGCATCCTTAGTGACAAGAATCTATCAAATCCATTATCCATTAGATAGAAATTCACAGGAAAAGAAAGTATTCAGACTTCTCTTAAAACACACTGAGGGAGTCTGAATATTGAATGTAGGTGGGCATATTGTTCCACCAGCTAACAGATACACATGAAAAGAGTCACGTAGAGGTGGCATCACCAAACACTGATAACCAGCAAACTTGAGTGGTCCTGGCGCATAGGACCTCACATATGTCTCTTTATATATAGGTGCTGACCCACTGACTACTTTGTAGACAATTATCAAGGATCTGAACTTAACATATGCAGCTAGAGGAAGCCACTGTAGTGATCTGGAAAGGAGAGTGATATGAATCCACTTTAGATGGTTGAAAAACAGATATACCACTTAAAGAGAGTTGCAGTAGTCCAGACATGACAAGTCCAAAGCCTCAAGCAGTAGTTGTGTTGCATACTCTTACATCAAATATGGTCTGATCTTGCAGGTTTTGTATAGAGTGAATCTGCAAAGCCAAGAGACTATTGCAGCATGGTTAGTGAAGGCTGGTTATTGATCACCACTCATGGTTGCATACAGACTTGGTGGGTGTTAACAATAATGAGCCAAGCTGAACAGAGATGGGTGTGCTGAATAGATGGGTAAGCTGGATAACAAGAAGGTCCATTGTCCATAATTGCCAGGTTGAGTTGGATAACAAGAAGGTCCATAATTGCCAGGTTGAGCTGAAGATTGCATTCTTTCATCCTGGTTACTGTGAGATAAACCCATGTAGGTGCAGCTAGAAGATGAATATTCCACACATAGTATACAGTTCCAAAGATGAGATAGAAACACAGTCTACTATTATTGTTAAGCAGCCCCACTAAACAGAGTTAAATTCAAATGATATAGCCAGTACTCCAAGACTCTCATCTTCCTATTCTTCTCTTGGCTGCTCCCGTTAGGGTTTGCCACATCTTCCTCTTCTCTTCATCTTGCTCCGCTACACCTGCCAACTTCATGTTCGTTCTCAACATATCCATGAACCTTCCTTAGGGTTTCCACTTTTTCTCCTACCTTGCAGCTCTATCCCTAGCATCCTTGCCCCAATGTACCCAGCATCTCTCCTCTGCACATGTCCAAACCAATCCAATCTCGCCTCTCTGACTTTGCCTCCCAACCATCCAACCTGAGCTGACCCATTAATGTACTCATTTCTAACCCTGTCCAACCTTGTCATATCCAAAGCAAATCTTAACATCTTTAACTCTGCCACCTCCAGCTCTTCTCCTGTTTTTAGGTCAGTGCCACCGTCCACAGCCAATATAACATAGCTGGTCTCAATACCGTCCTGTAGACCTTCCCTTTCACTCTTGCAGGTACCCGTCTGTCACAAATCACTTCTGACACTCTTCTCCATCCTCTCCACCCTGCCTGCACTCTCTTCTTCACCTCTCTTCCACACTTCCTGTTATTCTGTACTGTTGATCTCAAATGTTTAAACTCATCCACCTTTGCCAACTCTACTCCCTGCATCCTCACCACTCCTCTGACCTCCCTCTCATGTACACACATGTATTCTTTCTTGTTCCTACTGACCTTCATTCCTCTCCTCTCTAGAGCATATCTTTAACTCTTCAGGGTCTACTCGACTTGCTCCCTACTCTTGCTACAGATCACAATGTCATCCACCAACATCATAGTTCATGGGGATTCCTGTCTAATCTTGCCTGTCAACCTGTCTATCACCATTGCAAATAAGAAAGGGCTCAGAGCCAAGCCCTGATGTAATCCGACCTCCACCTTAAACGCATACATCACTCCAAAAACAGACCTCACCACTGTCACATTTCCCTCGTACTTATCCTGTACTACTCTTACATACTTCTCTGCCACTGCCAACTTCCTCATACAGTACCACAACTCCTCTCTAGGCACCCTGTCATATGCTTTCTCTAAGTCCACAAAGACACAATGCAACTCCTTCTGCCCTTCTTCATCAACACTCTCATAGCAAACATCACATCTATAGTGCTTTTTCCTGTGATGAAACCATACTGCTGCTCACTAATAATTACTTCCCTTCTTAATCTACCTTCCACTATTCTTTCCCATAATATCATCCTTTGGCTCATCAACATTATCCCTCTCTAGTTAGTACAGATCTGCACATCTCCCTTATTCTTAAAATTTGGTACCAGTACACTTCTTCTCCACTCCTCAGGCATCCTCTCATTTTCCACGATCCCATTAAACAATCAAGTTAAAATTCCACTGCCATCTCTCCTAAACTCCTATATGCTTCCACAGGTTTGTCATCTAGACCAACAACCTTTCTATTCTTCATCATCTTCGTAGCTGTCCTTACTTTCTCTTGCTAATCCGTTGTACTTCCTGATTCACTATCGCCCCATCATCCAACCTTCTCTCTCTCTCATTCTCTTCATTCATCAGTCTCTCAAAGTACTCTGCTCAACACACTCTCCTCATTGGTGAGTACATTTCCATCTCTATCCTTTATCTCCCTAACCAACTACAAATCTTTCCCAGCTCAGACCCTCTGTCTAGACAGCGGGTAAAGGTCTGTTTCTCTATCCTCAGTGTCCAACCTTTCATACAACTCATCATTTGCCTTTTCTTTAGTCTTCATTCTACTTTCTGCATCTCTCTGACTATCCTATTTCTTCTTCGACAGCCTATTTCTCTATATATTCAACTGTACTTCCCCATTCCACCACCAGGTTTCCTTTTCCTCCTTCCACTGTCTAAATGTTACACCAAGCACCCATCTGGCATCACCCTTACCACTTCTGCTGAAGTTGCCCAACTATCTGTTAACTCTTCACTGTCTCCCAGTGCCTGCCATAGCTTCTCCCTCAACTCAACCTTACAGTCTTCCTTTTTCAACTTCCACCATTTGATCCTTGGCTCTGTCCTAACTCTCCGCCTTTTTTGATATCCAGTGTCATCCTACAGTCCACCATCCTATGCTGCCTAACTACGCTTTCCCCTGCCACCACTTTGCAGTCTCCAGTCGCCTTCAGACTGATTCTCTTGCATAGGATATAATCTACTTGTGTTCATCTTCCCTCACTTTTGTACATCACCATGTGCTCCTCCCTCTTCTTAAAATATGTATTCACCACATCCATGTCCATTCTCTTCACAAAATCTACTACCATCTGACCTTCTGCATTCCTCTCTTTGACACCACACCTACCCATCATCTCCTCATCTACTTTGTTCCCTTCACCAACATGTCCATTGAAATCTGTTCCAATCACCACTCTCTCTCCTTTGGGAACACTCTCCACCACTTCATTCAACTCACTGCAGAAATCTTCCTTCTCCTCCAATGCATACCCAACTTGCGGGGCATATGCACTAACAACATTCATCATCACACCTTCAGTTTCCAGCTTTGTAATCATCACTGTATCTTTTCACCTCCAAAACACTCTTGAAATTCTCTTCGTTCAGGATAACCCTTACCCCATTTCTCCTCCCATCCACACCATTGTAGAACAATTTGAACCCTTTACACCTTCCTTAGTCCCCTTCCATCTGGTCTCTTGCACGCACAATATATGAACCTTCCATCTTTTCATCGTATCAGATAACTCTCTTCCTTTACCAACATTCAAAGTTTCTACCCTCTCTTCCAGTCTCTTTATGTTCCTCTTCTTTCTTTTCCTCTGGACATGCCTTCCCCCTATTATACTCCTTCTTTAGCCAAAAGCGGCCCAATTTCCGCCAGCAACCTGTTAGCCTACAGTACTGGTGGCAGCTATTTTTAACCCGGGCCTCAACTGATCCGGTATGGAAATCTGTATTCTTGTTCACATATTGATCTGGCAAAATATTTACTCCGGCTGCCCTTCCTGATGTTACCCTCCCCATTTATCCAGGCTTGGGACCGGCACAAAGAAACACACTGGTTTGTGTATCCCCTGTGGCTGGGTTACTCCAAGACTCTCATGCTGGCCACTGTTTATCTTTCAGAGGCTGGTCGCTGCACCCTCTTCCGTAGCAGAGTAGAAGTATCCAAAATGTCCTTCTAAACAGCACTGGGCAAAAGACAGAAATGTGGAATCTTTACAATTTAATTGCAACAACACACAGTTCAATTTTACCTTTCTTTGGCTTTTATCATTAAGCAGTTTCTCAGGTCCTCTGACAATTTTTTATTCATTTGAGTTTTTTTATTACACATTTAATCCAAATCAGGGTCACTAAGGCTATCCCAGCAGCAGTGGAGTGAAGGGAGGGGCCAGTCCCTGACAGAGAACCTTTCTATTACAGAACACATTCACTCACACTCATTCACTCAAGCAGTGAAGGCTGCATGGGTACCTAATATGGGTCTTTAAAATCCAAAAAGGAATTAATAAAGAATATCTAGCAGAGTTCTTTAAGCTTAAGGGTGATTCACCAGTAGAAATGAAGGTGAATTGAATTTAAGACTGAAGCCAGGAATCATTTCTTCACCCAAGGAATTGTGGGAATCTGTAACAAACTACTAAGACATTGCAGTAGAAGCAGAAACCTTCACAACCTTTAAGAAAAATCTGGATGAGATATTGGGACAGCTGAGCTATTAGTTAAACATATGAGCTTAAGGGACTGAATTCTCTTCTGTTCTTTGTCAAAGTTCTTAACTTCTTTGTACTGGTCCAGCTAGTTTCAGCTGTATGTCTTTGGAATTGGAAGGGAATTAGCACACATACAGAAAAATTTCAGGCAGACATAGAGTGAACATGCCACCTTTACATAAACAGTGATCAGCCTGGTATCAGAACCCAGTATTCTGGAATTATGAAACATTGTGTCACCCTGCCCATTTCTCTACTAAAGTTTATTATTAAACTTTGAATTTTTCATTTGAACATTTTTCACAGCAATTGCTTTTTTCTTCCTCACCTTGTTCGAACATACAAGTAGAAGTTTAAATGTACTCTAAACAAGTGGCAATATACTTGAACTTGATCTGTTTTTATATACCTAAAATATTGTACCTCATCTAGATGCTTTAAAACAGACTGGATAGATTTTGTGTCAGCTATCAGTCCAGTCAGCTGGTGGAAAGCACTCATTTGGGAAATAGACTTTCCATTCAGTGTTTAGGAAACAAGAAATGGAGAATGAAAGAGCAGCATGCAAATGGAAAGATGAACAAAATGAGATTGAAATGAAGTTGAATAAATTACTGTGATCTTACTTCATACAGTTAAAGCAGAGTACATGCTGTTATTCAATAATATGACTATTTTAGAAGCATTGTTCCCTTTTTCTCCATTTTTAATATGGAATATGGAAAAAGCTCAAATGTTTCCTGAAATTATATTTTTTCTTGCATTCATTCTCTCAACCCTCTAAATTGT
Source organism: Polypterus bichir lapradei (assembly GCA_026402145.1). Lineage (NCBI taxonomy): Eukaryota > Metazoa > Chordata > Cladistia > Polypteriformes > Polypteridae > Polypterus > Polypterus bichir. Next base: position 60,919,199 of record JANRMT010062856.1, on the reverse strand, counting down.
TTTTAACTGATTTAAAATTTTTGAAATTATGTAGTACTGCACTCATATTCTGTAGATCTCATATCTGAATAATAATAATACATTTTATTCATATAGAACCTTTCCCATAAATCCATGAGCAACATACATCTCCTTTAGTGTTTTCTGTCAACTTTGCAACAAGTCTTCCTTCCATCTGTGAGAAGAACCTAGCAGACACCATTAAGCATGTAGGTGGGATATACTGTAAAAACTGCAGATAGGAATACTGAGATAGGCTGTGCCTTACAATCCATTTCATTATATTTGTCTGGTACATTTCATGTGATACAGCAGTACTTATTCTGTGTATTATACTGTATTCTAATATCTATTTGATATGACTTATATCTACTTACAGTGGCTTTTTACTTAGCACTTCTTTCTTACTGCTCCAGGCACCTGAGTTCAACTCTGAGCTGGTAACTTCCTTTGTAGGATTTGAACATTTTGTCTGCTCAGGTTTTCTCCAGCTGTTTTAATTTCAGTAGTGGGAATTTTAGGAGAACTGGTGACTTGAAACTGGACTGTCACGCGTGTGTGAGTGGTCTTGTTGGCAACTAGTCTCCTATTCCAAGGTTGTTTTGGGCTCAAAAGATATTCTTTTGAAGTGACACCTGTTTGAAGTAGGTGAAGGTTCGTGAAATTAGAGCATGAATGGACCTATTCAAGGAAAATGGCATGGGTTGTTACCATGTAAAATCAGGGGTTGCTCTGAGAATATGCTAGATTATGTAAAATTACTATATAGTATGCTTCTGAAATACTATGGGGTTAATGCAGTGGCACAGTAGTTAGCTCTACTGCCTCACAACCCAAAGAGACCACAATCTTGTTCATTCTCCCTGCTCTTATTTTAATTTCACCTCCCAGTGACATGCAGGGTAGAATTAATTGGTACCCCTGGCTTGACCCTCTGATGGACAGACCTCCTATCCAATGCTGGTTTATGCTTCATCTGAGAGAGACTCTGTCTCTCTGCTTACCTAAACTTGCATTGAGCAGGTGGGATGAAAATACTCTTGAATTTTCCAAAGACAATATTTCACTTAACTTTATTGGCAACTCTAAATTGCCTTGACTGTAAGTGAGTGAATGAGTAAGGGTGTGTGTGTGCCCTGCAATGCACAGGTGCACCATCCACAGTTGACTCCTGCCTTGATAGACGCTGGCTCACCACATTCCTAAGAAAGGCAGAAAATAAGAAAATAAAATGGATTGACTGATGAATAATGATCAAAATGTAGTCATTTAAAACGTGATAACAGATACATCTGTAGCAAACTGAAAAAGAATACCACAGGGGGTATTATCAAGGTAAAAGGAAGACTGGCACATATAGGTGACATCTCCTAAGCCTATTCAATATTCTTGTTTAACACTGTTGTAGAAAACTCTAGTGGAAAGATTGTTCATTCTCATATCCTTGTTGTTTAATTTGCTGATTGTTATTGTATTATCGTAGTATTTCCCTCTATTTACCCTTTACCTGTTTTCTTCAAGGGTTAGTGTACTCATCAGGTTCATTACCGGGTTGGTCTACTGTTGCACTTTAAGATTAACACACACATACATAACTATACATATACACACAGCTGGTTAATCACTAGCACTTTAAACCACACAAGTGCATTATGAATAACACAACTTGTCACTCTCCCAGGACTTCATGAAACTTACATGCACACAGACCCTAATCACAACAGTGTCCCATGAATGACACACACACAGCTGGTTAACCTCTAGCACTTTAAACCACACAAGTGCCTTAGGAATAACACAGCCTGACACTCTTTCAACACTTCAAGAGACTTACTTATTATCGGCACGAACAACATGCAATGTTTTAAAGATATCTCAGACCTAAATATTACTTTTGGTCTCCAAGAATACATTTAAACATACAAAGGGTCAGCATCCTTGACTATAGGCCAATTATCAGCCAAGAATGCCTCACTTTATGTACTGTTCAATACTTTTGGGTGGAGCTCTCACCCTCAGCCCTTAATAAACCTCGCCTCACAGAGGTAATGGCAAACCTCTGGATGCACCAGGTGCCTAAAGGGATCTACCTTTTTACTTCAATCACTCTAGACATCAAGACAAAGCATAGAACGTTAAAAGCAACATGGTATTTTTTACATGAATAATAATACCAGTAGAATAAAGAAAAATAGAAAATATGACTGCTAGTAAAGTCTGGATATATATAGTCTTTAGAAAAAGCTTACGAAAAGGTAAAGATGACAAGGATGAATGTCACACTCGCAGCTGGTTCATGAGATGCTTTTCTGATGATCAGATGGAAACGGCCACACATTGCCAGAGCCCTCTTCTGTTGTTGTTCTGTTCCCTTCTCCTGACATTTTTGTTCCTTCTTCTTCCTCCATCCTTCCTTACTATATCGCTCCTGAGACAAGGCATATTTATTCTAAAATTCTACTGAGGGGTTTTGCAAGATGTGATTGTTAGATATTCTAATTGGCTGGCTATCAATATGATGAATTAATTCACTGTCGATTTTATCAAACAATAAAACTTTTTTGATGTTCTCTGAGGTATTGGCAGGTCTTCCTTTCCCAGGCTGTAAAATAATTAGATGTCCATCCTTTCTCAGGTTATAAAGTAATTGATAGCTTGAGTCCCTAGCATGTCTTCCTTTCTTTGTTGGAACAGCTGTTTTAAAAGTGAGTATAACTGGAAAGAAGACGTGCTTTGATTTGTTCTAAATGTAGTTCATGTCTTGAACAAAATATAATAGAAATTTAAAACAAAACGTACAGATTTTGTACCTCACAACAGTTATTATTTGGGAAATTCAAAAACAAATAACTCATCTTTGTTCTTTTCTGTTAGTCAGGGAATAAGAACTATTAGGCTTCTCCTGAAACTGTTGGCAAACTAAATGAAGAATTCTGAATCCAACTCCCAAACTTCTTACATTTTTTTGGCTCACTCATTTTACACAGCCTTGGAACCATTCTGGTACTTTCCAAGTCCTTAATGGAGCTGTAAAATCACACAGTGTCCCATCCACTTTATCTAGTAATACAACATGAAAACTCTAAAAGGATGTGAAGCTGTGAACATAAACATTTATTAGTAGCAGGAAAGAAATGAAAAGGAAAAATAAGATCACTTACTTTCCTCAAATTAATGTGATTTACTATGGTGGAATAGTAAATGTTCCGCTATGAAAGGAACTGAACACAATATGATATTATATTATGTAAATGAGTTTTATGCTATGCTCTGGTGAATAATAACTTCCAGATGTCTCTGTAGCTAAGAGCTGACTGATATCAGAGACGGCTTTGCTTGGAGGAGAATGAAGCCAGCTGGCTGGACTGGTGGTTGCTGAGTGCAATGGAAGCTGGCGGCTGGTGTTTCACAGTCACTGGTTTTGTTTCTGTGAGGCTATGTGAAAATCTATTGCCGTTAGCTTTCAGTGATATCTGCTCCCTGGATGCCCCACTGTTTCAGGCGCAGTCCTATCTGTCTTAATGTCACTGCAATGGACCTTGCTGCTAACTTCGCCTTTCCTTGTCTAAATTCTGTATTTCAAACCTCTTTGATTTCCATTTTTCTGATTGTTTCTCCCAACTCTGCATTCTTCAATAGCTGTCTTCCATTCCATTCCCCTTGCAACACCCATCTGTCATCCCACCACTCAGTTTCCACCTCACATCTATACTTAAAAACCATCTTTCTTGATTTTATCTAGTCAAGGTTAACACCCTTCTCTCTGATCCATGAACACAGTTCCTTATTTGTTCTCTTCATTACTTTATATTACATTGGTGTAACACTTCGGTCTGATTACGCTACATTGAACTTCTTTGTCCCATTTCTGCTTTGAGCCCTAACGTTTCCTTAGTTTCACTCTACATTAAATTCTTGTCTTGATCGTGGTTTTGAACAAAGACTAGTCAAAAATTCCGAGAAGGGTAACAATGCAAATTCTGAGGTCGGACGCGATTTACAGGAATTCCCTGTATTAAACCAACACAGCCTATTCTCATTATTGGGAGTGTACAGTATGTGCACACAATGGTGTTTAACATTATGGCAGTCATGCTATAGATGGGTGAGCTCCACCTTAGGAGTTGGTCTGAACTTTATTTGAAGGGAAGTGTTGTGTATCTGGGTTCAGCCAGTTTTTGAATACAATCTCTCTATTTTCATCTTAACATTATCCTTCATGCAAATATTTTAGGAATTTTTTTTTTTTTTTTTGCCTTTACTATTCTGACAAATAACATTCACTGGAATGTTTGTTTTCTGACAATGATTATGCCCAGACTCTACCACTCTCCCTGTCTGTTCAATTACTTTTTCTATCATGGACAGTTGTACATGAGCATGACAGTGTCTGTCTTATCTAACTCCACTCAATCATAATACTCCAGGTAATGTAATTTTAAATCTTATTCAGATCAAGAAGCTTATTTGTCTGGTTAAGTGTCACTTGAGGGAAGTGCTGTTCGTCTCAAACAGATTTATCTAGATTATGTGTAACTCTCCTACATCCTCTCAAACTCGGCCATACATCTCTAGTTAACATAACTGACCACATCCCACACAGCTTTGCTTGTATAGACAATGTCATGCTACCCTTTTCCACCCTGCTTAATGATATGACACCATTTTTAATCTTTCCGCCTCAGTCTTTTTGTCTTTAATTACATATCTCTAGTTAAAATGTATGCAGCCTGACGCTACACTGATGAATCACTTTTCTCTAGATAATATAATACTTTTTTGATCCTGCTTCCTTCAACCAACTTTGTTTAGTTAATATGTATCTTAACCTATCTTATATTATCTTTTAATGTAATTATCCTATATTATTCTACATAAATTGCTCATTTCTCGACTTTAAGTCTATCTGTCCTGTCCCCAAATTTCATTTTGCTTATTAATGCCACTCTGTGCAAAATGTGCCTCTTTAGTTTGTGATCATTTGTCATTATGCAGTCCCATTTAGCTTCACTGTGGTGGCCAGCACCCCTCTGCTTGCTGCTGCTGCACATCCTCTTGAAGCTTCTCCTTAGTACAAGTCCATCAAAAGCTGTGCAATGCCCAGGGAGAGCTTTTATTTTGCTTTCCTTAACTTGAACCAGTACAATAAGGTCACTAATTATCAAAAACTTTTTAGAGAGAATTTTTCCAACTGAACACCACAAGTTGCTCTTTGTGGCATTCATGGTAGTCTCACGGATATTTGCTGCTCTTTCATTTCTGTTGTTTTCCCTCCAGTAAAAGCAGTGCACTCGGGAGAGTGCATTTAGTAATCTCAATATGACTCATATTTCAGGGGGCATTACACTATGCTCATTTTATAGTTATCCGAATATGCAGAAATTTTCCCAGTATTTTATGTTGAATCATTTCCTTTGAACATTGATAGACTGTGAGTGTATTGAGGTGAGGTTGAAGATGAACGGATGCTTTTTATTTCCTTAGCACAGTATGGCAGCCAGTCCAAGGTCCTAGAATTTGTTTTTCCAGTTGATGCTTTTCTACAGGCTGCTACAGAAATAACAAATAAGTGAATTTTTTTCTACATTTCACATATTTAATTGAAAATGATAAATAATGGAAATAATTAATGGATAATTTGTAGTTTAGGTTAAAGAAATCAAAAAAATAGGTGAAAACTAGATAAATCTGAAAAATAAAAATTAAAAAAATAAATCCCAACATGAATGAGCAAAATATGGTGGGACTCTCGTTAGAGAAAATACCACACAATTTTAGAAACCTAAGAAATTCTGGTACCACTGCTATCTATATGAAGATCTGATGTTCCACCTGAGTCGGCATCAATTTTCTCTGGTTACTCTGGCATCGTGTCATGTTCCACGCATTGAGTGGTGACCCCAAATTGTCCAGGTGTTTGCACAACTAGTGCTGGTTTCTACCATGCACAATGCTTTATACTGATAATGTTCTGGTTAAACCTTATTTTGGATACACGGATTCATAAAATATTTATGAACATCCCTCGCTGTCATCTCCTGTATGACAGGTGACAACTGTGCTATGTGTCACTGATATATGAGGCTAGTCATTTGATTATCTTCCAAGACAACTTGATAAACTCTGATGGGGTAAGAGATATACTGTATTAGTACATGGACCTGAAACCTTATTAATAGTTCTGGTTGTTTATCTTCATTACTTTACTTCTGTTATTCTGTAGAAATCCATAAAAGTAATAGCTGGCCTGAAATCAATTGACTACTGTCCAATAAAGGCAATTTATGTCCTTTGTAAAATTAAATTATTTTAGCAGTTTAAAGTGGCATGGTTGTTGGTGCCAGACAGATTGGCCTGAGTATTTCAGAAACTGCTGATCTACTTGGATGTCTGCACACAACCATCACTAGGGTTTACAGAGAATGATTTGAAAAAGGGAAAATATTTAGTGAGCGGCAGTTCTCTGAGTGAAATTCCTTGGTGATGCCAGAGTTTCAGAGGAAAATGACCAGACTGGCTCGAGCTAACAGAAAGACAACAGTAACTCAAATACCCACTTGTTACAAAACAGGGATGCAGAAGAGAATCTCTGAATGCACAATACATTGAACCTTGAAGCAGATGTGCTACAGCAGCAGGAGACCACACCGAGTGCCACTCCTATCACCTAAGAGCAGGCAACAGAGGCTACAATTTGCATGGGCTCACCAAATTTACGAGTCTCGCTTTCTGCTGCGACATTCAGATATTGGGTTCAGAATTTGGCACCAACGATATGAAAGGAGGAGTCCATCATGCTTTGTATCATCAGTTCAGGCTGGTGGTGGTGGTGTGATGGTCTGGGGGATATTTTCTTGGCACAGTTTTGGCCCCTTAGTGCCAACTGAGCATCGTTTAAAATGCCGCAGCCTACCTGATTATTGTTGTTGATCATGTCCATCCGTTTATGACCACAGTGTACACATCTTCTTAAGACTAATTCAAGCAGGGTGACGTGCCATGTGACAAAGACCAAATCATCTCAAACTGGTTACTTGAACATGAAAATGAGTTCACTGTACTCAAATGGCCTCCACAGTCACCAGATCTCAATTCAATAGAGCACATTTGGGAAATGTTGGAATGGGAGATTCACATCATGGATGTGAAATTGACAAATCTGCAACAACTATGTGATGCTATCATGTCAATATGGACCAAAATCCCTGAGGAATGATTCCAACACCTTGTTGAATCTATGCTATGAAGAATTATTGCAGTTCTGAAGGCAAAAGAGGGTCCAATTTGGTGCTAGCAAGGTATATCTAATAAAGTGGCCGGTATATCCCTTGACTGTCCTTGAAGTGTCTTAGTAGTCCCCAAGAAAGGCTAGAGGTGGTTGGTGGGGGAATTCAGGCATGGTCAACCTAAGCAGAATGAAAATGAGCACGGTCATTTACACTTTGTTTAATGCTCAACATTACTGCTGGAGTAAGGAATTATCTATCTATCTATCTATCTATCTATCTATCTATCTATCTATCTATCTATCTATCTATCTATCTATCTATCTATCGTGTATGTAATAAGTACTATTTCATAGTAACTCACAATGGAGTTTATCGTCATCATCTAACTATAAATTGCATTGTCAGTAATCTATGGAGTTTTCCCTTGTTTCCTCTCCACCTTAGCATTGAACTACTATATAATCCTGTGACATGTTCTCCCCTAAATGTTGCAATGAAACTGTACTGTCACTGATAAAAAGGCAGGCCACAAGTGCAAAATAGGAACAATTGACCAGTGGATTAGGAAGTAAAAATGTGCAAAGGTCAAAAAACTAGAAAGTCATATGAAATGAGTAGAAAAGCCCAAAACAAAACCCACAATGTATAGTCTAAACAACATACAAAATCTTGACTCCGTATTAGGAGTTTGGCTTTAGTTGTAATCAGAAACCTGGACACTTCCAATAGCCATCTTTTGGCCTGTGACATCAATAATGCTCCCTTCTAAGGACCATGCTGGCATGAGCAAAAATGTTTCTTTGGGAGCAAAAATTTCCAGTAACATTGCCCTGTGAGCAGTGCTTAATATTGTGCAATTTAATTATCTGTTCATGTGTGAAAACATTTATACATTAGTGAACTCACTTGAAAATATATTTATTAAAGTGTCATTAATTTAAACTATTCAAGCATATGCAATTTATTAATTCATTAATTTATTCATGAATCTGAAGAGAAATCATGTGTGTTACAGTTATGACTGTAAGTTAAGAAAATTGTGAGGATGTGACAGTAAACCTTTTTAAAACAGCACATTGCATACAGATATATAATTAAAAAAAAACAAAGTTAATTTAAAATTGCTACAAACCAAACCTCTGTACTGACTCTTAACATTCTGTATTACTAGAAACGTACGTAATCTTTTAAACAAACAATGCTTTTCCAGCAATCTATTTGTCATTCATGGTCAACTGCACCTAACTCAACAAAATCAAGTTCAAGGCTGAAATCAAATCCAAGACACAAAAAAGTTCTCAAGAAAGACAAAATTAATACAAGAAATTAATGAAAAGAAAACAGCACACCACTAATTAACAACATTTAGCAACCCTGAAAAAAGTTAACAACAGGGAACAAGGATAATAAACTTGTTAATTAAGGCTTAGTGAATACTTTGTATCATCATTCGTAAAACAAACAAGCTGCTGCTTCTTAAACCTGAGGTCTCTGACATACTGCTGCTTTATACTTGAACTGTTAAGCATCTATCACAGCAATCACAAGCAAGATTTTTATTTTATTAAGAACAAGGATGGCCATATTTTTGACTTGCTTTATGTTATTATAACCGCTTTAAAATCACAATTTTAGACTGTAAAAAACTGTAAAAGGGGAACAAACAAACTGAAACAGAGTTTAGTTCATCCCTGCATGCAACTCATTAACCAGTGTGGTGGACAACTATGGATATCACTTGGTCAGGACACCGACATATCGGAAGAACTAGGGGAGAGAATAAGCACCGGACATTATTTCCCTTGGAGCACTAGATGGCAGACCCCCTGGGTTGCAGCAGCGCCTCTGATTTCCACAGGGCTTTGTGAGAGTTGGAGTTTTGTACAGCTCTGTTGGGTTCCGTGGGTGCTGTTGGGGGTGCTGCAGAGCCCTACTATGTTTGGCTTCTGCCTTACCTGGAAGTGCTTCCAGACCATGCTAAAGGGCCACCAGAAGTACTACATAACTCTGAAACATAAAAAACAAATAAACAAATCCCCACAAGCACTGAGTGAGCAAAATATGGTGGGACTGTTGTTAGAGAAAACGGCACACAATTTTAGAAACCTTTTATGCAGCATAAAAGAAGACTGCTGCCTTCATTCAGGGTGCCAGAGTCAGGAGGAAGAGGTGGAAGGTTGCCAGAGGAGGAGTGGAGGCGGAAGAAGGGAGAAGAGACAAAGTGTTTTGTGCTGTTTCATTGAATGTACTGGTGCTTTATACTGTGCTGTGCATTGGGAAGTGAAAGGGAAGCGTTTCCCACACCTAAATTAATGTGTGTTGTGCTGGACTTGTGCTAGCGTCAGCCTGTGTCGGGTGTTGAGGAGCTGGAGAGTCCAGGTGGTCACACCAGTCCTCCCTACAGCACTTAATTGGCATCCTGAGCTACAAAATATTAAGATGGCTTCTACATTCCCAAATTTTTTCTTTTAAAAAAATATTATAAAAAGAAGTGATTAATAATTGAGCATGTTTGAGCAATAATAAGCTATTACCTCAATATAAATTAAAGTTTGGTGATGGGGTTAAAAAATTACTATAGATTTAAGTGCAGATTCTGATTTTTTTTCTTTTTCTGTGGTCAAATTTTTATTGAAATACAAAAGCAAACACGTTAAAGGAGAACAGAATCCAATCTGTCAAGAATTACAATATGGTAAAATCTCATGCTTAGTGCCCACCTCCCACTCAAGTCATCCAAAACGCAACCCAAACGAACCCTACTACTTTAAAATTAGTAGCAACAACCAAAAAATAAAGGAGATTCTGATCCTATGAAGTTCAAAACAGCAAAAAAAGGTGATTTTAGCAAGGGGTATATACGTGTGTGTGTGTGCACATAAAACGTATTTACAATGGTAACTTCTGACAAAACTGACTTTTTAAACAAGGTGCTTTGCGTTTGTCTTGTTACAAGCTACAGGCCTATTGCTTTTGGTCAAGTTTGGTCTAGTACTTATCCCCATATCTTTCAAAAATGGTTTGCCCTATTTGCAATGGTAACTGCCATATAAATGGTTTACTTTAACTAGACTGTTTGCACTTTTGTTCCATTTAGTCTCAGGGCCACACCTACAGTGGCATAGCTAGAGTTCGTGCCGCTCGGGGAGGGGCGGTCCTTCAATTTGCCGCCCTCCACCATATCTGAATATGCTAACCTTTTTAAATAGAAAATTAAATTGACGTATAGAGGAAAATTAAGATATATTTTGCGTACATTTATTCATATATAGTGAAGCAGCAATAATTTTTCACATATAATTATTTATAAGCATCAACTAGGCAAGAATATAGCATAGACGCACTGATAAGCTGTGTTCTAATTATTAGTTTAATATAATTACGCTGCGAAAACCAGAACCAGTGTAATGTATAAGTGATAGGTGGGAATGTTTTCTGCACAGAGCAAGAACGCATTCGGATGGATAACGAAACAAAATTATGAATTGTAAATTAGCTGTTTATCTTCCTAGACATTATTATAGGTGTAATGGTTATGTTTATTTTTGTTATTGCCTCATAAATTTCAACTGCTTTGTCTGATGCCATCACAGAAGGACAGTCTGAAAATTATTTTTAAATCATTTGTGGATAAAAATCAGAGAATTTTAGTTTTTTCATCCATCCATTATCCAACCCTCTATATCCTAACTACAGGGTCACGGGAGTCTGCTGGAGCCAATCCCAGCCAACAGAGGGCGCAAGGCAGGAAACAAACCCCAGGCAGGACACCAGCCCACCACAGCTTTTTTCATTCATGAGTGATATTTTTCCGAACCCTGCTGCTTACACATGAATTATACTGAGTCTTTTGGCCAATAATGCCGCCAACCAGGATGGACCACCCCCTCAGCCCACCCCTGCACACCTATTGATTTGCAAACTTTTTGCATGGTAGTTTTTGAGCTACACAATTTATTTAAATATACATGGACACATACAGAGCCTCACACAAGCATGCACACATCAACATGCACACTCAAAGAAATTTACAAATGAAGACAGCGGACAGCTTGTTTGCCCTGCTAGCCAATGAATCATTCAGCAGAAGTAAGTCAGGAAACGCTGGGGCTCCTTTATACCAACAGCAATATGCCTGTATAATGCCAGTCTGCGATTGTGGCTATAGAGTCAGAAGTTTTCCTACCTTTCCTTTCTTATAAGTTATCCTCGTGTGTGTTCAGATCATAGTGTGTTTATTTATTTACATTTATTTATTTAAAGAGTTTCTGTAAAAAGCTAAATTTGCTCCTATTATCTATCTATCTATCTATCTATCTATCTATCTATCTATCTATCTATCTATCTATCTATCTAGAGCATATGTTTGAATAATGAAGAGAAAGAAATGAACGCACACACAACTTGATCTGTAAACGCTGATGTTTACAGCAGCATTAAGCCACTCCTGTACGCAGTAGCAGACCTACATTTTTGGATCCCTAAAGCTTGTATGAGGACCCATTCACAACCAGCAATGAGGTCTGGGTAACGACTATTATCTTCTTCAATGACAAATAACCACAATTTAAAAAAAAATGTAACCACTACATGTAGAGGTTTAAATAATCCCTTTTTATACAGTAGACACACAAAATCTTTAAGCAATGTAGACTAAGGTCGCTTCTGAGGCCCCTCTGAGCTTAAGCTTCTTTGGTTTTATAGTAGATCCATCCTACCTATACTAGTCTGTCTGCTTGTGCAGCTTGTTTACTTCATTTGACCCCATGTGTTTAGTTTTAAACTAAATATTATTGACATTGTTCATTTCATTCCATTGCACTTTACATTTATTTGTATATGTAATAAATGTAAATTAATGTATTTGATTGTATGTTACTGTACAGTACAATTGATTGTGTTGCATTGTAAAATCTTCCATTGAGTGATTTTCTATCACTAAAGTTGAATTTACATGGGAGTGCTGCATAGACCATTCATTTTTTGTTTGTGGTCTCAACTGTACACTGTTCTGTTTTTCCTTTGATTACATCACTTTGCATTCACAGAGAGTCTCACTTTTCCGAAGGGCTGTATTTTCAACAGTCACAGTCATTTGAAGGCTGCAGTCCATCATTTGTAAACATTCGGCCATTAGCAGGTTGGAGGATGGATTTCTTGAATCATTTTAGGAAAATGTTATGAGTTGTAACATTAAAAGTCATGTACATCAACTCATGTGCAAATCTTAATGGCAACACTGGGTATCACTGTGTGACGGCTACTGTCACTAGGTAGCAACAGCCCAAGCTACTGTACACAATATGGCCATAACTATAAAGAAAGCATTCAAAATGGCATGTCCATGAAAAAGAATAATGATAAAAAAATATATAACCTTAAAATGAAAAGGAAACTCCAAAATATATGCTTAAAATAATTAACAAAATCATAGCAGAAACAGTGATCAATTTTCAGAACCCCCAGGGAGGTGCAACCCTCTGAACTTTTGCCATATTTTTCTATGCCAAACACCAGTCCTCCCAAATATCTTTAAAGTAAACTTTTTAATTTTGAGAAGAAATGTTTGACTACACCTTTGTCTTTAGTCGTTCTTTACTGCTGAAGAGTGAGTGCAGCTATGATTACACCTCAGGCAGATGAAGCGCTGGATGGTGCCCCTCTCTGTAAAACACATAAAACAGTAAAAAACAGAAAACACTCATTTTTAAGAACAGCTTCTACACAAGACAGAATAGAGGTAGTGTAAAAAGCACCCGGTCAGAAAATTGTTTGCTTAAAGATGCAATTGTGCCATTGCAAAATCAGCCGCCATTTTAATGAATCAGTGGCATCATTAAGCCTACCATCTGTTCTTAGTCACTTCCGCAGTTATCTGCAATGCTACAATACGTGGACTTGGATACAAAGTACAAAGATCCTTCCCTTTTCTGAACCCCATTTCATTCATATGTGTTAAAAGGGTTACTGTTCATTAAATGGAGAATTTTGTGCTTTTCACAGTTTTAAGAATACGAAGGACTCATTTAAAGCTGTTATTCCCTTAAGAAAAGCTGGAGAGGAAGGCAAGAGATACAGGCACCCCGGGGGACTGCCCACGTTTTAAACTTGCAAGGTTATTTCCATCTTTTATTGTGACACTATAGTCGGACTGGGGGCCGTGTTAAATGCTTAAGCAGTGTCATTACCTTTGGGTTTGTCTGTGCTAAAGAATAACGCAGCAGTTAGATGTTGTCAAGTTGTGGTGGATTAAAGGGCACAGCCTGCATTTTTAAGGTGAACAGTAATGAGCTTCAGTATCTTTATTGATTATTACTGACAAATTCAGTTTCAGCATGCAGGGAACATTCCATCACACTGGATATCTGTGATAAACAAATAGATTTGCTTTCAGTGTCTTTTCCTCTCCATTCTTATAAGCATGTAAACTCATCAAAATTTATCAAATTCTTTGATAAAGCCTCTTGTAAATTTCCAGTAGTAGTTGGCAGCTCCAATAAACGGACTTCATCAGATGCTGGCTGTGGATCTGACTATCCATGCTGCATCACTAATCCACAGTGTGCAAGTTAGGCGTCTGCCCCTGGAAAGTAGACAACTACAGTGTGCATTTAGGCAAAGATTGACTTGGAGGCATTCTGTTGTGGAGTTTTCAGAAAAGTGATTTACAGATGGGCTGACTTGACTGTGTTTATCAAAATGCTTTTAACGGAAGTTCTTGGAAAACACTTAGATTGTAATAAGAAAGGCAAAACGGTGACTTTTAGTGGTCTTAAATAGATCAGCATATAACAGCCCATACCAGAACCCAGCTGGCAGTGCTAGTAAGCTATAGCATTTGAGTATCTGTGACAGCAAAAGCTCCCTGCTATACAGTCTGGTGTTGAAGATGGCCTATGTAACAGTAGAGTAACTGATGTTATATATTATCTGAAATTGGAAAAAATCTAATTCTCACTTAGAGGATCTGTACAAAACTTTTTCGAAACCTGTCAAGATCTAATCAATAACATTTTAGAAAAAGCATTTAAATTGAGGAAGCTGATTCTCTCCCCTCTTTTTTATTCTGTTTATTTTTATTCATTTATTATTTTATCTATTTACTTATTTTTACTAATTTAAAATTTTACTCTGTTGGTCTAGTTCTCTTTCTTATGGGTGGGGTTTGATTTGTTTCGAACCTAGCTTTGTTCAACTTGTCTTGTTTATATAGAATGTTATTACGGAAGCTGAGAGAGGGCGTGCAATATCGTTATTTTTTTAAATTTGTTTCCTCGATATAACGGACTAATTTTATCGAGACCTCGATAAAACAAAAGATCTTGTTTTCTCAAAATTATGAAATAATTGTATCTAACGTTTAAAGTTTAGCTTATTGAAGCCACGTCCTGTTTGAAATAGTAGAAGAGCAGAACTGCATTGATCAGTGCGTCACATAATCAAGGGCTGACACAGGCTGAACTATGTTTATGCCTTAGTTTAGAAAATAATGTTATTGTCCGTCATTTAAGAAGACAGTTAGCAAGGCTTCAGCTGTATAGGTATCGCAATCTAAGCGAGCCTGATGCCAGGAGCAAAGGTTAATTTTTGTTTTCTCGAGATTGCAATAAAATTATTACATTATCTCAAGAAAACAAATTTCCGTTTTCTCGACATCTCGATAAAATGATTCCGTTATCTCGGGAAAGCAAAGTTCGTTTTCTCGAGATCTCGATAAAATTAGTCTGTTATCTCGAGGAGACAATTTAAAAAAATAACAATATTGCATGTCCTCTCTCGGCTTCCGTATTACGGTTATTTGAATAAAATGGTTTAAAAAAAAATAGTAGAGGCACTCTTATTGTGGCAGAAGTACGCAATAATAGTGTGTTTAATGACAAGAAATACACAATGAAGTACAAAAGAAAAGAATAAAAAAAGCATGAACAACATTTATTTATAAAGCACATTTTCAAAGTGCTTTAGAAAAAGTAAAGAAAAAATTGCATTTACAAAGATAAAAAGTACAAGTAAATAAACAGATAAAAACAGGAAGGTGCCAAGCGGAATTAAACATTACTTAAATTTCAATCGCTAATAATTATAATGGCTAAAGTATAACTTGGTAAGTTTTGCTGTGGCCAAGAAAACAAAACTTCAAGCTGATGGAATGCTAGACAAAATAAACATTTAGAGGGTCCAGGGCCAAATAACCATTGAGAGCCCCCCACCCCCAACCTTATTCACTGAGGGTCCATGTACTGTTATCTTAGTGGCTGGAGAAGATTAGTGACCTCAGACCAATGATCTAACCTATCACCTTTAAAAAGAAAATATGCAGGGGTATTACCTTCTATTGTCCAGGAGATGTTATAACCAGCCACCAATCCATCATGACCTCACTGTCTCTTTCCTGGTCTGCTGCTCCTGTCCGTTGCCTGTGAGTGAACATCACTTTACTTATGGGGCATTTTCTCTTGCCTTGACATGACAATATGTGTCCCCAGTGTCAGTGTATGGTCTTTTATCGACTTGTTGATCTGTTTTCTTGACATTTACCTGAATTTCATGATTAATATCCCGCATCATACCAAACAGATCCCCCAAATGAAATAAGTAAACATTCTCAGCTTAATCCAATTCAAGGTTGTTGGTGATTGAAGCCTATCCCAGCAGCCCTGTGCCTTGAGGAGTAAACGGTCCTAAACAAGGTGCCAATTCATCAAAGGTCTAATTCATAAATAATTTATACAAACACTACATCAGTCAAAGCAGGTGGAAAAGACCTTCACAACAATAAAATACTTGAACTTAGATTAACCAACAGCTTCACTCATTAAAATTTTGAGAGGTGCCTATCCACCCCTCTCTTGTTAAAGCCCACTTTTTCTAATTCCAGCCCATACAGTATCTGATGCAAGGCAAAAATTAACCCTGGGCAATTCTGCATAGGGCTCACTGATACCATGTACCCTCACAATTATTTTGTACAAAGAAAAAAAAAACTGTAGGAAATATTAAAAAGTACAGCTTACGAGAATCGTCACATTTTAAAAGGAAAAAAATATATACAGAATGGAATGGAAAGGGAGAGTGAAAGACAGAACCCTCAAACCTCCCAGCTCCTAACCTGAGATGCAGCTAAGCACTTCTCTAAATAAAACTTTCATTAAGAGCCCCTAATGCATTGCATTAAATTGTAATGGGGAGCTGTCAGCATTAAGCCTCTGGTCCTGATGATGTCACAAGCTTTGAAATATTCTGTTAAGATTGTATCTGATATTAAAAAATCCATAAGTTTCCAGTTTGGTGGTTTGTGAGTGTGGCAGAAAAAAATCATCTATTTATTATTCCAAAGGTGCCTCACATTGCATAAGATTTCAGGTACAAGACAGGAAATAACCTTGAGCAGAACGCCATTTAGCTAGCCTCATACGTTTATGTGGGGCCAATTTAGAACTTCCAAAAAAAAAAAAAAGAAACAACGTGTGTCTTTGGAATGCGGTGAAAAAACAACAACTCAGACACAATGAGTGACTTAAACCTCCATACAGACTGTTGACTCATACACTTAAAAATGGATCCATGAGGCAGTAGCACTAACCACTGTGCTAATGTAATGCTTTACAATTACGCTGGAGGTCAGCTAGGTTAAGCAATTTACTAAGGGCCAGACAGGAAACCTCGTGGTGTACAGTCAAGCCCCCTATATGCTATGCCACACCATCTTCTCAAGTAGAACTGGCTCCTTATAGTCATCAGTCTTCCCTTATCTTATATAGGTACCTTCACAGAGCACACCTTATCGACTCTGCATTTCCCTTGAAATCTGCCATTCCCTGTCTCTGCCACGTGGACACAATGACCTCACTATTTCTGAGATCCCAGCATTTATTCCTGTGCTCTGCCCTGCCATTCTGCTTGAGACAAAACAGGCTGTTTTCCATTCACGGATTTTCTGCAAGACTGTGAAATCAAAGAAATAATCAAATACTGAAGCCGATTAATAAACATACTCTGTGCTTTGCGTCACATTCCAGGAGTCACATTCAGCACTGTTTCATTTTTCTGCCTCTTTTTTGTTTATTCCTTTTATTTTTCTGTAGAATTTCATTTTAAATTATAGCAAACCTCTCTATGCCCTGGAGTATTAAAAAGACACAAAACCTTATGCCCTTTTCCGTTAACGTGTTTTTTTCTTTATTTTTTTAGAAGAATATGGAAGAATAAACACTGTAATTGCTAGAACCTTGAGGCTATCTCT
The DNA here is from genome assembly GCA_026402145.1 of Polypterus bichir lapradei. Taxonomy (NCBI): domain Eukaryota; kingdom Metazoa; phylum Chordata; class Cladistia; order Polypteriformes; family Polypteridae; genus Polypterus; species Polypterus bichir. Next base: position 60,901,727 of record JANRMT010062856.1, on the reverse strand, counting down.
GCAGTAACAGTAATTACGCATTTTTCATCAGGTTTTCTTTTTGTTTTTTTGACCTCATTTGATACCTTTTTCTATTCTAACACAATTTCTTCTCTTCTTTGTATTAGAAGAATTTGAGATTGATCTTTTCTTTCCAAATAGAAAATACATAAATAAAATAAAATAAAGCAAAGAGCAATAAACTCATCATTCATTTTCTGTATCTGTACTGAATCGGTCAGTATGACAGGTAGACAGAACCTAGGCTGGCATCAATGGCTAAAAGTCTTATATACTTCTATGCATGATTGGTGACTGCTTGCTCAAACATTCAGTTCTACATTGTTTAATTCCTATTTCCTCTTTGTTTACTTTTATTTTAAAAACTTAGAAGTAATCTTACAGATTGGGGATCCTAAAAATAACTGAGCTGATACTTGCTGAAAGCTTTGGTTTTTAGCAGATTTATCGGCCCGTGGGTTTTCAATTTGATCCTAAAATGGGCAATCTCAGAGCTCCATTCTACTCAGAGTGGCACCAAAGGGCCAGTGCATTACTGCAGCTCAGATAAACACAAGTTAATGATTGCTGAGCACACATGCAAATTATACCACATTACTACCTAATAGTGCCCTTCTTCTTACATGGCCAAGAAAATGATATTTTGAGCAACGTCCCAGAGCTGTATTTCCTGTATGCACATCCCTCACTTAAGCATTTATTATACTACAGTAAACCATTTGAATGAAACCAATCTACATTGCTAATTAAATAATAAGAACCTGGTCTCCTTTATTATACTACCCCCAGTGTAAAGGTATGAAACGGTGGGCCATCACCTTTCAGGGTAGACCGACTGTTATTCTCTGTGACAAATGTTCAACACTTTTCATGAAATATGCATGATATTAGTTTCTTTTTTGAGGGAGAATGGCAGAGGTTGGAAATGCTTGACGCAATCTGGAACAATGAAATAGGCAAGGATTAGTCAGTTAGATGAATAATCTCAATTGGGCCACACTAAAAGCAAAGTTATCAAGGAGTTAAGTACTAAACCTGAAAATCGAAGAATTTATTATATACAGTATTTCTTGACTGATGATGAGTCTTTTCTTGAATTAAATTCAAAATTAATTATTGAAATTCTTTTCACTTAATTATTTAATTGTTAATTTATTTATTTTCATTGCTGTTTATATACATGTGAAGGCACAGTGGCCATCATGGATGCTTACAGCTACTGGAGACTGGGTTCAAATCCTAGCCAGGTCAGTTTCTGTGTGAAGTTTGCATATTTTCCCCTTCTCTTCATAAGTTTTGTTCTATGAGTACATTGATTTTCCACCCACCTCCTAAGGTCCTTGGTGAGTATAAATTATTCCACAGCCATCTGTGACTCTGAATACAAGTACATGGGTTAGAAATGGATGTAAAATTGAATTAAAAGGATGGACGGTTAAACACCACCATCATAATATTATAACATATCTTAGATAGTCACACTGAGCCTTTGCTTTGAGTGCCTGTTTACAACCCTGACAGGAACTTCTTAGTCATTATACTACACTGAGTTAAGAGAAAACTTTTTTATCTTAATACGTTTTAGGCAAATATTTATCAATTACAGAAATACATGGATATCTCCAGTCAAGAGGAGACATACAGTATATTCTTCATTTTCTGTTTGTCTCATGGTTCTGTTATTAAAAAATACTCTGATGCACATACATATTGAACTTCAAGAGATTAAAATTAAACAATTTGGGATTTTCTCCAAAAATCCCATACCCTCTTGTCATTCAGAGATATACCACCAGGGTAACTGGCAGTTCCACTTTAACCTTGTGTGAGTAAATGTGCAATAAATTGGTTTCTCTTTCCAGGTAGGTTCATTTCTTGCACTTATTGCTATTGTGAGAGGCTGTGACCGACCACAACTATGAGTTAGATAAGCAGGTCAAATGATGAATGAATGCTACATTTAATTCAGTGTATTCAGATATGTAGTCAGGTATACTTTAGCTCGTTTTACAGTAGATTTGCTCTGAGAACTGTAAAAAAAAACCAATACATTGATAAAAAATATATGCGCATAGAAGATATGAAACTATTTACATACAGACATTGATGTTATTGTTATTATTATTATTTAAGTTTTCAAAGTTTTTCACTCCTTTAAAGTTTGTAATGATTTTAACATAATATAAAGCAAAGCAAGTGTTGGCAAGCACTAAACCTACTGTATATAGGGCTGTAGGGTACACAGGGTACACTCTTTTACACTCTCACAATGGCACATTCCAGGCCAGTTTAACAAAACATTTATATTTGTAAAGTACCCTAGAAAACCATGCAGGCACAGGAAAAATGTGGAAATTCCACACTGACAGCTATGAAACATATTAATAAAGCTATGAAGCAGCACTGAGACTACTACCAGTCGAACATCAGAAGAATAAAACTCGGTAAGAACAGTTGCCATATAGTTTTATAATATTTGGATACTACTGGGATGGATGGATGGATGAATGGATGGATAGATAGATAGATAGATAGATAGATAGATAGATAGATAGATAGATAGAT
>JANRMT010062856.1:60886197-60899152 GCA_026402145.1 Polypterus bichir lapradei | reverse complement strand
GATAGATAGATAGATAGATAGATAGATAGATAGATAGATAGATAGATGGATTTGGACTTTAAACATACTTTTATTTGCAATTATATTAAACTCTTACTCATCTTCTTGCATAATACACTACCATGGCTGTTCGTTTGTCTGTCCAGGATTTTAAATCACCTGTAGCTCGTAAACCATTTGAACTATTGACCTGAAATTTGGTATACATATACTATGTGATATCTACTATCTGCTTTCGGGGTGATGATTAACCTTCAAGGTTATTCCTCTTTTTATTTTTATATTATCTTCTTATATAATACGCTGCCGTGGCTGTTCGTTTGTCTGTCCAGCATTTTAAATCAACTGTAGCTCGGAAACCGTTTGAACTATTGACCTGAACTTTGGCACAATTATACTATGTAACGTCTACTATTCACTTTTGTGGTGATGATTAACCTCCAAGGTTATTCCTCTTTTTATTTTTATTTTATTTTATTAAATCAACTCTTTATTTTATTGAATCAACTCTCGGCAGTAGGGCGCGCATGCATACGGGCGCCATTCTTATTCCTCCCACCTTCGCCGTCACTACTTCTACCTCTTCATATCTTAAATCATTCTTGAGGCAAGCTGAAGACTTAAGTGCCAGCTTAAGTGAAAAATGAAGGAACACGTACTAAGTAATTGCAACACAAACACTGACCTAATCAGTTTTAATTAACGCAAAAAGATGTAGACGGAAGAAGAGAAGAACCGGGCCGCTAGGGTGAAGGAAAGAAGAGCTGCTCAGGAAGCAGCAAGTGCATCATCCTCTGTGCAAACGAATGCTAAACGTACAGAGAAAGAGTCTGAAAACTAATAATGCTCAAGACAAGTGTATTCACTGCACGTTATCATGCAGTGTGCTGTTACTGGCATATTATAATCACAGTGATATTCACAGACACCTATTTGTAATATATAACAAGTACACCTTTTAGGCTTTTCTACTCAAATGTTATCATTAAACATCCATTTCCTGTAGATAATAAAACACAATCTGTTCCCCAAATTTCCTTAAATATGTGTACCTGACTAGTTAGTTCATAATATGCAAATTCAATGTTCAATCTTCTGTTAATGAGGACTTTTAGCATTGTTTAACTGTTTGTGGTCAGCCAATTTTTACCCACATTTCTCCAAGTTTTTAAAATGGCTATCTTATCTTAACAAAACATTCAAGTAAAGCTGGCAAATAAGCATTTTTGTTTCTTTTTCCTAAAGAAAGAAATTCCAAAAATAAAAACAATTTCTGGCTCCTCACACAATAAACCTAGAAAATAAATAGTAGAGTTAGCCTGGCATAATACAGAAAGAAATGATAAATTGTTCCAATGTGATTACAAAAGGGACGCTGAGTAGTACAGTTAGAGCCAAAAAAACAAAACAAACAGGTGCAAACACCACATGTAAAATCCTCCAATGTAGGCCCCCCAGACATTTTCCTATTAGAGGTTATACAAAGTCCTCCATGCCAGAGCAGTTGTGTCATGTATGATCACAGGGTTCCTACACAGAGTATGTGAGACACCATTTATATGACTAAAATATGATACTTATAAACACGAATCACACACATCTTTCTTTCCTATATCTTAGAGTAAAATACAAACCAAGTGATTCATTTTAAAACTCAAAATCTTACATTCTGAATGTTTTGTCTTTTTTGATAGATCTTCTTCTTTCGGTTGCTCCCATTAGGGGCTGCCACAGCGGATTATCTTCTTTCATATCTTTCTGTCCTCTGCATCTTGTTCTGTTACACCCATCACCTGAATGTCCTCTCTCACCACATCCATAAACCTTCTCTTAGGCCTTTCTCTTTTCCTCTTCCCTGGCAGCTCTATCCTTAGCATCCTTCTCCCAATATACCCAGCATCTCTCCTCTGCACATGTCTAACCCACCGCGATCTCGCCTCTCTGACTTTGTCTCCCAACCATCCAGACTTGAGCTGACCCTCTAATATACTCATTTCTAATCCTATCTATCCTCATCACACCCAATGCAAATCTTAGCATCTTTAACTCTGCCACCTCCAGCTCTGTCTTCTGTTTTCTGGTCAGTGCCACTGTCTCCAACCTATATAACATAGCTGGTTTCACTACCATCCTGTAGACCTTGCCTTTCACTCTTGCTGATACCTGTCTGTCACAAATCACTCCTGACACTCTTCTCCACCCATTCCACTCTGCCTGCACTCTCTTTTTCACCTCTCTTCCACAACCCCATTACTCTGTACTGTTGATCCCAAGTATTTAAACTCATCCACCTTCGCCAGCTCTACTCCCTGCATCCTCACCATTCCACTGACCTCCTTCTCATTTACACACACGTATTCTGTCTTGTTCCTACTGACCTTCATTCCTCTCCTCATTTAACTCTCTCCCCTTACCAGTCATACTGCCAACATTTAAAGTTCCTACCCTCAGTTCCACTCTCTTTACTTTCCTCCTCTCCTCTTGCCTCTGGACACGACTCCCCCCTCTTCTTCTCCTTCTTCTTCTTCAGCCAACAGTATCCCAATTTCCGCCATCACCCTGTTGGTTAGCAGTACTGGTGGTGGTCGTTGTTATCCCGGGGCTCGACCAATCCGGTATGGAAATTTGTATTGTTGTCCACATATTGATTTGGCAAAATTTTACACCAGATGCCCTTCCTAACATAACCCTCCCCATTTATCCTGGCTTGGGGCTGGCACAAAGAAACACACTGGTTTGTGCATCCCCTGTGGCTGGATTGTCTTTTTTGATAGGTACATAGTGTGAAATAAACACAAATAAATACAGATAAAAAGTTGGGGTTATCACTGTGATAACCCTGTATACTTGAATTTGGTTTGAAAAAAACTTTAGTCTTTACAGACAGGAGCTCAAAACAGAACATAGTACAATTGACAAGATGGCAGTTTATATGTTTGGCAGACAGGAAGGGCCGGTTTAGAGGCACAGGAGCCAGAAGTGATGTCAGAGGTGTTGAGTTCAGCCTGCTAGTCTGCAGAGGGAGAAAGACAGAAAGTATAAGTCGACACCACCATCTCCCGGCTATTATTTGAGCCTTTAACACTAGAATTACCAGAGCCTATGAAAAAACTCGTAGATCCGTCCCACCCTAAATCGCTTCTCACCACTCCGTCAGCTTCTTTTGTCCTGTAAATGTGTGGATAAGCAGAAAACAGCAAGCAGCCTGCTATCACATCCCCTGACCCCGCACAGTTTTCTCAGCTCAAGTCTGTTTACCTGCGTGTCAGTTGCTTAGTTGTATAGAGTGAGAAGTCAAGCAAAATAACACCTTTTATAAATATTAGATCGTTATTTGGAACACATGCATTTCATGTGTGTTCCGTATCTACAACAATCTATGTATAAATGTTGTTAACACAAAAACGTTTTTCATGTTTAGTAATAATTGACAAAATGTAGACATGAAGTGTATAATGTGTGAAGCCTGAATTCCAAATATCAAAGAAACACTTTCACAAAAGGTACAAATATAACAGAACAAGTGTGCCTCTATTCAAGAATATAACTGCAGAAAAAGAACCCACGTTAGGTTGCGACATTGACACACATTTGCTGTGACGGTGGCGCAACGGTCTCAACTGTTGACTTCTAATCAAAACTTCACGGGTTCGATCCCGGACGAATCCGTTTTGAGAAATGAGCTGCACGTATTTTTACTATTTTAGAATAAAAGCATACATTTGACTCCAGTCTGTAACTGCCGGTGTAATTTATGATACTTGTAAAGGTCAGTTTTGGTTTTTTTTTTATTCAGTTTTATTCTCTCAGCCACGTTCACGATCCCAACACCCATAACCCCCCTCCCTCCACATGTGACACTGCTGTTTTCACATAGATGCGCTATAACAGAGGTCAACTCAGATCATGACGATGGTTCTACATCGGAGCAAGAATGCACTTTTGTCATCGCTGTACTTTGTATATGTACATGGGAAGCTCTGCACTCTACTTGTGAATTTACGCTGTGAATTATACAGTGATCGAATAACATTCGATCTGGCTCTTACATACAAAGGACAAACATTAACATTTATATGTTGCTTAAATAAAAACCAGATCGAATGTTATTTACCTTGAGTTATTTACTTACTTCCTACAGCGTAAAGTCACAAGTAGAGTGCATGCTCAAAAAATATGTGCAATGCCATGAAAGTGCCTGCTGACACTTTAGTACACAAACAATGGTACGAGAATGCAGTTAGACTTTTTTTGGGGGCACATACACCATCCAGATCTAAACACTAGTTTGTAGAGTCGCTTGCATACTGAAGAGTCTATAGCTGCAGGTGGAAGCTGCCATCGCTGTTGTGAGCAAGACCACAAGGAACTTCAAAGCATCCACATAGGGCAACTGTTCACAAAACGTTAAAGGAGAAGTCAGTCTTTTCCAGTAGAGGACCATAATCAGAGATTCAGAGGTGCTAATTCACATCCTACAGGTATGGAAGATTACTTGTGCCAAACTTAAATGCAAACTAACATGTTAACTACATTGCAATGCATCATCAATCAATCAATCAATCAACATTTATTTATATAGCACATTTTCATACAAAAAAAATGTAGCTCAAAGTGCTTTACAAAATGAAGAATAGAAAAATAGAAGACACAATAACAAATAAACATAAGTCAACATTAATTAACATAGAATAAGTAAGGTCCGATGGCCAGGGTGGACAGAAAAAAAAAAAAACTCCAAGAGCTGGAGAAAAAAGAAATAAAATCTGTAGAGATTCCAGACCAAGAGACCGCCCAGTCCCCTCTGGGCAATCTACCTAACATAAATCAAACAGTCCTCTTTGTATTTAGGGTTTTCATGGAAGGACCTGATGATGATGGTCACGTAGACTTCTGGCTTTCAGTCCATCAATGTTGGTGCATCATGATGCTTTGAGTAGGTGGTGGTGGCGCAGGCCGCCGCCACCACAAAGAAACCGGAAAAAGAAACAGAAGAGAGAGTAGGGGTCAGTACGGATTTTGGAGCCACTGTGAATAGTTATTATGATGAATTGAACATACAGAGTATCAGTATTAAGTTAAAGTGAAGTGATAAAAAGGCCATGTTAAAGTAATGTGTTTTCAGCAATGTTTTAAAGTGCTCCACCGTATCAGCCTGGCAAATTCCTATTGGCAGGCTATTCCAGATTTTAGGTGCATAGCAGCAGAAGGCCGCCTCACCACTTCTTTTAAGTTTAGCTTTTGGAATTATAAGGAGACACTCATTTGAGGATCTGAGGTTACGATTTGGAATATAACGTGTCAGGCATTCCGATATATAAGATGGAGCGAGATTATTTAAGGCTTTATAAACCATAAGCAGTATTTTAAAGTCAATCCTTAATGACACAGGTAGCCAGTGTAGTGACAATCATAATTAAAAACATAACAACAAAATGATTGATTGCTTCTCACTGAGGTACATAATCTTTATGTGAATTTCAAATGCAATACAAAAGTGTTTTGCATTTGAATTCATACTGTAGTTTATACATTGCGTCTCATTTCTAAAAGCAAAACAAATATACTGAATTTTAGTTAGCAGTTGCTCTGTGTGTATTGCATTTCAATTCATGACAATGCATCAATCATGGCAGAACTGAATGTAATCAAATAACCAATCAGCATCAAAAGGTGGGCCAAGGGGTGTCAACTGTTGGGGTAGGAGGCATTCCACTTCAAAACATGTCTGTGTTCTGGATGCAAGCTTAGCTTCATCATTGTGAAGTGAATAACTGAAACTCTTATGTTAAGCTGTCTGATTAATGTGTTATGTTTGGCTTAATTCCATTCTTTTTCTGATAGTCCTGGCCGATTTTTGAAAAAGTTTACCATTAGCCAGTACTGTCATCCTCATCTGCAGGTATTTACAACCCACATTTAGGGGACTATTGGTGTATGGAAGCCCCGGTTGATGATCCACATAATTGTAATACTACAGCTCTTCAGGACATTCTCTATTGAATGGGATCTAAGGATGAAATAAAACATGAAATTAGCCTTCTCAGTTCCATCTAATAACAACACAGAAAAGAAAATGAACAAATAGAGTCAAGGCATTTTAAAAACCTACACAGAAATTCCAAAAACATTTATATCATTTGAAAAATGATAATTTTTGTTAAAAATTGTTTCTACAATTTGATAGTACATTTTACCTAAAATAGCTACATGATACAAAAAAAAACTCTGTACTTGTAATTTTTTCATATTATTATCTGTGATATTCCCTATTAAAAAGAACATATGGCACTTAGGAGAAAGGAATTTCAGGAGTCATTTGTGAGGGTGTTCAAAGCAACTATCCTCCCTGATGTACTGAAGTAAAGTTCTGTGCGTAAAGGGTGGCTGCCATCAGCTGAGATGATCAGCATTGCCCTCTGACACACACTTAACCAAATCATCTACGTCAGCGCCAATACTTTAACTGGATGATTAGCAGTCTGATGGAGAATTTTTTAAATTTTGGTTTGTCAAATTGCTAAACCAGGAAATGAAGCTGAAAGTGATAACAGACTGGGTCACACTATAATAAAAGAACAACATGAGGTCCTTCTCCACTTTAAATATTCTGAGTTTGCAGAGGAGAAATAAGGGCTGACTGCATTTAGGCATTCTTTTATATGTGTATTCTGATTAAGAATGTTTTCTAGGTTTCCTAATTATTTAGATTCAGTCACTATTTATACAGCCTCCCCAGAACAATGATGGGTGAACATGCAGATTTTTGTCTCTTAAAGTCAAGTTTCTATTACACTGGCCCTTTCTAGCAACCACTCGACATGGAAGAGAATGAAATCATCATGTACAGTACATCACCAGCTTCTTTCCACCTGTTCAATTAGAAGTGCTTAGTGCTGGGAGAAAAGACTTGTGACTGGAAGACTTTTTGCCCCACCTTTTGATACTGATTGGTAATTTGATTACATTCAGTTTTGACGTGAAGAATGCGTGGTCTTGAATGGAAATGTAGTACACTCCAAGCAGCCACTAAGTAAAATGCAATAGCTTGCTTACTTTTACTTAAGACCGTGATCTAAGGATGAAATTTAAAATGCAATATGCTCTTATATTGTGCATTAAAACTGACATAAAACTGTAGATGTAATGAAAAACAAACAATCATTTTTCTGACATTTTTTTTTAAATATGACATGATAAAACCATGTCCAAATTAAATGCACTATGCGCATATGCATTGCATTACAATGTAGTTAACACATTAGATTTTGGTGCAAATAATCTTCCTTATAAATGCATCGCATTCAGTGGTGAACTATTCCAGTGTGCAAAGAAAATCATTTGAGAAGTCAAAAAGGATAACACCATCTACAAAGACTAGAGGTTCAACTATTAGACTCTTCAAATGCTTAATCTCCAAAAATTGGAAACAGGAAAGGAGACAAAACATACTCTTGGTGGTATCCAACACTTGTACTAAATGACCAAGACTCCTGACACACCAGCCACAAGGTGTCACAGCATATAGGATAATAAGATTTTTTCAAGACTACAAAACACTTGTGAACAGGATTGACAAACTCCTTAATATCTGTGCAAGGAAAAAGGTAGTCCACTGCTCCACAGTCAGGACTGAATCCACATTGCTTCTCCTGAATATGAGGTCTGGCTGTCTTATGGAGTCTTCATTCCAATACCTTTTTAAAAATGAGGACCAATACTCCATCAACCAGTCCTGGAGTGCTGAGCCCATCTTTCATGCAATACAGATGAGGTGTGTTAGCCACAATACCCTCATAATATTCAGTACTTTCCTCATTTCTTTTAGGATCTCATCCACCACTTTGGCATTGCAACTGTGCAGCTATTTAATCAACTGCATAACGACAATTAATGCTTCTGCCACATTCCTACAAAGAGATCCAATCCAGCATGATTAGGAAATCATCAAAGTACTCTTTCTTTGGTTTATATGTTAGAGCAGTCTGCTGTGGATAACCCTAAGAGCAGTGAATGACTCTAGACAACATAGCCATGACCATCATTTTGGCACACAAGCCACCACCTCAAGGTCGCAATTCTTAAAGGGCATATTGCAAAAGAACAAAGTGCAAATTATTCCAATATGCAAAACACACTTAGTATAATGATAATGATATACTGTATAATATCAAGAACTCTGCATTAGGATTTTTTTTGGGAAGGTTAACTTGCTCTTGAGTCAGATTCATTAAGGGCAGGATCTGACTTCCATTCCAAAGAGGATTTTGATAAAGGTTATCAAAAGAATTTTCTGTTGCTATTTTATGGATTAGGTGAAGTTTTTAGGGCAAAGAGAATCAGGAGGCATTAAGTGGAAAGAGGAGATTTATGAATTTTTTTAGACCTTACTTTCTTATCTGGCTGTTTTCATACCTCAGCAGAGTTTGATTAGCAACTCCCAATTCTACGAAATATTAAACTATATTTATCATTTTTAAATTAAAAAATATTAAATATTAAGAAAAACATTTTTCATAGGGCGGCACCTTGGCGCAGTGGTAGCGCTGCTGCCTTGCAATAAGGAGACCTGGGTTCGCTTCCTGGGTCCTCCCTGCGTGAAGTTTACATGTTGTCCCTGTGTCTGTGTGGGTTTCCTCCGGGTGTTCCGGCTTCCTCCCACAGTCCAAAGACATGCAGGTTAGGTGCATTGGCGATTCTAAATTGTCCCTAGTGTGTGTGTGTGTGTGTGCCTGCCTTGGAGTGGGCTGGTGCCCTGCCTGGGGTTTGTTTCCTGCCTTGTCCCCTGTGTTGGCTGGGATTGTCTTCAGCAGACCCCTGTGACCATGTGTTAGGATATAGCAGGTTGGATAATGACTGACATTTTTTATAAAAAATCTGCGGACTGGCCTTATTCTTTTGGTTAACCCTACAAATGATGAGTTTACTGGCTTGTAATAGCTGCCTGGAAGATAACCAAACTGGGATCCACATTTCCATTTATTTAACGTCACATTCTCTTTTGCAATTTGAATCTCCTCCATTGTCAACTGGCTATAATGAATGAGTTTATTAATGGACAGATATTGTTGGTTTCCATTTAAGTTTAATCAGGTTCTACTGTGTGTTTTAAAAATGTTGTATTTATATGTGTATTCAGTAATTAGTATAATCTATACTTGTATTTCTACTGAGAATTGTTCACAGTGCTCTGCACCTGCACTCAATGAAAAGTGCTATATAAAAATAAATTGGATTTATATTGGTATTTTCTTTAGTTTTCTTCCTTTTGACAATAGATAATACAAAAACAAATTAATCAGGTTTTGATGTGAATTATGCACTACATAGTATTTAACCTGCTTTAAATTATGGATGTTTTAAGAGAGACTTCTAAAATTGCTCATGACACAATGGATTTTGGTGAGATTTGAGGCCAAAAAGGGCCTCACAATATTGTGGGACATTGTATCACATTTGTCTTACAGTATCATCCAATTTTACTTTTCAGTGCCCTCTGAACTGCTGTCTGCCTACCCACAGCTGCTGACATGTAAGACAAAGATGTGTTTGCATGAAAGGAAACCCTGCAACCAGCATTGTGCCTTGACTGGACAATTACTTTTAACCCCTTTATTTCTGAATACTGTATTTAACTGTATAAATATACCAAATGAAAATACATTAAATAACCATTACATTGACCAGTAGAGAAAAGAGTCAACATTCATTATTGGCAATTTATTTTTTAAATTGGAGGTCAATTTCCACTTTTTAACTCTGTCATTTTTGCTGTCAGAGCTAAAAAAAAGTATTTGGCTACCAAAAAGATTCAGTCTAGTTCCCGGTTTTAGTTAAGGCACCTTTCTTGTGTTTCCTGTGTCAGCTTTTGTTAGCACAGTCCAGGCTTGAGGGGCATCCTGGGACCCGCTGCTGTAAGAGTAGGCTAATGCTTCACCTTCCATTCAAACACATTGCACCATTAGGCCCTGCATTTGCTCTCCTCCTCATGCTTCTTTCTAGTACCTGTGGGTAGACATATTTTCATGTCTGTTTTTTCTTGACAACATTTCTGCCACAGTGTGACATTACCCATCCATTTTTGAGATCACTGTGTAGTTTAGGTGGGCAAACTTTGATTCCCATTATGTCAGCTTAAGAAGATGTCCCTGCCTGCCCAAACAGCCAATATATTTACATTTCTATTTATACAAGTAGATTTCCAAAAGTTTAACATAATATCTTTAAAATGTGAGAGGAATCTGGAATTCCTTGAGAAATGTTTAATTTATATTGATTGTACATGCTAACTGCATCCAGACACTGACCAGACAGGGTTTTAGACCAATGTCTCTGGAGCTGCAAACTGGTACTTACTGCACTTTTAAGCCATATTATAGTTATTATATACAGTGGGTTCAGAAGCATTCAGACCCTTCACTTTCTGTCTCTTTTATTGTGTTGTACTGTAGATTTAATGTAGTGAGAAGTCAAGCAAACCAACACCTTTTATTGGCTAACTAAAAAGATTACAATAAGCAAGCTTTCAAGGCAACTCTGTCCCCTTCTTCAGGCATGATGTTGCCTTGAAAGCTTCCATATTGTAATCTTTTTAGTTAGCCAATAAAAGGTTCCATTTTGCTTGACCTCTCATTACATCCATAATGGTTAACAAGGTACAATTTAATTTAAAATAGATCAGTTTGCAGTTTGTGGACATTAATCTACACCCAGTGACCCATAATGACAAAATGAAAACATGTTTTTTGCAAATGTTCGCAAATTTATGAAAAATCAAAACCTGAAAAGTCTCATTCATATAAGTATTCAGACCCTGTGCTGTTGCAATTCTAATTGTAGTCAGGTGCATCCTATTTGCTTTAATTCTTCTTGAGATGTGTCCAGAACTTGATTAGAAGCCCCCTGTGGCAAATTGAATCGATTGGATATAATTTAGAAAGACACACACTTGTGTATATACGGCCCACCAATTCACACTGCATGTCAGGACTAACACCTAGCCAAGATGCCTAAGGAGCTCACTGTAGACCTGCGTGATCACATTGTGGTAAGGCAAAGATCAGGACAAGGGGATCAAACGATTTCTAAAGCTTACAGTGTTACCAGGAGCACAGTGGCCTCAATAAATTTTTTTTTTTAAAAGTTTGGAACCACCAGGACTCTTCTGTCCATTTGTCTGTCTGGCCAAACTGAGTAGCCAGTGTAAAACATACAACAAACGCGGATAAAGAGTTGGGGCACCACCTTGGTGACCCCGTATAATTAGATGTCAAAAAACAAAAAAAAAACAATAATAGCAGTATTGTCATTGAAGACCAGAGTTTATTCTTAAACTGGGAGTAGATGGTGGATTTTTGGGCTAAGAAGCCAGGAAGGTGTGGGTCCAGGAGGATGGACAATGGAAGTGACATTAGTGAGGGAGTGGCTGACAATCATCCATTCTGCAGCAGGAGAAGAAAACAAGGCATTAGCACACAGTGATGACTTCTGGTCTGGTGGGTAAGTACTATCACCAAAGCCCATACGCTGTCTCACACGCACATGCCCGTGACACCAGGGAAGAAAGACCTTGGTCAGAGAGTCGTCTACGGAGGAAGAAGAACCTCTCGGAAGGATGGACATCTCAGCAGCACTCCATAATTTGGGTGTTTATGGTGGAGTGTCTAGAGGGAAGTCACTCTAGAGCAAAAGGCATATGACTGTTTAAAGAGCCTGAGGAAACAGTTTCTGTGGTCTGCCAAGATAAAAATTTAATTCTTTCGGCAGAATGCAAAGCAGTATGTCTAGTGAAGACTAGGAACTGCTCCTCACCTACCCAATACCATTTCTATGGTAAAGCTTGCTGGTGATAGCGTCTTGTTATTGGGGTTCTTCTTAGTGGAAAGGACAGGGAGACTGGTCAGAATTGAGGAAAGGATAAATGCAGACAAACAGAAAGAAGTCTTTGAAGAAAATCTGGTCCAGTGTGCAGACAACCTTAGACCAGGGTGACTACTTACCTTTTGCACAACAATGTCCCAAAGCATACATCCAAGACAATGCTGGAGTGTCTTTGGGACAAGTCCCTATAGAATATCTGTGGAGAAACTAGAAGATGGCAGTTTACAGATTCTTCCCATCCAATGTAATGGAGCCTGAGTGGATCTGCCATGAAAAATAGGATAAACTGTCCAACTCCAGGTATGCTCCTACAAATAATCTTCTACAAAGTACTGAATTCAAGGTTTGAATATTAACACAAATGAAAAAATTCAGTTTATAATTTTTAATAAATTTACAAACCTTACTAAAAACATGTTTTCACTTTGTCATTATGGGTTATTGAATGTAGATTGATGGGCAAATATGGCTAATGTATCCTTTTAGAATTCAATCTGCAAAACAATAAAGTGTGATGAAAGTGAAGAAGTCTCCATACTTTCTGAATCCACTGTATACCTGCTGTATTGAGCGCATTTCTGTGTTGCGCTGGAGTCCATCACAGGCAGGGAGGAATAAACCTTAGGACACAATGGCAGCATAAAGATGAAAGACGCCTCACGCCTGGACAAACTTGTTAAGAAGGCAGGCTCTATTGTAGGAGTAAAGTTGGACAGTTTAACATCTGTGGCAGAGCGACGGGCATTAAGCAAACTCCTGTCAATCATGAAGAATCCACTGCATCCACTGAACAGTGTCATCTCCAGGCAGAGGAGTAGCTTCAGTGACAGACTTTTGTCACTGTCCTGCTCCACTGACAGACTGAGGAGATCGTTCCTCCCCCACACTATGCGATTCTTCAATTCCACCCGGGGGAGTAAATGCTAACTTTTTTCATTTTTATTACTATTTAATTTAATATTGTTTCTTTGTATCAGTATACTGCTGCTGGATTATGTGAATTTCCCCTTGGGATTAATAAAGTATCTATCTATCTATCTATCTATCTATCTATCTATCTATCTATCTATCTATC
>JANRMT010062856.1:60864047-60877135 GCA_026402145.1 Polypterus bichir lapradei | reverse complement strand
TTAAAACCAAGCACACCATTGTTTTTCTTGTGAAATTCCCAATAAGTTTGATGTGTCACATGACCCTCTTCCTATTGAAAAAACAAAAGTTGGATCCAAAATGGCCGACTTCAAAATGGCCACCATGGTCACCACCCATCTTGAAAAGTTTCCCCCCTCATATATACTAATGTGCCACAAACAGGAAGTTAATATCACCAACCATTCCCATTTTATTAAGGTGTATCCATATAAATGGCCCACCCTGTACATTAAAAATGTATTGGAGAGACCTTCTTAAAACACCACAGTAGTAGAAACCCAGCATTGAAACACTTCAGTAAAGTTAATTCAAATTGTAGGATCCATTGAGAAATGTTGTATATTTAAGAATGCCTTGACCTCTCTTCAGTCTGGTCCACTAAAGTATTTAGCTGCCCCCTGGAATGGCAAATGTATTTTCAGATCACACCACTGAAACTTCCCTCATTGAGAGGCTGAATGAGGGCACAGAAGGCCAGTCCAGGTTTTGGCAGAATTCACCCCGTCAGTGTTACTGTCTTCTATCTCCCTTGGTTCTCTTTTCCCTTTGTGGATCAGAATACATCTATCTTCTCTACTGAAAGTGGTCTATGGGCCACACAGCAGGCTACTGTATGGATTTAAACTGAACATATCCTTCCAGCTACTTCTGTTTTTCTGAATCATTTAATCCAAAAGTGCAGGCTACCATAGTATATAGTAAAAAATAGAGCTAAACATTTTGTGTAGTAGAACTGGCTACAGCACATCCATCCGTCCATCCATTGTTTCATTATAACAGACGTCAAAGATGCATGACAGTGACCAGCCTTGAATGGGATGCAGGAGTAAAGCTTACTTTGAGAGGGGGATATAGAAAGAAACCCGTTAAGGGTCAAAACCCAAAAGCTACCCCATCTAATCACAATGTAAATCGAAATCAACAACAACAATTGCACCAATGTTTCATTTAAAATCACTAAGGCTAAACAACAATCAAGAAGGACATGCCTGAGTTGCTTAAGCACCGCAGTGGTAACTGTTAGATTCATCTTTATGTCTGAAGTTCAAATTCAGGCTGGCACTGATTTTATTATCTGCTGTGTAGTGTGATGGTTAGCTAGGAAGTCAGGGCAGTTATGCCCCTTAAAAGGAGTTTCCCTACATACACGTGGGTCTGTTTAGCAGACTGTTCTTCCTCCTATAGTCATCTAAGACTACCACCTGCTGGCATTGAATTAGACTGTAGGTTCACATTAATCTATCTATCCATCCATTATCCTAATACAGGGGTCTGCTGGAGCCAATCCCAGCCAGCACAGGACGCAAGGCAGGAACAAACTCTGGGCAGGGCACCAGCCCACTGAAGGACACACACACCAAGAACACACTAGGGACAATTTAGTTTCACCAATGCACCTAACCTGCATATCTTTGGACTGTGGGAGGAAACTGGAGTACCTGGAGGAAACCCACACAGACACGGGGAGAACATGCAAACTCCACACAGAGAGGACCCGGGAAGCGAACCCAGGTCTCCTAACTGCGAGGCAGCAACGCTACCCGCTGTGCCGCCCAGGTTCACATTAAGACAGACGCAATTGGAGTAGGAGATAAGGATGCCTTACCATCCTTTAATTCAGGTTGTGCAGTTCTTAGTCAAATGACTCACAGTTTGAGAGTCCCGGGTTCAAATCAAGACTCATTTACTGTTTGTTTGAAGTTTGCATGTTCTGCCATATGGGACTTCTCTGATTACTTACCAAAGACACCCTGGTTTGAATTTTTTATAACGTTATACTCCCCTGGTTTGAAGATTGCTCCTTGTGATATGAAACATTCAAGGTTTTTTCCTGCCCTGCTGCAATTGTTAATCTATTGGCTCTCTATTTGTTGAAATCAGCGGAAATGGAGAGTGAATGAGGATGCTTTTTTGTCCTTAATAGCTTTAGTTTTACTGTGGTAAAATGGCACAGGTGTTGGCACTGCTGTCTGGTTAGCATTGCTGCCTCACAGTTCCAAAGTCCTAGATTTAAGTCCAGGCCTGCTCACTGCCACTTTTCCCATGTCTGTATGGGTTTCTGCCTGATGCTATGATTTCCTTTTCCACATTTCAAAGACGTATTGGTTGGAATGCTCTTAATTAGCATTGTTTAAGTGCAAGCATATGCCCAGTGATGAGCTGATGTCCATGCAGGGTTTGTTCCTGCTTCACCCACAATGCAAGAGAGGCACAGGCTCCCCACAACCCAGAACTGCATTAGTGGCTACAAAAATAGAAGGATCAATAATGTTCTTCTTTTTTATTTAAACTGGTCGCCTTTTAGCCAGTGACTCCTAAAACAGACCTGCAATGATATTTAATAAAAAAGAAGTTATGTTTTCTCCATGAGTCAAAATTAGATGTGATAGATAATTCAGGATGATATGAGATGAGAAGGCGTGAGAGAAATACAAAAGCAAACAAGCTGGCAGTAATTCATTTTTCTTAATGAGATAACAAGCTGTTTCTGCTAATGATGTCAGCAGTTTGTAACGTTGCATTAGCCGGGCACTCTCTGGGAGGAGGACATGACATCATGGCACCTTTTTCCACTGTCATTAATAAGGCAAGTTTTGCTGTTTCATTAACAACAGCTTCGTCAGCAGCAAAATACGAAGGAAGCCTGGACTCCTGTAAATGAGCTTCAGAGTGCAGAAGTTGATGATTTTGACCAGCCTAATGTAAAATCCATTTGCTAGCTGCAATGCTGTGTGCTATTTGGCTTGCACATCGGTACACCTTGCTAGTTTGTAAAGCATTAGAAAGTCATAAGCAGACTCAATGAGGAGAAGAGGTCACTGGGACCAGACAGCTCATCACTGTCCTATTTATCATTCAGGATTTAAAGGCGTCCACAGTGGAGCTTTAGACCACACCACTGTAGTGCCCTGTGAGGAAAGAAAACACTCCAGACAACATTTTCTTAATGCAGGCAAAAACTACTGACTGTTTATTGAACATACTTAAACTATATACGACCTCATCACCCTGCCACCTCCCACACTGCAGTGCATGTGAGTTGCGTCTTTAGAGGCACAGCACTTCCAGCCACTACATTACTACTTAAAATATTCTACTAATAATTCTTAGCTGAATATTTTTGAAGTGAATAAATGTATCATTGCTATAAAAAATATTCATACTCTTGGGAGTTTTCACATTGTATTGCATACAACATTGAATCACGGTGGATTCCATTTGGATTTTTTGACACTGAAAACAAATCTCGACAACGTGGTTTACATTAAATCTATACTAATAAAAGGCAAAGCCCTCACTGACTCACTGACTCACTCACTCACTCATCACTAATTCTCCAACTTCCCGTGTAGGTAGAAGGCTGAAATTTGGCAGGCTCATTCCTTACAGTTACTTACAAAAGTTAAGCAGGTTTAATTTAGAAATTCTACACGTAACAGTCATAACGGTCAACAACGTCCGCCATGTTATACTTTCTTATTTATGGCCCCGTCTTCACGAAATTTGGTAGGCGGGTTCCCTGCACTAACCGAAACCGATGTACGTACTTATTTTGGTGGCATGAGGCCACTGTCGGCCGCCATATTGAACTTTCCACCGGTCTTTGTTACCTATGGGCCCATCTTCAAGAAATTTGGTACGCGGGTTCCCAACGCTAACTGAATCCTACTTACGTACATATATACGTCCATAGCCTGCAGCTCAGTCACTGTGTGAGGCAGCGTTTGGTCCCCCTTCCCCACGCCTCCCACGTTGTTGGCTGCCTGTCTATATAAGGCCGTCCGTCGCTCCAGTCTCTTCATTCCCTTCCTTGCTTCGCCACAGTATTCACGTCTCCCTGCTGATAACTGCAGCCTTTTTATTTAATCCACGGCTTCTCCGCTGTTTTATTGTTCGTTTATTACGATGATAGTTATTGTGTAGGTATCCTTTATCATTCCAACCATACCCCCATTAACATGTCTATCGAGGTGATCACCATCGATCAAAGAACTGTCACTTACCGAGTGGTTTCCATGCCCAGAGATGATGCCTGCCTTTTCCATTCTCTTTGTTACATATTGCACGGCCATATCAGGCTCACTCTTGATATCCGGAGGAACATTGTGTTTTATGTATTGAATGACTGGGACAGGTTCAAGGTGTGGACTGATGATGGCACAGGAGATAATTATACTACACAGGAGCACTATAAGAATGAAATGCTTAAGCCCTTCACCTATGGTTCTGCATGTGAGTTGATGGCTGCCGCTGAATTGTTCGGTTGTCGCTTTCAAGTGTACCGAAATGGCCAAATATTTTACACCTTTCGACAACCGCCAATGCCTCTTAAACATCTTAGATTCACAGGTGACGATTTGAGTAGTGGACACTTTGATGTTTATGAATGTATAAACTTTGAAAAGCTGGATGCGAAGTTATCGATGAAACCGGTTGTATGCTTACAACGCTTGACAGATGCCGAATATCACTTCAACACAAGTCCTACAAATACTAACATCATTGAAACAAACCATGAAACTCAAACCGATTATGACAGCAGCAATCCAAGCTGTGAGATTTGTGACAATATTGCTTTTCACATGGCCAACTGTACGTTGCATGCTCAAGAGTAAGCTCAGTGCACAGCTTGGTCATATTACAACCGGAGGGCTGAACTGACAGCGTGGCATACAAAGAGATCCTTAACAAATAATTATTGGTATATTTTCCCTCAGTTTAAAAAGGTTTACTTTTCTTCTTAATAAAAACTTTAAGGCAGTACTTCGCTGCTGCGAAGTGCGGGTATTTTGCTAGTACCAAAATAAAACACAAAACGATTCTTTAAGTAACCCCATGAAATCTTCGTTTAGTACAGTGGTTCTCAAACTGTGGGGCAGGCCCCCCTAGGCAGGCACGAAGTAACAAAAAGAGGGGCATGAAGATATGAGAAAAAGAAAACAAGAATCGAAAATATGAAAAATACATCTATTGAAACTAAAACAAATTAACTTAAACTACATTCTGATACTAGAAAAATAAATATAGAGTTAAATAAATGTCGATAAAAGTTAAGTAGGTATAATAAAATATGCATCTATGATGTATCATTAATTAAAAAAGAACAAATTGGTATTAGTGGGCTATTTCAAAAACACATTAGCGGGGGTGCGATTAAAACTGCAAAGGTTGAGAAACGCTGGTTTAGTACATACAGCAAATAGAGCTTTGACTCTCTGTGTCTCTATCAGCTTTGTATTAGCTTTGCACATCTGGACATTGAGATTTTTCCAAATTTGTCTTGCCAAACTTTCCATCTCTGTCGGGCTGCATAGGGATTGTGAGTGAACAGCCTTTTTCAAGCTGAGACACAAATTGTCCTACATTGGATTGAGATCTGGACTCTGACTTGGCCACTCCAGGACATTTACATTAGTTTTTAAACCATTCCTGTATATCTTTAGCTTTATACTTGAGGTTATTGTTTTTCTGGAACGTAGGGTGCAGATTTCTTGCAAAATTCAGTAGGTTTTCCTCTAGGATTTCTCTGTATTTTGATGCATTCATTTTACTTTCACAATCCTTCATTGCCTACTGCCGAGAAGCATTCTCCTAACCTAATGTTGCCATAATTATACTTCACAGTGGGGAAGGTGTATTATTAATAATGTGCAGTGTTAGACTTACTTCAGTGGTTCTCAACCTGTGGGGCGGGCCCCCCTAGGGGGGCGCGAAGTAACAAAAAGGGGGGCGCGAAGATGTGAAAAAAAGAAAACAAGAATATAAAAAAAACATCTGTTGAAACCAAAACAAATTAACTAAACTACATTCTGATACTAGAACAACAAATATAGAGTTAGATAAATGTCGATAAAAGTTAAGTAGGTATAATAAAATATGCATCTACATTTCAAAAAAATGTTATGGGGGGGGGGCGCTGCTATGAAAACTCGGGTCGCAGATACTTAAAGGTTGAGAAACGCTGGCTTACTTTAAACATGAATTTTAGTCAGCTGACCAAAATCCTTAATTTTAGTCTCATCAGACTGTAACACCTTCTTTCAGCTGACAAACTCTAGTCAAGGAGTCATGTCCATTTTTTAGCAGTGGCATTGTCTTTTCCCATCCACCATGAAGCTGCAACTGGTTAAGCACTTGGCTAGCGGTCTGCACAGTCTCTCCAGTCTCATCCCCTGTAGCTTATAACTTCTTGACAGATCTCATAAGTCTTTTGGCGGCCTCCTTCACTAGTCTTCTTACACAATCACTTAGTTTCAGTGGATGGCCTGCTCTATGCAGATTAACAGATGTGCCACACTGTTTCAGTTTCTTAATGATTGATTTAACTAGACTCCCAGGGATATTTAGTGACTTGGATGTTTTCTTGTCTCCATCTCCTAACCTTTGCTTTTCAGTCATCTTTTCACAGAGTTGCTTGTAGTGTTCTTTTGTCTTCATTGTGTAGGTTAGGCCATAATACTGACTCGCCACAAAGCTGACCCTTCTGCATTCAGGCCCATTTCTGCTGCAATCAATTGAAACCCTTCATAGATGATCTCCATTGAACTAATTATGTGTCTTCTAAAACCGCATTTGACCGCACCAGTGATGATTTAGGTGTGTCAAATTAAAGGGAGTGAATGTTCCTGAAATTTGCTTGTCGTTTTATACTTATACTTATTAATTTAGACCACTTTGCAGAGATCAGTTTTCACTTTGACATTAAAGGATCTTTTTCTGTTGATTAATATTAAAAAAGACAAACAAAATCCATTGTGATTCAGTATTGTAAAGCAATAAAATGTGACTACTTCCAAGGGGGTCAGTCTTTTTCATAGACACTGTAAATAAATGTCACCCATGGAAGAACAACATAAGAGGACTGCATCTTTGCAGCTCTTTAAGCTAAGTACATAGTTTTCATCTCTGTCATGCCAGATGGAAATTAAGAGGCACAGAGGTACGTGCAGTCCCCTTGTGTAGGTTGATCCATGACAGACATTATATTTACGGTCATATGAAATATGTGTGCTTATCTTAGGAGTTAAAGAGCAGGACAGTTGCAGGTCATGTGATATAAGCAATCTACACAGTAATTGCAGAAGTATGCACAGCACAAAACTGTAAATGGTGCACACTTTAGAAAAGAACTTTACAAATTGATTGCATTTGATTAATACCAGAAAGGAGCACGGATTCACCTCACCCTTTTGGCTTTATCTCTGTAAATAAGTACACTAACACTTAACACAACATTTGTCTCTGTTTTTCAGGCACTCACCCCTCCCTAACTTCTTATATGCCATTCATGTGCTGGTGAAAGAAACATCTAACTCATTTTAGCATTTGATTCTGTTTATGATGTACAATTTCTTATTAAAAAAAAAGTTTGCTCTCCTGCAAATACATTTAATGTGAAGACAAACAAACTTCTGGATATTCAGTAGGCATTTGCTAAAGCAAATCCCCCAAAGCCTTTTTGCTCTAGGAAATGCATAATAAAATCAAGTCAATTTTTTTACAGTGGAGCTTTAAAATAAAAAATTGCAATGAAAAGGCTGAATTGAATGATCAGAGCACATACTTGAGCTGTGTTCAGCACTGATAGGGGGCTTACCAAGGTGTCATCCTCCCAGTAGGTCTGATAGACCACTTTTGGCAGCCATGTTACAGTTAAATGCCAAGACATCATAACGTAATCCGTGCTTTTTATTCTAGTACAACATTCCTTGCTTGGTGAGATTAATCAAGATCCTACCCAAAGAAATCCATTTTTTATTTTACTTTATTAGTGATATAATGTTTATATGATTACCTAGTGCTTGAAGTTGATGATATCTAATCTAATGTTTATTAAAACTGAATGTTAAAGCTGTTGACTGTTTCCTTCTATTGCTTTATCTGACATTCCTCAAGTATTTTTCGACAATATTTGCTGCTCTTCAGTCATTATTAATTTTTCCTTAACTAATAAAATGTTATCCATACGATAATGATGATCTACCTATCTAACCCTCATCAAACCAACTGAATCCAGTTCAGTATCACAGGGACCAGAGCCCTTCTTGCACAAAGCAGAAATCAAGCCTATGAGTGGTGTCAGTTCATTCATTCTATTGGCAGACATGCACAGACTGTCATTGTGTCTTTTGAGATCCAAAACCCGCAGCAGAAGTGACCCTCAGTGTTGGACTGGTATGTGTTTATAACACTTACTTATTCACTTTCTATCCACCTTTCCTGAGGAGGGTCAGAGTGACAACATGACAAGCTGGACTGACCAGCCAATCCTGTCAGCATCACCTGGAGAATTTCCAGATGTCCTCATGCCAGTCAAGAGATCTGATACCTCTAGAGTGGCCTGGGTCTCCCAGATCCTGTTTTGGAGAAGCAACAGGTCCACTCCGAAGTATTAGTGTTTTTATGAGGAAATAAATGCTGCTCAGATAACTAGCCTGAACAATCATTTTCTTGGATGGACTAAGACTTTGTAAAGTACTATAACTAGAAACTAGGATTTCACTTTCACAACATTAAGCGAACCCCCTCTCTAAAGATAAATTACCAGATTTTTGCACCTAAGGTTTCTACATGCAGGTTACCCAGGGATAGCACTGATAAGTACAAATTAAGGAATATGAACTTATTAGATGTACTTATAAGTGAAGAGTAAAACTGTTAAAGCAAATGAAGAATAAAAGTCAGTGGTGTGTCTCCCTCTGCTGGTGATTCTTGCTGTTTTTTTCAATTAATTCACTTTCTCCCAAAATGTACATCTCAGAAAGTGATGCTTATTTTATTTCAGGGTTTATGGTTCTTCTCACCCCATGCACAGCCACTGAGGCTGCATAGTCTTTGGGCTTTAGCCAGACTGATGAATTCTGTCTCCTTTAATTCCCATCAGATGTTCAAGAAAGCTGCTTGAATATTAATGCACTCCCAGTGTAAATTTATATTAAAACAAACTCCATAAAAGAAACCCAGAACAGGCTCTACTTCAAAGTGATTACATTTCTACTCCCGATTCCACTGCACAGACTATACTGATTTCCTCACCATTGACTCTGGCCAACATCTTCCTTGGCACTTTCTCCTCATGTTATTTCCATGAGCACTCCTTTGACTTTTTTCATCTAATCTTTTTGTCCACATTAATACACCTCAACCTGTGACAAACACCCCATACATTTAAAGTGAACAAAACAAATGTCAACTCCATTTTGCCTGAAGACCTGCTGCCCCCTGAGTCTACTCCATTGTGACAATTTCCCAGGGCCACACTGTTTTTCGCCTGACCCATGAACTCTAGCAATGTACTACAGCAAAGAATATGTATTAAAGTCACCTTTATTGGTAGCCCATGGATATTAATGTCACACTTTAAGGAGATTAAAGTTCTATCTGAACAGTCATGCAGACAGATTTTGAGCCGAAAAGGAGAGATTGATTATTGAGTTATGGAAAGGCTAAGCAGGCTAGCGGCCTGACACATATATTCTGGACCTCTTTCATTAAGTAAGGGAGGTGATGCCATTTTGGACTAATATTGTGACTCCGTCTGTTATGGAATTACAAGACACAAATTCTTTGTGAAGAAAACGTGCAACTCACCAACATTTTGCAGGTGTGCCCAGACAATATTAGATTTGCAGGTGTATCCTCTCCATTGTTGGCCCTCTTTGGATTACCCAAACTGTATGTATAAGTAACTCTGAAATAACTGACTCATAATACGTTTTACAAGTGGTACTTTACTATGCTAAAAATTGCTTCACCTCATTCAAAGGCTGATCTATTGCACGGTTCTAAAGGACTATGTGCAGTTTCTGTGGAAACCTTTCAGAGGGGAACCCTCCCTATTCTTTCATTCCTTAGGATGCAAGAGAGAAAGTAACTGCCTGTGTACTGGAGTAGATGGCTATATAAAACCTGACATTTTTGACAGTGATATGTTGAGAAGGAAGTTGAGATCTCAGAGTACCACATTGAGATGTCAGATATGGTGATAACTGTCCTGAAACCGACTGCTTTTCTGACATTTAGATACTGTTACATTATCTCTGTCTATTAATTCTAGAACAGATACCTTCAGTGTATAAAAGATTAAATAGAATATGGTATTTGTTAAACCTTTTCCAGGGTTTATTTTCTATATTCTTTTATTTTTTTGTAGCGCAGATGAAAAGAAAGATAAGAAGTCTAGAACTGAAAAAGAAAACAATTGGTTTCTTAGACATTTTAATTTATTTTCTTTAACCCTTCTTGAACAATGTCAATGCAACCAGGAGCTTTATGTAGTTAAGGAGCTTTTCAACCCTCTCTCCATCCACTATAACCTTTTAGGTCCTCTTGTCCAACACCCTGGACACTGGAAAAGAATTGAAATAAGTACAGAGACAGCATATTGTGCTCCATTCAAAATTCTTCTTACTGTAATTATACATATTGTGTTTCCTTCTTTTCTGATCTTTCGGGAGTTCAGATTGTCCTTGCCAAAGCCTTCTGGTTCTGCAAAAAGGAGAGTCATTTAATGATTCAGCTGCCTTGGTGCTATGATTCAATCAATCACCTAATGAAAAAGACAGAAATTTTAACCTTTACTCCCCGAATTCAGCGCTGTCGGTTGAAAAATCTGTTCTTTTTATAAAAGGCAGTAATGGCTGCATTTTTGCTATTCTTTACTCTTCATTGTGGCAATCGAGGGAATTCAATCTCTTGTTAATGCTGGGATAATTTGACTAAGCAGTTTCCATTCAAAAGCGGTTGTGTTGTAATGTGACCAGGGAGCCAACTCAATAACTTTAAAATTAATTCAGCTGAACTACATTTATGGTCAGTGACCTGTATTTTAATATTTTAATTTGTTGATTTATATTCTATGTGTTTTCTATTTATTTCATGTGCAGTATTCAAGTTGAGTATTTCTAATATTCAGATTGCTGAAATAGTAACTCAGCTTTGGAATGTCAAAAGATTGCCAACATGAGCCTGACCAGGTGTCGTCACTAACCAAGAAAGAAAGAAAGAAAGAAAATGATTTTACTCAACCTTCATTCGAGCAGATAATGCAAAGTGTCGTGCTAGCATTACAGAAAAAAAATATTTGCTGTTTAATTTTTTTAAATATGACAGCCAAAGCATAGTAAAGACCAAAGAGTGCAGATCTTGCTTAACAGAATCTAGTGACAACTCTACAAAATGCTGTTTAATCCACACCATGCACCATGATGGACTCTGTGCTCACTACAAAATCAATTGCCCTATTGATTTGGTGCTAATTAGAAAAAAAAAGAAAGTTTAAAATAACCTGTACTTTGAGCCTCCAGGAGCATAATGGATTTTATGTGACTAGATATTGATTTTCATATAAAAATTTGTTAATTTATTTACTCATGATAATCTATAGAATGTAAAAATAATTCTACGGTCTCTTAAGTTGTGAAACAGAGTGAAAACTGAAACAGTTTGATTAGGATGTAAATATAAAAATGTAATCATTACAAAAATCTGTTTATTTTATTTGCTTAAATATTAGCTGTCTTATTGAACTCTAATTTAGGCAAGATGTCAAGTATGGTTTTCATAATTAGTGTTTGCCTCAAACCACACCTTAACTCTGAACACTGGGTTTTTGTCTTATGATTTTTTTTAACATAACCCCAATTTCATATGTTGGAGATTGTGTAAGGTTAATACTGTAGATCATGCAATATGTAATTAGTAGAACAAAAGAAAATGGTACTTTTGGCTGTTGATTAGTAAAAAGGTTAAAATACTGAATACTTCCTCAAGTGTTTAAAAGGGTTTGTCAATTACAAGTAGTAAATGTGAAACTGACTGCACAAACAAAGAAAACAACAAGATTATATACAAAAACATACAATACCAGACTGTGAGGATCAGCAACTTGTCTTTTGGTGTCCAATGCAATTAATAAAATTCTAGGTTCGGTCGAATGGACCACAGGCAGTTGTTCCAGTTTGTAATTATTGTGTTAAAATGTGCAGCAGCTTGTTCTAAGATTTGATAAAATAGAGATATGTTTGTAGCATACTGGTAATACTGTAACATTCTAAATTATGAAAACAAAAATCATAATAAAGACCTCTACATTTATTGCATTTTATTTTCAAATATTATAATAAAATAGGTCAGGCTTTTCCCTGGTTTTTCAGTCACCTGTGTCATACATTTCAACTTTCATTACAATTTTATGAAAGCAATCTCCACAATGGTAGACTCAAATAACATGCTTATTTGTCAAGAGGCAACTGATTTCTTCCATGCTTCTTAAAATCCTTTTTATTTCAAATTCCCCATATTTCAAATTATATATTTTTTTCTGATCTGCAAATGTGCAACTTTCATAGACCTAGATTTGCCTGTACTAAAGATTATTTTGTAAAGTAGTGGGTTTGTTTCACAAAATTCTTGGGCAAGCTTTGAAGAGAGAAAATAGCAGAGATCAAACATACTCAAAAACTGCTTTGTTTTAAATTTAAGAAAAGCTAAAAAGCTCATTAACAAAGAAGATGTGCTGAGCAGTTGCAAAAATAGGAATAGTAAACTCTCCAACAAAATGGATTTGTAAAAATGTGATGTTTTATTTTAACAGCTTTAGCTAAAGTGCTAAAAGGAAAATTAAACTCTTTGGAAAATAGGATTTGTAGAAATATGATAATTGTATGTAAGAATCTGAACTCAAAGTACAGCAGGTTGAAAAGATAAAGCAAACCTCTAACATAAGAAACTTTTCTCTCATAAACAAATTATTAAATAGATTGTTGGCAACTTACTTCAATATGCAGCATTACTACAGTCTCATATGGAGTTAAGTGCACAAATAAAATTAATGCCAACCTATTATTTTCCCATATTTACTATAGGTGTACTGCGGTGGGCTGGCACCCTGCCCGGGGTTTGTTTCCTGCCTTGTGCCCTGTTTTGGCTGGGATTGACTCCAGCAGACCCCCATGACCCTGTAGTTGGGATATGGTGGGTTGGATAATGACTGACTATAGGTGTATCTTTATAGCAGGATGTGTGTGTGTTTGTATATATATATATATATATATATATATATATA
>JANRMT010062856.1:60841754-60860755 GCA_026402145.1 Polypterus bichir lapradei | reverse complement strand
ATCTATCTATCTATCTATCTATCTATCTATCTATCTATCTATCTATCTATCTATCTATCTGTCTGTCTGTCTATTTAATTTCTCTAGGTATACTGGAGAAGGCTAATTATTAAGATTCTTATAACTAGCTGGCCCAGTCCACAATAAATTGCAGATTATTGGTCTAACCCTTAAATCTAAGTTCACAAGCGTTATCTAATTTAAATTAATTCATCAGGCTGTAACTACAGTCCACGTTACCTATGGCAATACTCATAGCATGCTCACTAAAGGCCATTATTCTTGATATGTTTTAAGGCGTTTGTCAGATGTATTATGAAATGCACTGCAGTTTTCATTCTGGCAGGTGGCATATACATCTGATACTATAACCTAATAAAAGAAATTTGAAATTAAAAAAAAATTATAAGAAATGAAATAAGGCTGATAAAGGAAGTACTAATCCCATCTGAGCACACTGACTGTCACAAAGATGGAAGTAGCTTATGGTATGACCAATGGGGGTCTTGAAATCGGGTTCCTCGATGTAATTGTGCTCTCCAAATAGCTGTTAATGGAATGTGTTATTTCCATCATTTATTCCTCTTCTCATTTTGCTACATTAAATCGGGTTTATCACTTGAATGTTTAATGGGCATAAATGAGATTAATAATCTCTCTATCATTCTTTTTTATTCTCAAACTTTTTTATTTCAGTTTTAATTTATTAAGTCATAGTATCTTTTTGTCTGCTGTCTCATTATACAACGTAGGCTGCGTAATTCTTACCAGCTGTTCCTGCCAGGCAGTAGTGAAAAAAGAGAGGTCTTGCAGAAAGGTGGCAATGAAACAACAAAAATGCATGGAAAAGATGGGACAATGCTGTGGAGACTTTGGCATAGATGTGGAGGACTGAGCCTCAATGGATTCAATTCCTCATCCAGTCCATCCTACCTCCACACATGGGGCAAAGTAGAGACACCAGCATATGTTGAGTACTTACTTCAAGACATTAGAAGAGGGAAGATACTGGTAGTGCCACAATCACATTTTGAAGATTGTGTCAAAAGTCATCAGTGAAGGGATTACGGGGAGAAAGCAGGTCTGTCTTTTCAAGCATGCCTTAATTAGATGGAGTGAGCAGCTGACCCAAGCAAGAGATATGCAGGTATCTTTTCCTCTGCCAGGGACTAACAGCTGATTGAGGACCAGGAGAGACAGCTGACATTCTCTCATTATATAGCAGTCACTACTCTGAGGCCAGATATTGTCCTCAGCTCAAAAATCACCGAATAAGTTGTCGTTCTGGAGCTTATGGTACCATGAGAAGATTGTATGGCTGTGGCTTTCAAGAGAGAACTCACCAAGTATGAGGGACTAGTCAGTGATTGCAGATAATGAGGTTGGAGTACAAGGTGCCACCAACAGAGGTAGGATGCATGCCGATCCTTGGCCAGAGCCCTTGGGTCATTGGGCATTGAAGGAGGGAAGAGGAGAAGAACCATTAGCAATGCCACCAATGTAGCTAAGAAAGTCTCTAGATGGCTGTGGCTAAAAAGTAGAGGGCCAACGGGCTAAAGTAACCTAACTGCTACCTATCAGAAGCTGAGGCCTGATCAACCTCTGCTTGGTCAACTGAAAAAGAGTGTCTGATGCTGAAAGACCTGAAACACTTGAGGAAACTTGGAATATCACTGAAGATGTGGCCAGAAGCATCACAAGTTGTATTTACTTAGGGTTTGTAAAGAGTCATGTATTGGAAAAATTGAATGCATTTCATCACTGCATGCATTACAAAATAAATTCCAACAAAAGCCACATCGTAAATGATCACTGAATATGCCAAACAAGAGTGTAGTTATCGCATTGTCCAAATATATTATATTGATAAGTCTCTCAAAGTTAAACTTTGCTGATGCATCATGACAAGACGTATTCCAAACATGCACGGAGTGAAACATTCTGTGCTTAGACCTCTTGGCTAAAGTGTGATTTTTCATTACATTGCTTTCCAGTGAATACCCAAGAGACATTACAATCTGCAGATCTAATGAACACATTCAAAGAAACACCTTCATATACAAGAGGTGACCTTCCAGTCCATCTGGCTTGTTTAGCTGGCAGTGATATTTTCCAGGATCTTATCCAGTCTTTACTTAGAAGGCAGTAAGTTATTCGCTTTGGCAGCAGCACCAGTCAGTTTGTCCTCAACTCTTAATGCCCTCTGTGTTGCGTGTTTACTGCTTTTGATCTTTAATATACTCCCATTCATGTATTTCAGTGCAACTAGTCATGTCAAAGAAATCCACTAAATTCACTTTGTGGCAGTTTTAGAGGAATTAGAAAACCTTTGTTTTTGTCACACTGCAGATAGACATTTAAGGTATGAAAGAAATGTTACCTTTAGTCTGAAGAGGTGCCTTTTGAATAAACTCTGAAGTAATGGTGTATTGTTTTGGTGTGGAGACCAGAACTGCACCTAACAATACAAATAAATTCTGAACAATGCTTTGTAAAGCTGGTGCAGAATGACAGATGATTTTGCTCCAAAACAGAATGTGGACCCCCAGACTTCTACCAATTGTTGACTGTATATAATGAAACAATATTGTACTTCAAAAAATGTTATCACCTCCAATGCTTTAACAAATCCTTTCCCCTTTCTTAAACACACTGAATCTCTTCCTTAGAAAACATGGTTGCTTTAAATGGTTTGCCACCAGCATAGGCCACCCCCCGCCACTGGCCATTCCTCAGTGACCCTAATGGAGTTGCGTGTTCTTTAGCGTCTTTCAGTAAGGAGAAGATGAACAGCTCAGTGGCTATAAAGCACCTAATAACAGGATACCGTAAATGGCATTGTTGCCCTCAGTCTCACATTTTATGCACATTTTGGTGTTTACTAAGAAAATAACTAAACATTTAAATTTAAAACTTTTGACTGTGCTGAGCAGATTTTTTAAGTTCATGTTTGTTGACCAGAGCACAGTTACTTAAAGCCTAATAAAACTGCTTGCTATTATTAAATCAAATTTCTTTTCTGCTCATTTTACATTAACTACCTTTTTTATTTAGAATGAAAACTGCCTGAGAAGGAATAAAACGAGCACAGAATTTAAATTCCAACTTTTTTAGTCAGTGTATTTAATCTTGCATAATGGAAACACAAATGAATCCAGGTCAGACAATGCAGCTGCCGGCTGTTCAGCATTTGGAGTTTGGTCATATGGTTGACCTCACAGATGCTGGCCATACTTCATCCGGATGGTTTAGTTTTGCCCCGGGCCTATGTTGTTCTTAAGCGAATTGAGCATGGATGGTGCTGGTCGTAAATAATAAAAAAGTCATTGCTTCCCTTTCTTGTCCCAGTCTTCATGCATTATACATTCCTAGATAGTTGTGATTAGTGCCATCAGAGCAAACCTTGAATTCATCAGTAGCCTATGCATTATTCAGTCTTGATTTGTATGTGACTAATGAAATTTATTCCAAAGTATTAGCCTAATTTTTGCATGGGCTTCCCTCCAAACACACTGGACCTCACTTATTTACAGCAGGCACAGTTTAATGTGGGACCATCACACGTTTTTCTGGAAGCAATGGGAGGAGGGTCTCCATGCTAATTTATGCGGATTTCAGTTCCACTTATCTTGTAAAATGCTTCTGATATTCTACTCAAGAATACAGTGCCATCACTTCTGACCTGGAAAGGACCCTGCCTATTAAATCATTTTCAGTTTGAATCCCAGTGAAATGCAAAATCCACCGAAAAGAATGAGAGTCCTGGAGGTAACACCAAAGCATACAAAAAGATAGCCAGGGGGAGATGAGCAGGAACTAGGAAAGATGGATTTTCAGTTTGATTTAGTTTATATTTATGTAAAGCTTCTCATAGTAAGTTGGCTCAGAATGACAGCTTTGTCTTGCTTACTTTCTTTTCTCTCTCTTCCCCTATCCAGTCCCTGCCAGTCTGATCACTTTACCAAGACTGTCACCATGTAGTGAAATATTGTATGACAGTATGCACAATGTGATTTTATGACAAGAGATGTTAAAGCTTAAGAAACAACAAAAGATCATTTGGTCTATACCAGGTATAAAATCTGATTAATGCTGCATGGCAGCAGACTCTAATGGGGGGGCTGCGGCAAAACTGCAGGTTAAATGAATAGAGCTAGAGGTGTAGCCAGAGCCAGTTTCTAACACGAAGTTGCTCAGGTTAGGCTCTCGCTCACCACCACATTGAAATGGATTATGCAGCTATAGGAATCTATGAATGCCTGGCATGGCCACCATAGTGTTTCCTTTTCAATGTTCATTCCTAATATGTTAGACCCATGGCAACTTTTGTATTTTATGGCTCTCGGATTATGAGAGAGAGATAGATACCATATAAAATCTGGAAAGCACTCAAAAGCTTGACACTCTATGTGATTGGACTGAATCCCAATCTAGCGTTGCCCATCAAAACAGTGAGGAGGAACACCTCTCGTGTAGTCTTTATTGATCAACCAAGTGATTTCAAGTCAGCCAACCATGTACTAATGTCACATCCATTTTTTCGGTTCCTCCCCTAGTTGCATAAGGAGTAGAACCCAAGAACTATCAGAGAAGGGCCTGTCACAACACAGACCTGGGCTCATTAGATGTTATTCCCTGTAGTATAGCATTTATTCATGCAATTGTAGTTCTAGGGTGTTGTACCGTGTTAGCCATTATGGATGTAATGAGAAGTCAAGCAAAATAGCTCATTTTATTGGCTGACTAAAAAGATTACAATATGCCAGCTTTCAAGTCAACTTTTCTGAAGAAGGGGCCTGACTTTCATGGAATTGAGAATTCTGAGAGTATGAAATGCATACAATGCAATTTTTTTTTTGCCATAGTGTTAATACTAATAAGAGTACAAGTGGTTCTTCCTATCAGATGTTGACAGCACTTCACTGTCTTATAGAGAAGCAGATTAAGGAGACCTGGAATTATAAGGCTGACTAAAATAATTCTAAGAGCAGATTGTCTATGACAGAAGCCAGTTGCAAAGTGTACAGTTGTTTGAATAACATTGTCATGGTTCAAGCATGTCTTTGCATAATGCTATTCATGTAGCCAGTGACTGGAACGTATTTCATGTTAATTGGATATGCAAGTAAGACTTTTACTGAACTCTGTACAAGTAGTGTTTTACTGGCCAGTTTTTACTGTAAAGCATAACTGAGGATTTATTTACTTTAAAAAGTCTGTTATATGATATACTTTGACTTATACGTTGACATATTTCCACCTTATAACGTATCTTTTGACTGCTTAGCCATTACATGTGTTTCCCACTAGATTGCTTTTCTCTCTGGTCAGTTAAAAAAGACAATAAACTCATTTAGGCGATTAAGTCCTGCATGATTTCCATGTTTGCTACAATCATAAGCAGTTAGATTTCCTTGCTGATACACAAGTGTCCACCAAAGACCACTTTGCTGTCTATTATGTGACAGTAACTTATATTAGGTTGGTACAGGTCTGTCTGCACTATAATGTCGCTTTATGGACATACAGAATCCTTGGTGTCTGTCAGTGGGGATCATGAATGTTCTCCAATACCTGCATGATTTTCCCTCCTTGTACTTTAGTTTCACACGCACAACATAAAAATGGTTCAAATTAATTTTTGACTTTTTATGAGGTGGGCATAACTGGGCTGCCTCCTTGCTCTTGAATGCTGCTAGGTTAGGCTCTAATCCTGTGACCCCAGATTGGATCAGGGGGGTTTGAAAATGAATGGCGTTGATAAGGTTCAGTTCACTTGAAGACTACTTGTGTAACATAGACAGTTTTCAATGATTAGTGTTTTTTATTTTCAGGTTCTGTGTTTTGCAGAGCCTTTATTTTGAAGTTGACTTCTAACATTTGCATGCTCCCCAATTCTTGAGGTTTAATTAAATTTCAAAAACTTTCCACACTGCTTTTACCTGGCTGCCCCTTAAGCCCCTAACCTTAGACGTGAGTGAGCACACATACGTGGACACCGCAATGTGGTGCCTGTCTCTGGCACAGTTGTGTCACTTAGCTCTGCTGTTTAAAATGCACAACAGCCATTTCCTTAAGAAGCTCTTCTTAATCTTAGTGGTGGCACTTTTTGCTGAGATGGATTTTAAAAGACAGAAAATGTAAAATCCTTTTTTTTCCCATCTGAACTGGTTTAGTTCACAAAATGTTTGTTTTTTAAAAAAAGAGACATCTGGTTGTTAGAAGCTGTATTTAATGTGGCGTGCATGAAAAAGGATTGTATGCTCAGCAGAATTATTGCTTCTGTCTAAAATAGCTTTGTCAAGTAGAATGAACTCAGTGAACAGAACCAGGGCATGGGTTTGCTCCATAGTTCAAGGCTGCTCATATTCTTATCGGATTGCTATAAACATGAAATTAAGATGCAAAGCATCTTTCTTTTACTTTGAGTTTTGCATTTGTTTTCCATTTTATTGTATTTTTATTTCTCAAAATCCTTAAAGTGTTCTTTAGAAATGACATGTCTTCAACACTGATGGCTCAGTGATTGATGCTGCAGCTTCCCATCACCACAGTCTTGTGTTCAAATCTCAGTCTTCGCATTAGCAATTGAATTGCTACTGCACTTAAAATGACAGTAATAACTGTCTTTAATTCACAGAGAATATTCATAACACTGAAAACAGTAGTGGTAAAGACAGTGTTTATCATCCATTTATTTTTTTTCAGACCCATTATTGCATTAGGGTGGCACAGAGGCACAGTCGTCTCGCAGTAAGAAGACCAGTTTTAGTGTTCTGGGTCCTTCCTGCGTGGAGTTTGCATATTCTTCCTGTGTCTGCGTGTGTTTCCTGCTGGTGCTTCGGCTTCCTCTCACAGTCCAAAGACATGCAGATTAGGTTGATTGGCAATGCCTAAATTGGCCCTAGTGGGTGTGTGTGTGTTTTATGTGTGTGTGTGTGTGTTCACCCTACAAAGGACTGATGTGTTGTCCAAGGTTTGTCCCTCCTTGTGCCCTTTGCTTGCTGGGATAGGCTCCGGCCCCGTGACTCTGCTCAGGATTATGCAGGCTTAGAAAATGATATGGTATGGTATATTATTACACTTAAAGCTTTTGGGAGGTGAAGTAAAACTCAGCAATAATAAATACAAAGTGGGAATTCATCTAGGAAGTGATGCCAATCCAGAGTCACTCACCTAATGCTCTCTGTCCTCTGTACTGTAATTGTTATATGTAATGGCTCATATTTTTCTTAATTTCTTGTTATTGTTCTTCTCACACCATCTGTGAAAACATAAATCAGTCATACCTTGACAATTAATATTGTGGTGGACGACTCGGACCCTTGCCCAGCCTGGACACCTCCATGCTGGGAGGACCGGGGAAGCCAGCCTATCAAGAATCAATACCTCCCCTGGGAGGCTAGTTGGCAGCCCCCATAGGTTGCAGTCGTGCCTCAGACTCCCACAGGGCTTCATGGAAGATGGTGTTCTCTACAGCCCTGTTGGGATCCGGCGGTGCCGCAGCTGTTCCTGAGTTTGTGTGGGCGGTTCTTCTGCCACACCTGAAAGTGCAGCCGGAAGTGGAGCAACGAGCACCTGGAGCACTTCCGGGTGGCTTGTATAAGGGGCCAGCAGAGACTGCTTGGTGAGCCAGAGTCGGGAAGAGGGAGACAAAGCTTGCCAAGGAGGTGTGGAGGAGAAAGACAAAAGAGTAAAAGTAAAGGGAAGTATTGTGCAGTGTTGTGCTTTAGACTGTGTTGTGGTTTGTGGGAATCAGATTGGCTGGCCCAGCACTGTTTCAGCCATGGAATGGCCAAATGGGGGGGCAGCTTAATGGATGAGGTCTCCAGGACTCTAAACAAATCCAAATCATATTATGTGATATCATCTACTGTTAAATTCTGCTACGTACTTCTAAAATTTTTATTTGTATACTGTATTGAGGATTTGTTCTGTGTATTGTATTGACCCCCTTCTTTTTGACACCCACTGCACGCCCAACCTACCTCGAAAGGGGTCTCTCTCTGAACTGCCTTTCCCAAGGTTTCTTCCATTTTTTTCCCTACTGGGGTTTTTTTGGGAGTTTTTCCTTGTCTTCTTAGAAAGTCAAGGCTGGGGGGCTGTCAAGAGGCAGGGTCTGTTAAAGCCCATTGTGGCACTCCTTGTGTGATTTTGGGCTATACAAAAATAAATTGTATTGTATTGCATTGTATTGTTACCCACACATGAAGAAAGAAAATAAAAACTTTATTAACAAGTGTGCCTCCTGCATCTGTCTGTGTTGGGTTAAGTACTGGTATAGCGCCATCTACTGTCACAATATTTATAGCTAGGCTATCTTAATCTTTCTTAATCTTTCAGCATGTTTTAAGGCACTGCTAAAATTTTACTCATAACGCAGAAGAATAATCAACACTACTGTTTCCAATCCTGTTAGTTTGTTTCTTTTCCTTTATATTAGTTTTTTTGATGCTTCAATGCTACAGTATGTCTCAAATGGATCAGACACCTCATTGTGTGCCATTTTTATACTACTATGGCAAGAAAAAGAATGTGATTTTCTGAATTAATTGGTCATAAAATGTGATCTGATCTTCATCTAAGTCACAGGTACTGATAAACACAATATGATTAAGCTAATAACATGCAAACAATTATACACATCCATGTCTTTATTGAACACACCCATCAAACATTTACAATGTGCTGTGGAAAATGTATGTGATTTCTTGGATTTGATAACCGGTCAAACTTCCTATTGGAAGTAAAAACCTTAAACAAGTGTTTCCAGTAGCTGTAAATCAGACATGCCCAACATTCATTAGGAATTTTGACATTTTCTTCCTTGCAGAACTGTTTCAGTACAGCATTATTCTTAGAAAGTCTAGCATGAATGGCTGTGCAGTCTTGAGGCAGCAAAGCAGCCCTAAATCATGATGCTCCCTCCATCATACTTCATCATTGGAATGATGTTTTCATGTCGTGCACTTTTTACGCCATGTGTACTGCTGTGTATTCTTCCATGACAATTAAACTTTAGGTTCATTAGCCCAGAAAACATTTTTTCATTTGGATTGTGGAGTGTGTCAGCTTGATACGTGATGTTATTTTGGAGAGGCAATCTTCTTAGCTTCCTGTCCAGAACACTGTGCCTGTTTGATGTTTTGCATATGGTAGATTCAGGACCTGCTTCAGTGTTTCCTTCAAGCCTTTAACTGTTACTGTAGGTTTTTTTTTTTGTTTTTTTAACCACCTCAATGAGTATTCAGTGTTGTGCCTTTTGAGTCATCGCAGCTGGGTTCCCAGTTCTCAGGAGAGTAACCAGAGTAATAAATCATCTCCGTTTATATGAGGTGAGACACAAAAATAACCAGATTGGTAAAAAAATATATATTTATTGATGAATTACAGCATTCTAAACATTGTCATCTTATATATACTCCCCCTCCTGATCTCCACACCGCTCCATACGTATCTTCCATTGATTGAAACAGTGCTGGAAGTCTTCTTGCTTGAGCCTCTTCAACAGGCTTGCCGTTTCTGTCTTCACTTCATCCACTGAAGAAAAATGTGTTCCCTTCAGGTCACTTTTGATTTTCGGGAACAAGTAAAAATCACAAGGAGCTAAGTCAGGCGAATAGGGAGGATGATAGAGGACAGGAATGTTTTTGCCAGTCAAAAACTGCTTTACGGGAAAAGCATTGTGCGTGGGAGCGTTGTCTTGTCTTATCTTGCTGTTCACTTTTTTTCACCCAATAATATAGAGGCAACTCATGTAGCGATTGTTGTGCAAATACTGACTGGGCAATTCACAGGATATACCTAGCCAGTCAGCGGTTTGAGAGGGCGTGTAGGAGGGGATACACTTCTATGATTCACGTCCACCCGACCTCCAGACAGTTTTCCAGGAAAACCCCAAGCCCAGTCTGGTTATTTTTGTGTCACACCTTTTACATAGCTTATCTAACTATGGACTGATGAAGATCTAAACTCTTTGAAATTTATTTATAACCCTTTATTAACTTCAACGGTTCTTGATTTTTGACCTCTCTTTTGTAAGGCATGCTTCACAACAGCAGATGGTTCTTGTGAATAGCAAACTCAAAATGTTTGAGTCTTTTTTAGAAGTCAAAGTAGCTCTAAACCACACTTCCAATCTCATGTCATTGGTTGGACTGTAGATTTGCTAACTCCCAACTCCAGTTAGCTTTTGTGGATGCCATTAGCCTAGGGATTCCCATACAACCTACACTGTAAATGTTTGAATGATGTTCTCAATATGTACAAGAACAATGCAGTAATTTGTAAAGTTATTAGTTCAACCAGCCTGTATTTGTTCATCATTGTTACTTCAATAAAGATTATACCAAATTGTTAGACAAATGTATACATAACAATTTTTTTCAAAGGTTTCACATATGTTTTCTTGCCACCGTAGGTGTGTTACTAGCAATATATCACATGTGTGGCAGCAACCATGAGTTTACCGACTGAAAGGAAAACCAGGACACAAAATGGCAACACAGTGAAGTGACGTTTGCAGGTGTTTTTTAAAAAAAAACGACAAATAAAAATTAATACTATTTTAAAAACAAAACAAAATGGAACAAAACATAATTACAAATACCTTTCTGACATATTTTTTTATATTAAGCAGTTCATCTTTTTTGGAGGCCTCATATTATTTGACAATAGGCAGTGTACAATTAAGCTTTGTGTCAGTAAATGATGACAACACATTTGCGTCAAATGGGAATTCATAGGATATGGCAATTGGGTAGTGATGAATATTATTTTATTGAAAGAAGATACAACCATGGCTTGCTGTAAAAGAGCGTACGGTAGGTGTCAATTTGTTGCTGGTGAACTTTTACAATGAAGTCCTGGTGGGCATTAGTGTACTGCTTTAACCACTGGTACTAAACCTTTTCCACCATTACATCTAAAGTTAGGCTGGGTACTTGGCTTCATAAAGACCAATGA
The DNA here is from genome assembly GCA_026402145.1 of Polypterus bichir lapradei. Lineage (NCBI taxonomy): Eukaryota > Metazoa > Chordata > Cladistia > Polypteriformes > Polypteridae > Polypterus > Polypterus bichir. The sequence continues at coordinate 60,849,790 of JANRMT010062856.1, read as the reverse complement.
TTTGACCACTGTCATACTTATTCAATGTTTGTTGTCAGTAACAAATTAATTCTGGTGCAGCAGTACAAGTAAAGTGTCCCAAAGTCACAATGATCTGGACCGGTCACTTTATCATCTTTGTATGGAAAGCCTGATGTTTGGAGTTGAACAGACATGCAAACCTAATCATTTTCATTTAATTATATTTCATCCATATGCAAAATTCACAGCAGCATGTTGGCATCAGGGGAGTGCAAAACAGGACCATGGTACATGCCATATATGCTATAGGCACATAATATGGTGATGCCAGGAGTTACTGTCTGACAATGCCCAGGTTGTGCTTTTACCTTTCCTGGGGACATCCAGTATACCTGTGGCAGCAGAGCATGTTTCAGGGTGTCTGCCTTTTTAAAATGAAGCTACTGGCTGATGGTACAATGGTATCTGGAGTCATTGGAAGGGTGTGACACATAATTGTGGGTATAGCCCTGCTTGATTGACAATGGTGTCCTGACTTGGAGTTTGATATAAGGCAGTTGGCGTCAATGACTTTGTTGGTCTGGAGTTGCAGGAGGTCATTCCAGATGTTGAGGACTACAGAATTTAGCTTTGAACTGTAAAAGTTCTGCGTGTTTGCTATTCTAAGAGTGCACATTTCTTAGAACTTTTATAAATGATCAGCCTGAATGATGGATATGGAAACTTATAATTCAAAAGCAAATACTTTATATAAACAGCTCCTTCTTCAACCCATTAATCAGTGGGTAACCTGTTATAAATCAGTGTTAGAATAGACGAGTTCCCTACATTTACTATGTCTTAAATGACTGAGCAGAAGTCTTAAAGTATTAAAGTGAAGTTTAGAATCAATCCTGGGCCATGTGAGCCGAAGAAGTCATTGCTAGCATGTTGTCTGCGTGGTTAGGCACTGGAACATAATGTAACATTTTGTCTGTAATTGACTTGATGAATTAATGATCTGTTTAAAGCAAACATGTTTGTTTTTCTAACCTGCTGTCCCTAGGGAAAGAGCAGCAAGCTATTACTGTAAGTGACTGTTCTCTACCAAAAGTGTCGAGACACCCATCAAAAGAAAAGAGCTGCCGAAAGACTCTACAGTAGGAAGAAATTTGGCCCCCGGTGTGCTAATGAATGCCTGAGTGTAACACGGCTCATTCTGCACGCTTGATTCTGCTGTTCTTTCTCTCTCATTTCTGTTTAACAAGTTTAGTCTGCTAACCGTGAGAGCAGACACACTCCAAGCTTTACTTACTTGGCAACCCATATTTTGTGCATTCAAGAGAAATAATAAATAAAGAGCACTACCATCTACTATACTGGGGGAGAAACTGCCCTGAATGCACCCATTGCCCCATTTAATTTATCCCTTTGTATGGGATGTTGCTTCAGTCCCATCCCGGTCAGGTTATCCATACTGTCTTTCCATTATGGCATCCTGATCAGAAAAGGGTCCAACACAGCACTCATACTATCTATTACAAAGTGCCTTTTATGTCTGTCATTCAGCACCTTTCTATATATATATATATATATATATATATATTACAGCAACACTCATAACAGTGACAAAACAATTACATTGACAATCATGTTACATTATTTTTAAAATGTTTCCTTTTATTTTTCATTACTTCTTTAACACACTACTTCTCCGCTGCGAAGCACAGGTATTTTGCTAGTATATCTATCTATCTATCTATCTATCTATCTATCTATCTATCTATCTATCGTGCCTTTTATGCTTTTGAGTCTTAAAAACTCCAAATATGGCTGGCCCAACTCAAAACCATCCCAGAGCATGCACCCTCAAAGTGCCAAGGCCTATAATTCCCAAATGGGATAGCTAAACTATAAGAAAAGACATGGGCCCAAAGAAACAAATGTGATATTCTTAATGTTAAAATTTACTAAAGAAGTTAAAATAAAATTATCTCATTCAAACAAAATTAGAATCAAAATAAAATAACCAAGCAACATATTCCCAAAAAACAAGGAAATGAATACAAAGAAATCAAAAGACCAGTCATCTTGGATACAAGATTTAATGAACAAGCAAAATAACAAATAATGGTAATATGATTAATAGTTAAAAAAATAAAATAAAATAATTGATTTATTATCAATTAAGAATGATTCTTATTGAAAAACAATTAAAAACATTATATATTAACAAATAACAAAGATAAATAAACATCAAAAAAACTAAGGCCAGGGGTAGAGCCCTAGTTAAACCGTGACACTCTCTGTCCCACTTATGCACTGTGCCTAATGGTGACACTAGGAGGCACTCAGAAAACCAACACACAGTTCTCTCCCTGTACAATCTTTAAGTCCAAACATATCAGAATATTTAATGAGAATCACTGTTAAATACTTCTCATAGTACTTTTCCATGTCTTGAATAGTGTCTTAGGCAGAGTTGTGTACTCTTTGCAAATAAAGTCAATCTGGCTTGTTTCCCATTTGTCCCTTTTCTTTCTGTCCCCCTTTTAACCTTTTTATATCACAATAGGTTTCCTCTGTTTCTAGGTGTCTTTTGTGGGGTTTCCTGTAAAAATCCCTGCATTTGGGAGATAAGTTAGTTCCTTCACATCTAAGATAATTGTCCTATCCTGGGAATACTTTTTCATTTTATGTAATGTGAAGACATTCAGTTATCTTGATGTTTTATTCACAAGTGAGGATATAGATGACATTGACCTAAAGGTAAACCATAATTTTGCAGACATTGCACCTGAACATTGTGGTGGGGCATTACTTTGATTTATTTGACTTGGTTCAGGCATGCAAATAGGGTGGCCCTGAAGGTCTCCCTTGGGATGTGTACAAGGTACAGCTCAATGGGAGAAGACCAAAGGGTAGACCAAGGGAATGCTGGAAGCATTATAAGATTACACTCACAAGCCACTTTATTAGGTGCACCTGTCCAACTGCTTCTTATTGCAAATATCTAATTGGCAATCACATGGTAGCAACTCAATGAATTTAGGCATGTAGACATTTTCAAGACAACCTACTTAAGTAAAAACTGTGTATCAAAATGGGGAATAAAAGTGATTTTGAACATGGAATGGTTGTTGGTGCCAGACAGATTGGCCTGAGTATTTCAGAAACTGCTGATCTACTGGGATTTTCACACACAACCATCAACAGGGTTTACAGAGAATTATTTGAAAAAGGGGAAAATATCCAGTGAGCGGCAGTTCTCTGGGTGAAATTCCTTGGTAATGCCAAAGTTTCAGAGGAAAATGAGCAGACTGGTTCGAGCTAATAGAAAGACAACAGTAACTCAAATACCCATTCGTTACAAACAGAAATGCAGAAAGAATCTCTGAATGCACAATACGTTGAACCTTGAAGCAGATGGGCTACAGCAGCAGGAGACCACACCGAGTGCCACTCCCATCACCTAAGAGCAGGCAACTGAGGCTACAATTTGCATGGGCTCACTAAATTTACGAGTCTCATTTTCTACTGCAACATTCGGATGGTGGAGTCAGAATTTGGCATCAACAACATGAAATCACCAGTTCAGGCTGGTGGTGGTGGGGTGATGGTCTGGGGGATATTTTCTTGGCACACTTTAGGCCCCTTAGGACCAACTGAGCATCGTTTAAAATGCAACAGCCTACCTTATCATTGTTGTTGACCATGTCCATTCCTTTATGACCGCAGTGTACACATCTTCTTATGACCACTTGCAGCAGGATGACGTGCCATGTGACAAAGCTCAAATGATGTCAAACTTGTTAACTTAACATGACAATGAGTTCACTGTTCTCAAATGGCCTCCACAGTCACCAGATCTCAATTCAACAGGGCACATTTGGAAAATGTCGGAATGGGAGATTCACATCATGAATATGAAATTGACAAATTTACAGCAACTATGTGATGTTATCATGTCAATATGGACCAAAATCCCAAGGAATGATAACAACACCTTGTTGGATCTATGCCATGAAAAATTATTGCAGTTCTGAAGGCAAAAGAGGGTCCAATCTGGTGCTAGCAAGGTATATCTAATAAAGTGGCCACTATATCCTTTGTATATCCCTTGATTGTCCTGGAAGTATCTTGGTATTCCCCAAGAAAGGCTAGAGGTGGATGGTGGGGGAATTCACGCATGGTTAACCTAGGCAGAATGAAAATGAGCACGGTCATACTTTACACTTTGTTTAATGCTCAACACTACTGCTAGAGCAAGGAATTTATCTATCTATCTATCTATCTATCTATCTATCTATCTATCTATCTATCAGTTGCATCTTTCTTAAACCCTGTTTGTCTCTTTGTAGCCTTTTCCCCATTTGTCTGTGTATGCCTTACAGTAATCAATTATGCTTCTCTGCCACTGCATTGCTGCTCTTCCACATGCACTCCTTTGGATGCTTTATTTATTTATTTATGTATGTATGTATGTATGTATGTATGTATGTATTTATTTTTGTGCTCTTGTTGTTTGATTCAGTTTGAATTCTCATGTCTGTCATCTGGTTATGGTCCCCTGGCAACTTCCTTCATTCTGCCAACCAATGTCTGCCTGTTTCTTTTTTTTAGTTGCTATGTCTGTCACACAAGGCAGGCAATGAGTGCCTACTGAGTTACTGCATGTAGCTTTACAGCACTGCCAGCAGCCATTATTGCCTCAAATATGCTATAATAGGGAAGATTTTGAGACCATCCGTATTAGACAACAGTGAGTATTTCCCTAAAGTAACATCATGGCCAGGCAAACTCCTTCAAGGTTGCAGGCGGTACCTATGTTATTACACCTGCTATCCAGTTTAGAGAATGAAACCACTTTTATTGTTATGCGTGGCTCAGGCATGCAATGGTTCCAGGAGCCACCAGAGGGCAGTATGGTCTTATGGCTCCAAGACTTTGCACACCCATCTCCCTCTCTATCTGTTGTGCACTTTTATTTCCCTACGAGTTATAGTCTTAGCACAAAATGCACCAATAAGCCTGATGTAATTGTTGAAAATTGCATTGTGAGATGGCTCAGCAGCTTATCCATTGCATTTGAGGGACAGCAAAATTAACTAACAGAAAACTGGACAACAAAAGGTTGGGCAATGAGAGCATAGCTGGAAGCATTTTCTTTCCTAAAATGTATTTTGAATCACAGGGCACATTTGCAGCCATAGAAACACTTAGCTGCCTTTGTTTTCTATCCCTCAAACACACACATAAGTTCCAGCTATCGAGCAAAGAGAATCTATCAGAGTAAATATGCTATACAAAAAGCACCAAGACTGACCTGATTGAAACACTACAAACCAGGATTTTGCACTGTGATTGGTTTGCATTGATCTGAGAGAAAAATGCTTTCAATGTTACGCCATAGCATTACGAACAATGTAGAATACACAAGCCTGCACTTAACCAGGAAGGTCTTGTAAAAGAAGTACTTGATTTTATTTATTTGCGAGTTGCTGAAGATTGCACGAGGGAGGCATTGAATGTTCAAAGGAAGTAAGACTTTAATAAAAGAAATAAATCAACAATGTCTTTAAAGAAGCAAATAATGATACTATAGATAACAAGTGTAAGCCTTAGTATTGACTCCCAATCTAGATTTAAAGTTGTTCCACTATAATAAAAAAATAAGATCAGGCCCTAGTGCCTTCTCAGGCAATTTCTTACCTTTAAATTTGTTATGTGTTTTTATAAGGAAGGGGAGAATGCATTGTTGCTCTTATGGTTCTGATTTGGAATTTAATTCTGGGCAATGCAAGGCAATTTTCCATCATGTCCTTTTGATATGCTTCTCTCAACTGAAAGGGTGTGGGGGATGTTTGCCAACTGGCCACCCAACCACAAGTGTTACCTGGTAGGTGACCACCAAATAATCAGAATGCGATTGAGACCTATAGATACTCTGTTAATGGTATTTTAGCACTGCATTTCCTCAGTGTTTGTTTTCTCTACCTTGGTACAAACACACTTGCGTGCTCCAGTCACACCCCCATCCCCTGAAGTTATTGAGTTACTGTGACTGTTGTATGTGTGCCAAAGTTGTATTGTTAGGAGCAAAGGAGCCATTTTACATTTTCTTGGAGTCACACTGAGAGCAGCCTTTCTGCCAACACACTATTTGTTCATTGACATATTTTGTTTATGTGGATATGAGCAATACAGCAAATTATTATACAAGAATCCATTCCCTTTCACTCTGCTCTGTGTATACTTTGTCTTTCAACCTCTGGGTTTTCAGGTTTCATTAATTTAGTGTTCCTAGAATTCAAGTGCATTTAGCAGGCTTCAGCCATTTTCTTTAAGACTGCTTCCCACAAAAGCACTCCCTTGTGCACACTGCAGAATTTATTCAGACAGACTAAAAAGTGATATTTTGTAACTGCAGCAAACGCAAATATAAGACTGGCTGTCAGCGAAAATGCACTCTACCAGTGGGACAAGCTGTCAAATCCTGACGTGCAGCACAACACCCATCCATCCATGTTTCAAACTGCTTAATCAAATATAAAATTTAACAGCTTGTGATAGTAAACATACATTTGCTGGCATGGGAGACCAAACTGATTATTTTTTTCATTATAAACATAGGTCTAAAAATAGGGTTGCATACACCCATGTGAATTTACAGATCTTTAGTATCACCTTTGCATATTTGGAATATTTCATGTTTAGATTATATGTAATTATTTTATTTTTTGTTTTATATTATTTTCATTGCATTGCTTATTGCTATTTACGTTGCGTTGCCTGCTTCCCTGGTCCTAATAGCTGATGTGGTAGTTGCAAGCTCATTTTATAGTGAGATGTGGTGGATGCTACCCTGTCTCATTTTTGAGTTCAATAGGACTCATTGCTGCTAAACTAATAATAAAATAAAAAATTCCAAAACTGTTTAGAACATTTAACAATCAGTCGTCCCTTGTTTGTCTTTTGCTTTATGATTCAGTCTAGCATTTCCAACCTGTGCCATTTGATCTTGAAAAAGCGAGAAACTAATGGCATGAACAGATGTCATACTTATTCAGCATATTGTAAAAAATCAGAAAGTGATAAAATGCTTACAGGTTATTGGTTGATTGCATAGTGTGCATAGGAAAGGGGAGATAATCTACAAGGGTTTTACTGGAGATAAATAAATCCAGGAGCAATTCTGTGGAAGACAGTGTCACTAAAGTACACAAGGTGTTCGGAAATGCCTCGTCCAAAAGGCACCAAAGAGTTCAATGTGAGGATCTGCTAGGACTGTAACTTCTTTAGATGTAAGGAGCAAGTCTAAGAGTAGTAATGGGTGCTTGACTTTAAAATATTAGAACATGGTCTAAAACTGGGTCTCAGTACACCCCGATAACTTAAAAGGTCACAGAATTTTTTACAGCATCCACTGAAACCAGAAATGACTTCTACATTGCTCTGGAACTTAAGAATATGACCTCTGATTCAATATTTGTAGAGTATTGAATCAATGGTTGAGTGATTGGACTGCAACCTTTAAGAGTAAGAGAAGATGAAGAGTTTTAGTGACTAAGGTTGGTTGGGAGAATGCACCCACCACATGACGAACCACCCTGATTGAGATCCGAATGCAACCGTGCAACAGATGACACCTCAGCACCACACTGAACAGCGTGAGGTTTTTTACAGTGGCTAGAGTGTCATTCCTGCCACCAACCCCTAAATTTTCCCTGCTAGTTGAGGACTTGCTTGCACAGCTGGATGCAGATTAACGTCATACCCAGGATGGAGCAATCACAGGTTAAGGGCCTTGATCTGAGGCCCAACAGAGTAGTGTCACTTCTGATGTTTTCTGGGATTGCTGTTCCAATTACTGGTGCTAATCCCTGGCCTCAGAGCCACCACTTCACTTAGTGACTAAACCATCAAAAAATATAATCAGGCTCATTTATGAAGCAAATTTTTTCTCATTTATTTGGGTTTCATTCCACCTTTGTGCTCATAATTCCTTAATTAAAATTCACCTAGGTTTTCAGTATTTTACACATATTCCCTTATATATATATATATATATATATATATATATATATATATATATA
>JANRMT010062856.1:60763841-60826754 GCA_026402145.1 Polypterus bichir lapradei | reverse complement strand
CTCACCTTTAGGCTCTTTGACTGCCTCCTAATCGCACATGTGTGACATGACCCCCCCCTCAGCCCAGACCCCTCGGGTCGGGCGACCTGCACCAAGAGGTCGTGGACACGAGAGAGAGCATCTGCGTTGGCCTGTAAGGAACCTTTACGATAAATGACACTGAAACGATAAGGCTGAAGATGTAAAAACCACCTAGTGATGCGAGGGTTAGACTCCCGATGAAGGGACATCCACTGTAAAGCAGCATGATCCGTCACCAGAGTAAACTCACGCCCCAGTAGGTAGTACCTCAAAGACGTGACAGCCCACTTAATCGCCAAGGCTTCTCGCTCCACCGCAGCATACTTGGTCTCCCGGTCCAGCAGTTTCCGGCTCAGGTACATAACAGGGTGTTCAGCACCATCAACGCATTGGCTCAGCACGGCACCCAATCCTGTGGCCGATGCGTCGGTCTGGAGGATGAAAGGAACAGAAAAATCAGGAGATCTTAAAACAGGTGCTGAAGTAAGGGCCAATTTTAAGTCACTGAATGCTTTCTCAACCGAAATGTCCCATACCACTTTTAAAGGTGCTCGTTTCCTTGTTAAATTAGATAAGGGCGCAGCAATTTCTGAGAAATGCGGTACAAAACGACGATAGTAACCTGCTAATCCCAAAAATGCTTGTACCTGCCGCTTATTCATCGGACGGGGTCAATTTAGAATGGCATCAATTTTGGAACATTGTGGTTTAACAACACCCCCTCCTACTAGGTAGCCCAAATATTTGGCTTCTCTTAATCCAAAAAAACATTTCTTCGGATTAATTCGAAGACCAGCAGACGCTAGCGTGGAGAGTATTGTTTTAACCTGCCATACATGATCCTTCCACGTGCTGGAATAAATGACCACATCATCTAAGTAGGCAGCACTATATGAATTGTGGGGCCTTAGCAGTGTGTCTACCAGACGTTGGAAGGTAGCTGGTGCCCCGTGCAAGCCAAAAGGAAGGACCTTGTATTGCCAATGTCCACTGGGTGTACTAAAAGCGGTTTTTTCTTTGGCGGAGTCCGCTAAGGGAATTTGCCAATACCCTTTCGTCATGTCAAGAGTAGTTAGGAATTGAGCGCTCCCCAGCCGATCAAGTAAATCATCCACCCGCGGCATAGGGTACGCATCAAATTTAGAGACCTGATTAAGTCGTCGAAAGTCATTACAAAACCTCCACGACCCATCTGGTTTAGAAACTAAGACAATTGGACTAGACCAAGGGCTATGACTTTCCTCAATAACCCCTAATTCTAGCATTCGTCTAATTTCCAACTCTACTTCCGCTTTCTTTGCCTCCGGGAGCCTATAAGGTCTCTCTCTGACAATCACTCCAGGGTTAGTAATAATATCATGAACAATCAACGCAGTACGTCCTGGTATCTCGTCCACAACTTTAGGGACGGACAAGATAGCCTTCTCGAGATCTTGTCGTTGTTTGGGTGTCAAATCGGGACCAAAATTAAGACGGGCACATGACATAAAAAGAGAACGAGGCTGATTGGACGAGGGATCATGTTCCCTGTCCTTCCATGGTTTCAGCAAATTAATATGATATACTCGTTCAGTAGGTCGCCGATTAGGTTGTTTAACCAAATAATCAACGAGACCTTTTCTTTCTTTAATTTCATAAGGGCCTTGCCAATGTGCTAACAACTTTGAATGAGAAGTTGGGACGAGTACCATCACACGATCACCCGGGACAAATTCCCGAATGGTGGTGTTTCGGTTATAATAACGGGACTGCGCTGCTTGTGCTTTTTCCAAATTTTCTTTTAGAATCGGTCTGATTTTCTCTAGTCTATCGTGTAATTGCGCGATATATTCAAGAATATTTGAAGTTGGGAGGACCTCCTCTTCCCATCCTTCTTTTAACATATCCAAAAGCCCTCTGGGTTGTCTTCCATACAATAATTCAAAGGGAGAGAAACCAGTAGAGGTCTGAGGGACTTCCCGATAAGCAAACAAAACGAGAGGAAGCAACTGATCCCAGTTTCTTCCATCCTCGTTAACTACCTTGCGTAACATCTGTTTCAAAGTCTGATTGAAACGCTCCACCAACCCGTCAGTTTGGGGATGATAGACAGACGTTTTCAGATGTTTTATTCGGAGTAATTTGGCTACTTCCCTGAACGTCTCCGAAGTGAAAGGAGTCCCTTGGTCCGTTAAAACCTCTTTGGGAATCCCCACACGAGCGAATATCCCTACTAATTCCCGTGCGATGTTTTTTGTATTAGCTGAGCGCAATGGGACAGTTTCCGGAAAGCGCGTGGCATAATCAACTAGCACCAAAATATATTTAAATCCTTTTAACGAGGGTTCCAATGGTCCTACGAGATCGATACCGACTCGTTCAAAAGGGATATCAATAAGGGGAAGGGGAACGAGAGGAGCTCGCGTCCGTCTAGGAATCTGGCGAAGTTGACACTCAGGACAAGAAGCGCAAAATCGCCGGACCTCCTCGTTAATTCCCGGCCAATAGAATCGGAGCTTTATTCTCTCTAACGTTTTGTCGGAGCCTAAGTGGGCTCCTAGAAGGTGAGCGTGTGCTAATTCACACACCTTTCGCCGAAAAGTGCGTGGAATTAACAACAACGTTCGCACTTCTCCCTCGTGTTCTGCCACTCTATATAATAATTCGTTTTTAAGCACAAAGAACGGCATCGGTGGCATGGGATCCAGGGTTGTATAACCCTCGGTGGATACTACTGCATTCCTAATATTTTTTAAGGAATCATCGTTCCATTGTTCCCTTTTAAAAGACGATGGTGTTAATAGAAATTGGGCAGTTAAATCTTGTATAGGGTCTTGCGCGACCTTAAGGGGTGTGGTTTCTGTCTCCACGTCTTCTGCGTTAACTGCACTAGTTCCCGCAGAGGTCGATGGGACATCAATTTCTTCACATTGGGTACCCGTATGGGTCCGTGCTACTGTGGGACATGGCGTGGAGGCAGTCGGAGCAGTATTCTCCATTACTAAGCCTAAATGTTTCTTAGGTACAGTTACGTTATTACCGCTGGTAATTTTATTCCAGTCTCTACCCAATATAACTGGAAAAGGAGGATCCGGTAATACAGCCATGGTCATGCTCATTAGGTGATGATTTACTGATACCACACATCTGGCCGTTTTATACCGGATGTCCCCATGAATACATTTTAGACTAGTTTTTATCCTAGTCCACTGTTGCGGTAAAACGAAACGGGTGGCAACAATGGAAATGTTACTCCCGGAATCAAACATTGCTCTTACCTTCCTGCCATTTATAATAACTGCACCTGTATATGGAAGAGATAAAGGATTAGTCACAGTGGCACAATACCTTTCTCCCTTAACTAATGAGCAATCCATGGGCTCGATGGTACAGTTGGGGGACAGATGTCCAATCTCCCCACACTTGAAACAGCGGGGAAGACTAGCACCTCTGTCCCGTTTACGGACGGCAGGCTCGGGAGCTTGTCGGGTGGGCTCAGGAGTTGCCCCACGTGCCTGTTGGGTTCGGCGAGAGAACCGTTCTGATTTCCCTGATTTGCAAGCCGCCCAGTGACGCTCAGTGATCTGGATTAAGGAGTCCATGTCCTCAAAATTATGTTTCCGTACTTGCTGGGCGATATGGTCAGGGAGGGCATGCACAAAAGTTTCACACGCTAGTAGCTCGGCCATCTTATGTGAATTATTAATGTCGGGCCGTAGCCAGCGACATACTTTTCCCCAGGCTTCAAAGCCCTGGGTTCTTATCGGTCTCTCGGGATCAAACTGCCACTCCCTCCATTCTCTTGCCTGCTGTTCCGGAGATACGGCGTAGCGCTTGAAGACCTCCTTTTTTAGAGCGTCATAATCAGCTGCCTGCTCCTCAGTTAGATCATAATAGGCTCTCTGCGCCGTTCCCTTCAGGTAGGGAGCCAGTATGTACGCCCATTCCGACCTCGGCCATGCGTTCCGCTTAGCGGTACGCTCAAAGATCAAAAAGTATGTCTCGATGTCGTCCGATTCTGTTAATGTGGCGATAGCAATAGGTGGTGGTGGCCGAGCGACCTCCGTCCGTACACCTGTAGCAGCAGCAGCAGCCCGAGCGTTGGCTTCTGCTACTTGGGTCCTTGTCTCACCCATCTGTATTTTTAAAGTTTGTAGATCGGCCATGATGGTGTTCAGAACGGTGTTCAGATCCTGTTCCTCCGACATCTTTAAATAGACGAAGAACAATCCTTGTCGACTACGCCAATTGTGATGATTATTCCTTTCTAAAAGAATACGGCACAATACAAAACAAAGTTTTGGGGACCGTCCCCATATATTGTCTTCCAGACAATTAAAGAAAAAAGTGATTCAGAGTTTTCAAAGACCAAACAATGAACAGTTTACTTGAATCAAAATGGTGACTTTATACATGAAAGGATTATGGGACAGGAAATGGTTGGCAAGAAGTGACGTTGTAAACAGGAACCGGAAACAATGTCATCATGATGGGACGGAAGTGAGGTGAATTGATGGAGCCGGATGTGACGTCATCATGGTGGGCCGGAAGTGACGTCGTCGTGGCCATTTTGGAATCCGGATGTGGAGGAATTATTTTTCTTCAAGTTTTCTGTTGAGCAAAAGAGATTCAGGTAAGTACCACGTGACAACCCTCTATCTCGCGATGTTTCACTCACCTTTAGGCTCTTTGACTGCCTCCTAATCGCACATGTGTGACAATATATATATGTACACTATGGTCTAAACACATACCAGAATGACTAAAAAGAAAGAAAACTTCTGACTTAACTGTCACAGTCACAAAGAGGCATTATGCAAGTGTATTGTTGCTGGTATAAAGCACCTTATTTCAAGAGTCTTATTCATTTTCATGATAATTTGTTAATAAAATGTTTATAGACATTAATGGCTACTTTATAATAAGCACATACCTAAAGTGTTGCTAACAATCTTGGGGAAAGAGATCTTGAAATAAAGAGACGTAACAGTAAATGTTGAGTTCTATGTAGCAATGCTTAGAGAGAACAAAAAGGCTTATAAAAGTGTAAATGAAGCGTAGGAACTTTATGAGTGTTAATGCATCTCACTTGCTTTTGAATCCCCTAATTTATATGACTCCTATGTCTATTAAATACGATGCATTTTTGTTTAATTTATTTATTATTATTTCACTTATCCAGTCTACTATTTTTGTTAGAGCTATTTCAAACTCAGTCTGCATCTCTTAGTGAAAATGCTCGCTTCTTCTCTGCATGGCAGGCCTCTGAATGGTTAGTAATTGTTTCTAAGCACATTGTTGGCTGGAAATGGAAAGAAAATGGGGGTGAGTTAGGATGAAATACCAAGGGGATATTCCATCTGACAAAAAAGGCTTTTTTTGCAAAATTCTGCTTTAGGACAAGTTGAAGTAAAGTAATTCATATGCATCATCTCCAATCCCCTCGTAAAAAGCATTGTTTTGTAGTTCTCATAATTATTCAGCTTGCCTCCCAGCAAAAGGGTAGCAGTTATTAATTTTTTGCTGCAAAGTCTCCACACTGGGTTTTCACCTCAAAGAAAATAATATTTTCTGTCTGTAAAAACAGATCAGCAGGGTTGTATGGGTGGCTTTAAACCATTTGTGTCACAAGGCAATGGATATAAATTGGGCTTTTCTGCATCAAAGGAAAATTCAGTTAGACATGCCTGCCTTTTGCAGATTGGGGTAACCTGAGTTAAGGCTGTTTCCCTTCTTTTCTATCTCTATCTCTGTCTCTCTCTCCTCTCTATAGCCATCCAGCAGAATAAATGGGTAGTACAGTCGGCTGTGGAGATCTGTAGCTCTTTTAGCTGTGGGATTTCAGCTAATGGGCAATTTTTAACATTTTTTTCCTTTTAAAAGGCCATTCAAATCCAAATCCACAACACTGGCACTTTGCCAAGAGTGGATATGGCTTTAAAAGCAATACAAAACGAAGCCAAGACCAATCAAATTGCATTCTTTCATGAGGCCAGGGTGGGTCTACTTCTTCTCTTTTCTTTATAGCTTCACTCAGATACTGTAGCTAAAGTGAGAATTGCTTAAATGTATCTCTGTTGTAATAGCAGGCTTCTATTGTGATCTCGCAAGACGTTGCCTTTAAGATGCAATATTAAACTAAATGCTGGAGTAAGTCTGAGTTTGTCACTGCAGCATGTGTGACTACAGTGTGGTAAAAGAAGCATGTTGATAAGTTAAGAAAATGTGATGAAAATTGACTGTATACTGTGTAAATCTCATTAAAGGCTCCTCATGTTTGACAGTTCATCTGATGTTATTGCATTGAGTGCAACATGATCTTAAAAAAATGAACATGAGAAATTTTACCCATGAGACAAGACATAATGTGGGGCTCAAGCGTACATCCCAGAGGCTAAGGGTCTCATGTTTGACTGGCTCACCTAGCCAGACAAACAAGTGAAAGATCTTGAGGCCTAAGAATGTCAACTGAACTAAATACATACAGCTTCGGGAAGAGATTAGTGATTCGTTTATAAATTATAAGTCAATCAAAGCATTTGTGGTTCTCAATAATGGATGGGAACCATATCTGCTTTTCAACAGCTATACTTGTTTGATGGAGCTCTTTACTAATTAAGTTCTGATTGAACCCCAAAAGCTACCAATTCAGTGTTGTCTCGTTCAGCAATTCAGAGTGCAGCTACTAGTATGAAGAGAGCTTCACTGCTTTTGAAGGTGTTTCTCAATCTGTTCCACATGCCAGTTTAAAAAGAATCAAATTCTCGTCACTGACACTCTGGGGCAGCAATAATATTTAACACAAATTATGGTTTCTCACTAAAGTAACAACTTTTAAAATAAGGCAACATGCTGTTTGAAATATATTTAGGAATGTGTCAACCACCATTATGGTTAAACATTAATTAGAGTTTCTGGTTACAAAAATTGAAAATCCTAATGAAAGCTACCGTGGCTGTTCGTTTGTCTGTCCAGGATTTTAAATGACCTGTACCTCACAAACCATTTCACCTGTTGACTTAAAATTTGGTACACATATACTACATGACATCTACTATCTGCTTTCGGGGTGATGATTTTTATTACTCTTTATTTTTATTTTATTTTATTGTAGAATCAACTCTGGGCAGCACGCAGCAGGGCGGCCGTGCGGCGCATGCGTATGGGTTCCGTTCTCATTCCCTACCACCTTCGCTAATCATTCTTGAGGCAGATTGAAGACTTAAGTGCCAGCTTAAGTGAAAAATTAAAGAAAACGAACTATGTAATTGCAACACAAAAACTAACTTAATTAGTTTTAACGCAAAAAGATGCCGATGAAAGAAGAGAAGCAGCAGGCCGCTATGGTGGAGAAAAGAAGAGCTGCTCAGGAAGCAGCAAGCGCATCAACCTCTAAGCAAACGAATGCTAAACATACAGAGAAAGAGTCTGAAAACTAGGAATGCTCAAGTCAAGTGTATTCACTGCACGTTATCGTGCAGTACACCGTTACTGGTCTTATATAATACATTACCGTGGCTGTCCATTTGTCTGTCCAGGATTTTAAATCACATATTGCTCACAAACAGTTTGAACTATTGACCTGAAATATGGTACATAGATACTACGTGATGTCTACTATCGGCTTTCAGGGTAATGATTGACCTCCCAGGTTATTTCTCTTTTTATTTTTAATTTATTTTAATGTACTGTAGAATCAACTCTCGGCAGGGGCCAGCACTTCCTATACCTCTTCATATCTTAAATCATTCTTGAGGCAGATTGAAGATGTAAGTGCCAGCTTAAGTGAAAAAGTAAGGAAAAAGTAATTGCAACACAAACACTGACTTAATCAGTTTTAACGCGATGCCGAAAGACGAAAGAAGAGAAGAAGTTGGCTGCTAGAGTGGAGAAAAGAAGAGCTGCTCAGAAAGCAGAAAACGCATCGACCTCTCAGCAAATGAATGCTAAACGTACGGAGAAAGACTATGAAAACTATGACTGCTCAAGTCAAGTGTATTCACTGTACGTTATTGTTCATGCGCCATTGCTGGTTTTATATATAACTCTGTTACCAACTTAACAGTTGTAAATCCAATTTAGGGTCATGGTGAGCTGAAGGTTATCCTGGTAGTTTTAGGAAGTATTTAGTCATGAAAAAAGCTCTGGTCCCACACAGGGCACACGCACAAACACACCTATGGAACCTATTAACCAGTTAACCAGATTTGCATGTTTTACTGATGTCAGGGAACAAGCAAAGTATCGAGTGAAAAACCCATATAACAACTGGGTGTGGGTGTTGAACCAAAGATCATTGAGGCAGAAGTTCTAATCTTGGCACCTCCCATTCTTACATTACTAAGGATTTATTTTTTAAATCAAAGAGACAGCTTTGCACTTGCTTGTATACTGGATTAAAATTAAAAAAGCAAATTCATCAGACACTGCAGACCACTAAAAAAATCAATGGCTAGGTATGATTAAATCTAAAAATGCACATTAGAGGGAATTCCTCACGAATAATAAAGAAAAACTAAAAAAGAATTATTTAACATTTTAAGTTTTTTTATTATTATTATAATTCGGATTTTTATTTGTTGCATATGTTTTGCAGTTCTCTGCTTCACTGCACAGTGACCTGTCTGACAGGTGTACCAGCTGATAGACTGGCATTTGCACCCCTATATGCAGTTGCTTTACGATTGTGCTGTTTCTGTGATTTATCTGATTTAATAAGTATTCATTTACCCACACATTCCAGTGTAAAACTGTACCCTAGTCTGTAGGATTCAATAACAGTGTGTAGCTTTCGAAATCAAAGTTTTTGAAGTTGCTTTTAAAAACTACCCCTTGGTCAGTCTTGTTGTACCATATCAATGGATCAGTCTCCCTAAATGCTATAAACGTCCCCAGTTTCTAAACTACCTGTAGCTTGTTATTAGCCATTGAGTAAATTTCCACAATTACACAAGTGTGCAACTCAACAGCTCTAATGATTTTTTTTATGTATTTATAGATTTTAATGTGTAGTGAAAAGAAGTTCTATTGAAATATGAAATCATTCCCCAAAGTGTAGTGATACAGTAATGGAATTAAAATTTTCTATTACAAAGGATCAAAGATGCAAATTGGACGTACTTCATTATGCCATACACATTTATCCTGTGAAACTGCTTTTTTATGACTTCCAGTTAGACTGTTACGTTGCCACTGGCTTGTGGTGAACTTTAACATTAGAAAAGGCTGAAAGAAAATAATTGTAGTAATAACAGTAATTCATTCTGTTTCAGAGCCTTCTAATTTTGATACAAGACTTTTGGGTAGTAACAAAAATAACAATGAAAAAAATGCTGAATATGTTTTTGAAACCATTACACATAATTGGCAGAGTAACTTTAAAATCTGAGGAATTTTTCAAAAGGGCCCCAATTGTTGTACTCAGTGCTTCTAAATCAGCGAAAAAGTGTGGGTGCAGTAAAACCTTTTAAGGTACTTAATACTCCAAATGGCTCTCTCTTGGCTGAGCTGCTTTCCTTATTTGGTGCTGCTTATTCTCTCTGGAGGCTCAGGGAAGTGTTTGTGTGCTCCTGGAGGGTAATCAGCCTACCTGCATAATGGAAGGCGTCAATTATTTGTTATTAGGTTGGGAGAACATGCCGGCTGGTTAAGAGCTTGCAGCAGTCATCAGAATTGCCATGGAAGACGTACGGCACTTATTTGTAACAAGAAGCGGCATTCCAGCAAAAGAGTAGGAGATAATCGTGCTAGTGTCAGAGCTGATTTGCATTTGGCCTGCTGAGAGAGAGATGGGGGGGGGGGTGATTTGATTTAGTTGATAGTTTGGCTGCTCTGGTGTTATTTTGTAGTTAAGGAACCATGTATTTTACACATAAAGGAATTGAGCCACACAGACACCTAAAGTAGGTTATATAAATATGATGTTAGGGAAGCAGCCACAGCACAGTTCCCTAAGTATTAATAATACGTAAGGTGGAAATAAACTATCCAGTTCAGAAAGAAAGGTCGCTGAGGGGATGTGTGTAATCTGTATTCCAGTCTCTTGTTACTGCTGTTGACAAACTGGCATGCTCAGGTCTGTACCCATCCTAATATTGACTATCCATCATCCCCTAATTGAAGTGTTGTTCTGTGCATCGTCACGACTGCAGATTAGCTTTCATGCCTTTAGAAATTACATAGTGCATCTTCAAGGCAATGTCTATGTGTAAAACATCCATCGAGTTCAATGCTGGGACTTCCTTCATTCCCATAGATGGACAGCAATTGATGCTAAGGCAGCTGCAGATGCAGTAAAGAAAAGTTTCTTGGATGTTTTTTCAGGATAATTAATCCCTAGATGGAGATCATTTTTGACCATTCTGCCTATTAGCAAATGTACTAGCAGAGGCTTTAATGTAGAAATGATAGCATGACAGGAACAAGGTTGTAACAGCAACACTTTCTCTGCAGTAATCATATCAGGGACACTACTGAATGCAAGTTTTTGGAGGAAGAGAGTCATAACCTACCTCAAATGGAAGAGCCAACCTTGGGCAAGTTGCCACAGGGCACACCCACTGCTGAAGAATCCATGGCATGTTTTTGTTGGGCTGCATTGAATTTAACTTCTAACATGGCAAAATGTCATTATTACTATATAAATGCTGTATGTTCCTGATATTCTTTCGAACCCAACTCGAATTCTATTTTTCCATATACTGCCTGCCTCTGACCCCACTCATATATTATGTTGCTTGGCAGTACTTGGCAGAGAGATAAAAGCAGAGTGTACCCCTCTATGTGTGGTCCAGCACTGTGTCTAAGCCCCTCTGCGAAATCCTTTAGTGCATTAATTGAGTGCTTAACCCTTCTGCTTGGTTTCACTTTGTATACTTGGACACTTTTGGACATATATGAGTTCATAGTACTGTTAATTTATCAAAGACATTTTGTATTTTATCATCACCCTCATTTTGTGTCTATTTTTGCATAGTCGAAGTTGTATTGTTTATATGACACAAAGATCACATGAAACACAGCAACACTCTGCTTATATAATATGGTGTCACACAAATTCGAAATATCTGAGCACACAAAAAGAATTCTCAGGGAAATACTTGATCTATGTACATGAGGTTAAGGTACACAGGTTAGTGTTAAAAATGTTGCTTCTTTGACTAGGATTCTGTTTTTTGCTCTGGCTTGGGTGTTTGGTTTAGTTTGATTTGCTCCTCTAAGTGGCATAGGCCTTAGTTTTGTACCTCCATGATTTAACGTTATGTTCTCATTTTAAAAATGAATATTGATCCTAATGGTAGTAATGTTTTGTTTTTTTTATTATTTTTGTAATATCATTGCTCTGCAATGTTGTGGTTTGTTTTTGGTCTTTTCTTTTCACTGTGGTCATATTGTTTACAGCAGCAACTACCATTGCCAGTTATAAGGCCATAAACGTCACCTGACTTATGAGTCCACTGAGTCCCACCATTTAGCTGCTACAAAAATCTTATTAAGCTGACAGGTTTTGGTTGGGCTTGAATGCTTTTCTGGCTTTTGAGCTTGTCATATTTTGCCTTTGTAGTTTCTCTCTTTCTTGGTCCATTTTATATTTTTTTTGCCCGTGTAGCCTGCCTTTTTACATGTATCCTTTGATCCCTCCATCTCCTAGTCCTTGTCCTACAAAATTAAACGAATATAACCTGCCCATGCAAGGTTTTTAGTGAATCTGCATTTCTACCTGCCTTTTGAATTGTGTGTCTCGCTTTGTATTCTTCTGTTTTTTTATTTGCCGTTTCTGCTTGTTTTTGCCTACACTCACAATGTGTTTCACTTATTCCCTATATTTCTGTAAAGACAGAAATATAATGACTGTAATGGCTAATATCCCCACTGTCATCTGAACTTTTATGGCTTCCCTCAATTTGCCTGCACTGATAAAATGCACTTTCAATGCTCTTCCTGACCAGGGGTTGCCTCACTGGAGGCATCACTGTCAAGTGCCATCACAACAATATGACAATATGGTTGTCTTTGTCACAATAGTTTTTTTTTGTATACAGATAAAGCTTTTATCTGCGCATGAAATTCAAAGAAATGGTTTAGTGTATCATGTAAAATACATGACACTTAGAAACCACCCTAGTTGCCTTGTGGCACAGAGCCTTGGTTGTCTGTTTAAAGTCAACCCCCACTTATATGGCTATGTCTATGAAGTGACATTTAATATCAGGCAAGTACTTCTATACAATAGCGTAGGTAATTTAGCACCCACCGAAAGAGCCGGTCTCCTTTACACTGTCACTAATGTTTATTTAAAATAAATACTTTCTGCTTACTTAATAATAATCACCATCTTTATGCAATTTCTTTTTTCTCGAACAAATTACCAGCTGAATTTGAAACCTTTTAAATAGCACATTAATGTTTTGCCTCTGTGCCAATATCCAGTGATGGATGTTCACAGGCTCTTCAGGCTATCTAGTAAATCCTACAGGCTGGCTTCTGCCCTCTAACGGTTATGCTGGACATATTAATTATGTCAGTTTAGGACACATCATAGACTCTGAGATGAAGTTATCTAAAACTAAATAAAGATGCATGTAACTGTATCTTGTAAACAATCCTTACTATAAATAGGTGAACAGCCCCCTCCCTCCTCCCACCCTGTGTATCATGCTGCACAGCTGTCTAATGTGAACAAGTTCACTTTGTCAAGCTTTTCACATTCTTGGGCATATTAACATAATCCGCTGATTTATCTGTCCACTTACACATTAATTCATTTAGTTGAGGACCATGCTTCATTGACTACTTATTGTGACTTAAATGCTGTAAATAATGAGGGTTTTTTTTCTACAAAACAATATCTTCATGGTGTGTCACAGACTTATTCTCTGGGTGCCAGAATATAAACTCCCTGGAAAATGACAACTTGAGTATGGTGGCGATGTACACAGAAAACAAATCTTAGCAAAGTGAGTGCAAAGTAACCAACCATAGATTAATTACTGAAGGAAGTAAATGTTTTGTTGAGCCAATTATTTTACATTCCCAATTTAGACAAATGGTGCCAATTAGTCAGACACAACAGACAGAGAAATTACAATTTAAATATGCAATGTGCTATGTTCATCACACTATAAAACTAAATCCAGGAGGTTAGTGTGTGGACAGAATTTAAAGAAAAATCTATAATATTAAAATATATTGTATCAGGGAAGGGAAAGGATATCCCCAATAAGGGATATCTGCTCCTTAAGTCTTTGTGTACCTCATGCTCCAGTTGGACAGTCAGCAACTATAACATCCAGTCCTCACAAAAAGAAATTTTCATAAACATGCCCTTGTGTCTTTGAAGTGCATCCACGTTTCATCAAAAAAAAGAAGGCATGGACGTGTTCCTTTTCTGCAGCCACTTTCATGAATAGTTAATCTGAATCTCCAGAGAGCATTAAGGGGAAGCTGCTTGTTAGTCACGAGACAAAAAAGTGAAAACTAACAGATAACACTATGTAGATAGATCTCTAGACATCTCCATTTTAAGGCAATATGTGAGTACAGTCAAAGGATATTCTCAGTAGCAAAAGTAGGCCATGCCCTTCTCCTTCTTCTTCTTCTTTCCCCCGTTAGGGGTTGCCACAGCGGATCATCTTTTTCCATATCTTGCCATGTCCTTCTCCTTAATATCTTCTAATGAATTGATCCTTTTGTAGTTGAACAAAATCTTCTTTGTGTGATATTTTGGGTACAAAACAATAGGTTAATCGGTCATTCTAAATAGGCCCACTAAGAGGGTGTGTGTGTGTGTGTGATGTGTCTGGTGATTGGCTCAAGTCCCATACAAAATCTGCTATTTTCTGCCTTAGTGGTTCTGGGATAGGCTCAGGTATTTCACATCTGAATGAAGAAGACACAGGGACAAATGACACAGAATGATGAAAGGCTTGACATCAGAAATTTGAAAACAGTGCCTGCTAAGTTTAATTGGAATATAGTAAACTAGCCAACCCGCGGCGTACCATACGGCGCATAATCAGGCCGGTTTTTTAATGATTTTTAAGCACAGGGAGAAAATTAACATTTGAAAAATCGGTAATGTAATAAATCAGCAAGAAAATCAACATTGTAACAATGCACGGAACGAACCAACACACAATCGTCCATGAATGAAAACTGGCGGACCGCCATTGTGCCTTCTCCTGCCAGACGGAGGGATGGGGGTGCACGGCGCTCAGGCGCGGAGGGTGGAACGGAAGGAGAGGAGAAGAACGTCCATTCTGCTCCCTCTCAGTATGTACTGCCTGCTCATGTGCCCACCTCCAACTCGTCACTTGAGTCGTTGTCATCTTTGCACAGTCCAGATGCACCTGTGACTCACGTAGACTTTTCATTGCTCTGTGCGGTTTTGGCTGCTTTTCTATATGTAATCCACCAAGACACCCGACCACGGTAATAGCGAGGTGGGAGGGGGGTGTGTACAAAGGGTAGGGACGTAACCAGTGGGAGCGTATGAGTCGGACTTAGTGGGAATTTCACGGTTTGCAGCCCGAATGGGGTTCAACGGCTTACCCACGCCTCTCTGCGCCGGGTAGACACATGCTCAATCTCATGCATAATTATTTATTGAATGCTAAACACTTCTGGAAAGACAGGGTTGTCTAAAACGGGTTGGTGTGAGAATACAACAGTAAGTGAATGAAAAGATGGAATTCTGGAGAGAGCAAAATACAACACAATAGTGAACCCGTGGCATAACAAACGCAGCATAATTATTTATTGATGGTTGAACACTTCTGGAAAGACACAGTTGTCTAAAAAGGGAGGGTTTGAGGATACAACAGAAAGTGAATGAAAAGATGGAACTCTGGAGAGAGCAACATATAATTGTCCATGAGTGAAGAAGACGAATGTTTGTCGCGGATGCGAATTGCTGTATGTAGCGTGTAAAACAGTTTGCCATGGTGCACGCAGTCGTGCGTCGTAACCGAAAACTCGCTTTTTAAAGACTGCTTACTTCATTGTGTTTTAACCTCAGTTGTAAAGGATTGTTTTAAGGAACCCATGGGATACACCTCGCAAACCGTTTTGCATGCTGCATATGGCGATTCACCTCCGCGAGAAACATGCCTCTATGAACTGTCAATGTGGCTCGGAGGTGCATGTAGCCTCTACGACAGACGAACATAAATGACGGCATTTTTCCTGAGTCATCGCGTCCGAGTTGGTGGGCGTGGCTCTGCGAGTTGTCGTCGTATCCAATGGTCTTGGAGTTGGTGGGCGTGGCTTCTTCCTGCATTCGCCATAGGTGGCTTACTTGTCGGCGGCTTAGTGAATCTACGCCCCTTCCGCCGTACTTTCCATGGGTGTCTTGCTTTTCCATGGGTGTCTTACCTTAGTGAATTATATATATAGATATTTACATGTCCATACATCCATCCATCCATCCATTATCCAACCCGCTACATGTGTTATGTGAAAATGATTTTTTTTAAGGTTCTTCTCTTCATCATTAATATGATTTTCATTAAGTTTTTCGAGGTGTTCTGATTATTTATGTCATTATTTACTACTGATCCCACTAGAGGGTTTTGACATTAAAGTATGTACAGTTTTTTATAATTCAGTGTCCTGGGGCCTCATGCATAACGCCGTGCGTAGAATTCGCACTATAACATGACGTAAGCACAAAAGCCGAAATGTGCTTACACACAGAAAATCCAGATGCAGGAATCCGTGCGTTCACCAACTTCCATGTTCTTCCACTACATAAATACCGGTCAGCGTGAAAAGTAACGCTTGTGCATGCGTGTTCTGTCCAACTCCTCCCAGAATTACGCCTCTTTGAATATGCAAATCAATATAAATAGCCCTTAAGCTCAGTGTTCTGTGAAAAGACAATGGGAAAAGCAAGAGGGAAAATGGAAGAATTTCAGCGAATACCAAGTGGAGGCAAGAAAAAAGGTACTATTTGTTGGTTTAAACAGTGGTATAAACAACAAAAGGAATCGACTGACATAGCGTGTAGGAGAAACTCGAAAACTCAAGTTCACAATGTTGCGCAGTGCCCTAAACAAAAAAGAAGTTGTCAAATATCAAAGTCGCCGTGAAAAGGCGAGTAGTAGCCCACCATCTGAGTTTCATATGAAAGCTTATTAGGGCACAGAGAAAAAAAAAAGGCACAGTGGGGAAAAAGCACAAAATGTCAACTTCAATCTCGAAATGTCCACTTTAATCACATAATGTATTTTGTCATTAAAGTAGAACATCATAAACTTCATCTTAAAATCGTTTAATTAACTAGTTTCTCAAATCACATCGTAAGTAAAGTAGCACGTTAAATGCTTTGTTTTGTATGTGTTCTTCTATGTGCTCTATGTGTGTGAATCACTACATGCTTCTTAAACCAGCTTTCTCTACCTCTGACAGGACACACAATCCATTACATTTGTGATATTACAGCTCTCTGAATAACTAAAATACTGAGATGTATATGTGATATAATTTTCATGATGATAGGAGTTAAAGCATGTTATTAAACATGTGAACACAGTGGTGCAGTGATTGTGTGCGACCTTTGATGAAATAATTTATTGCAGCAGTACTCAGGAGCGGCTCTAGGCTCGTGGCAGCCCTGGACAGAGGAAAAATCGGTGGCTCCTTCGCCCACCAATGTGAATATCATATCTTATGCATGGCGGATGGCCACATCCATTGTGGACACTGCATAGCCGCCTCGTGTTCATGACACAAGCGTTTAACTTTTGCCGAAATTTGCCGCTGCGTTTTTAGCTGTGTCGTTATTTTCTCTTTCTGTTTTATATTCAATATATATTGGTGTGGCGACCCCTGGAATTTGGCGGCCCTGTGCAGGTGCACAGTTTGCACATGCCTAAGGCCGCCCCTGCAGTACTGTTTCTTTCAAATGTACTAACCTACAATTCCTGTCCTTCCTTTTCTTTCTCCAAGTAACCGATCGCCACACAATCATCTCTGTAATGGACGTTAAGCCATCTGTAAGCTTATAACTCTGATTCTTCAAATCTTTTAAGGAACATTGAAATATCTTTGCAGTACATGTTTAATTATTCTATCCTTCACACCAGTCCCAGTGAAGCATACAGTGCGAGGCAGGAACAATCGTGAGCGGAGCGCCAGATCCTTGCTAGCGTAGCAACACCATGTCCTTTAATTATAACAGTATAGATTATTTAAATGAAGTTAAAGTTTTATCTGTATAAAATAATAAACATATTTTTCTGCATTTCATCTTAAAAATGATAATGTCATGTGGTACATGGTTGACCGTTCATCCCGGCCAATACTCCCAGGCCGCCAGATGGAGTCCTCCTTGCAGCATGAAGAAGCCCCGAATGCCAGCAGGGAATTATGGACAGTGGACTTTTAATGCACAGCCCTGCTGGATACCATGGTGGCCGCCAGGAGTCGCTGCAGAGAGGCCCAGGGGCTATTTTCCCTACACCCTGGAAGTACGTCCCAGTCCCAAGGACAGAAGAAATGACGTGCTTCTGGGATGAAGAAAAGGAGTTTTTACCTAACCCGGAAGTGATAGAAAGTCACATGGACTGAGGGACAAACACTTCCGGGTCAAGGACTATAAAGGACTCTGGGAAATCCAAGACGGACAAGCTGAGTTGGGAGGCAGGGTGGCTAAGCGTCTGGGAGAGGAGGATTGATTATTAATTTATTATTGTGTTTATTTATGAGTATAGTGGAGTGTAACGTGCTTGGTGCACACTATTATTATAAAATAAAGTCATATTGGACTTTTATCTGGTGTCTGACGTCTGGTCTGAGGGTTCAAGGGGTCGACAGTGCCCTTATCATTCACAGTCATCATATGTAAATACACTCTTTATAAAGTGGCTCAGGTTGTGCAATATTTTAACTGTACTGCAAGTTTACAGTGAGGTAACTGTACTAATAAGTACTAACAGTTCTACAAGGAGCAGTTGATGGACAGATTGAGTGCGTTTAGAGTTCTTGGGATGAAACTGTTTCTGAACTGCGAGGTCCATACAGGAAAGGTTTGAAGCGTTTGTCATATGAGAAGCTGTTCAAATAGGAAGCATGGCTGAGGCAGCGTGTGCTTGATGCTGTATACCGATAATTCTCTTTCCAATCAGCTGCTCCGAGTGTTGCAGTGAGAGTAATATGGAAAAAGATGATCCGCTGTGGCAACCCCTAACGGGAGCAGCTGAAAGAAAAAGAAGAAAGTGCAGTGAGAGTAACAACGTTAAAGCAGCTATGGTATTTAGAACAGTTTGACCATTGTGTGGATCATTATATTGTTACTGGTTAATTACAATCAGATGCATTAAACTAATAAACAATATCCAGTTAATTTCAGTGTATTTATAAAGCCGCGTCAGGAAAAGAAAGGATAACCACACAGGAACAGTAGCACTGCTTTGACGCTGGGTGCCGCCAGTCTGCAAAACCGAGCAGAGAACTTGTGTATGACAGGGTATGAGGTACCATGGAAATGTGTGTGGCTTTGCGCCAAGTTTAGGTTTTATACATCATGATTTGAAAGTGGAAACGTTCTTATGCAACATTTCTGTGCATATGCACCATTTATACATTAGGCCCCAGGTGTCTACTTGTTATGGGTGCACCACAGGAAATAGGCAAAATGGTTCAAGGCATCCAAAATATAAAAACCAAGCAGGCCAAAATTCTAATCACCATGATCAGAAAGGTACAGTCTAGGGTAGCCTGAGTTTGTACTTTACAGGATAGCTTTGGCCTGAACTGGGCCAGGTGTCTTTTGGCTTCAAAAAGTTCAAAAATGTTTAAGCAATGTCCCAAAATATGACCAAAATGTCTTCATATGGGAGGTGATTAGCGTATAGTCCTGGCATGTAGAGAGACAGGTGACAAAAATATCTTTACAGAGGGAGATTTATTTGCAAAAATCATAAAATCAAGGACTACTTCTTAATGGAATCTCAAAGAGACCTATCAAGGGAGAAATGAGAAAGTGGCCAATATAGTTAAGTGTTAACTATAACAAAAACCTCGACACTTGGAAGGATCCTTCAACATTCATTCTTTATATTGTGACATGCATGCAACCCCGCCACACTACACGTCCTGCTTCAACAGCGCCTTTGCAGCCCCGTCATGCAGAAGTGACATCCATCGGCCATAGATACAGCTTCAAGAGTGACTTCACAGCCCAGTCGCACACTAGATCGTCCACTGGTCATAGAAGGCTCATCACCGCTGACCTCGCAACACCACCGTGCAGAGCATCCCTTGGCCGGGGACCGATTGCCGACCCTTGGGGTATTTTAATTTGGCCAATGACCTGGCCCACTTTCTCTTTGTCCCCTCCCCTTAAGGGTGTACTGTATAATAGGCTTCACACATTCTATAGTTTATGCCTACATTTTGTAACATTTATTACTAAAATATGAAAAGATTTCTGTTTTAACAGTGTGTTTACACAGATTACTGTAGAAACAGAACACACATGAAATTATTGTGTTCAAATTACTATCTATTATTTCCACTCTAAAACTCCATCAGTTCACTCACTCCCAGATAATCAAACAAGGCACGAGCTGGGAAAACTTAGTGAACGTTCTGCGACAGTGGGGGATGGAATAGCCGGCTGCTTGCTGCTTGTCTTAATCAGCACATTTACAGGACAAAGACGCTGATGGAGTGGTGTGAACGGATTTAAGGTGGGCCGGATTTACGAGTTTTCTCGTTGGCTCTGGTAATTCTAGTGTTAAACATAAGTGAGGAAAGGGACCCTGGATAAAACATAACACTAGTCTAATTGTCATTAAGTGTTATTAGTGATGAGAGAAGCAAGACCGGTTTGATTTGTATACATTTTTGTGAAAATAACATTAAAAGTGATTTTGCAAATGATTTTGCAATTTAAAATGCAAAATGTAAACTAAAGAGTTTTTTGAGGTTTTAAAAGTTTATTTCGGGATTGGGAAACAAAGAATAATGCTCCTTAAAGAATTTTTCACACATTCATGTTTACCTGTGTTCTTTTCTACAGGCTACATAATGCATGTAATATGTATTGCATCTGTAAAATCAGTTCAATTTATACCTTTCATTCACATTTCTGCAAAAAAGTGCAGGATTTTTAAAATTTTGACATGCTGTATATTTTTCATACAAAGACGCATCAAAATTAACCATTATGTACATTACTGCGTTTTCTCCAGAAAACTCTGGACCCATGCAGACAAATATTCATCAGAAGTGAATTTTGTTTTTTTTATATATATATACAATACTATATTAATCACATTTGCAGAGTAGTATGAGTGGCTAGAAATATAAGGTGTATCTTGAGAACAATCTGAAAAGCATTGAAGCACATCTGAAGCACTATTGTACTTTAGAAAGAATATATTTTTTAGTCCTACTCTGCAAATGTATTACCTATTGCAGTCAGTGTTCATTAAAGAGAACTTTTTTCTGAAAAAATCCAGAAAGTTAACTTCACCAGAACAGTTTAATGACTTCAATTGTTTCTCATTTTCTCCCCCTCAGATACGATCGGATAAAGACAAAGCCATTCAACTCAGGTACAGCATCACTGGTGTGGGCGCAGACCAGCCACCAGTGGAAATCTTCAGCATTGATCCAGTTGCTGGCAAGATGTATGTGACTAAGCCATTAGATCGTGAAGAAAGGGCTTCATATCATGTATGTATCCCTAAAATTACTTTATATTTTATTAAGTGCTTGAAAGCAGAAGGTTGTATTCAATATTAATAGTCTAAAACTGTCGCTTCCACTTAGTCTTTCCTGTGCAGTCAGTTTCAAAGATGGGTGAGGAAGAATTCCATATGAGATTTTCCGAATTTGTGTTTCAGTGTTAAAGTATAAAAACCTTCTTGTATTCTAGAAGAGAGCGAAAAAACAATTTAAAAATTTTCAACAAAATGTACTGTATCAGTGACAACTACAAAATGCTATTTATTTCTGTCATTCTTTTTGCCGGAGTCAGAGTTGTTCCATAAGATTTCTACTAAGTGACTTGTGTTCACAACCCCAGAGGCTTCTTCTTTTGACCTGTCTGATTGTTTCATAGTGATAAATAAGATTCCACTTTCTGTACAGCATGTATAGCAATACTACATATTTTTGAAAACTTGGAGGCATTTGATAGGTGGGCTCCATTAAGCAGAACTGCTCTAAAGTCATGAACATCTTCAGATTCTCAGTGGTGTTAAATGAAATGGGGAAAAATTACATTACACATACCATACATTGACAGCAGTTCACTATGTACAGAGTGTAACTGCTGGTAAAGCATAAATATACTGTAAACGTCATTGTTGTCATCTCACATATTAATTGTATAATTAACACAATGTAGCTAAAACACAAATGAACTACAATGTGAGTAGTAACTTTGCAGGCTTAAATTAGTACTTGTGATTTTGCCATTCTGTTATCTCTCAGAACAGGTGATTTATTATAAGTGCTCAGTTCTAAACTTGTCATTCTTACTTCTTACATAATTATGCTTGTTGATTTCTTTTTTACACATTTTCAAATATCTGTCAACATCCGATACCATTATAGCTTCCAGATTGTCTTATATGTTGCATTGTTTAACTTGTTGATTACAGGTGATTTCTCATACTAAAATATTTTAAAAAGTGGATCAAATTGTGTAATACATCTGTGCATGTACACATGTGTCTGCAAACAGAAGTCGACTGCGCCGCCAGCAGCACCTTTTTTAACATGAAAAACTGAAGAACCCATTGGCAAGAGTGCTGAGGAGGTGGAATACAAATCTGTTTCCATAATAAATCTGAAAGGACCACTAGATTAGGATTGTCTTCGGACAAACATACAATAAAAGATATCTAATTAAAAAGGATTTAAGTAAGAAGGCAGAATTAACCTTCATTTAAAAGCTCAGTCAGAACAAAAAAAGCAGCTTTTGCAACCACCAGTAATTAAGACCACCAAATTGTTTGAATGCTATTGTGTCAATGTGGAATATGTTTGCTGTTATTCCTTGATTTATTGTTTACTGCATCATAATGGTACCAAAGTCATGCTGTTATCTTTCTTTGTTTTCATATAAAAACAGCCTTTATCAAAGTATCTTCGACCACACTACAATGTCCAAAAACGCATATGACGTACATGTTCACCTACGCTGAGCATGTGCGCACTTACGGAAAAGTTCTTGAAGGGGTGGTAATGCCACTGTCCAAGGGGTATATCACAAAACTGTAGCGACCATTGAATTATTTGCCTTTTGTACATTTATGCAGCATTCAAACTACACAAAACATAATTCAGATGCATTCAAGTAAGCAACACAACCAGCACCATGGAAAGCAGCTCTTCTCTGCCCTCTATGGTAAAATATGAGTTTTTCCATGAAGGGAGACCAGTCAGAGAATGAGATGTTGTAATGAGCAAGATTTAATCAGGGAAAAACTATATAATAAGCATGAGCAAATCAGAACACAATTTGAGTGTACATTTTGGCCCCTCCACATTATAATGCTAAAGCTACACTTTCAGAAGTACTGAGATCCAGAGAGCATTTTGTCAACATTTTTGGGGGTTGATAACGCCAGAAGAAATGCAATAATGGAGACATCTGTCTGTGTTTTTTAAAGTATCAGTGAACAAATTCATGCTAAGTAATTGTTATAGCTTTCAGTACGTCTTGTTTAAAAAGCTTTATGTAATTCAAAACCCATATCGTGTCCATTCCTCTACAAAACAAAAAGACTTTCAGAAAGGAAAGGACAGATCATTCTTAACACAGAGGAACAGCAAGAGCTCAAAAAAGGCATTTGAAAAGAGAAACTGAAAAAAATATATATATATCTACAGAAGTTATAATAAACAGCAAACATTTTTTTTAGTATTACTTCAGTAAAAAGAAGATAAAAGAGAATTTAAGAAACCTTAGGGACACAAATGGAGAAATCACAGAAAATGAGAAGGAAATAGCAAATGAAATGAACAAATATTTCACCCAAGTATTTATAAAAGAAGAAACAAGTGGAATGCCTCATGCAGACGTAAAAACTACTCTGAGTTCATAGATTTTAAAATAGAAGAGTCAAATCCGCTTCAAGCCCTCAAAACATTAAACACCAATAAAACCCCTGGACCTGATGGGATCTTACCAGCTGTATTGAAAGCAATGAAAGACATCTTCTATAAACCCTTATTAGGCATATTTCAGCCATCACTTCAAAATGGGGAGGTAACTGAGAATTAGAAAATTTCAAAAGTGATGAAAGAAATGTCAAAACTGACAGAACATTTCCAGCATCTTGCTGCACACATCAAAAGACCTGAGACTCCTTAGCAAGTGCAGACTGTTCTGGCCCTTCTTGTACAGTGCCAGTATTTTCTCTGACCAGTCCAGTTTGCTGTTTGAGTGAACCACCAGGTACTTGTAGCTCTGAATCACTTTCATGTCCTCCCCCTGAATGGTGACCGGTGTCAAAGGCTTCGTGGCACATTGGAAGTCCACCACCGGGTCTTTTGTCTTGCTGATGTTGGGTCGCAGGTTGTTGTCCCTGCAACACAACACAAAGTCCTCTACAACTTTCCTGTACTCTGACTCATTTCCATTATTAATTCAGCCTATGATGAGTGTTATCTGAAAAATTCTGTAGATGGAAAGTGCTCATATTGTGCTGGAGGTCTGTTGTGTAGAGGGTGAACAGGAAGGGAGACAGAAAAGTTTCCCAAGGTGCTCCAGTATTACATACTACAATTTCTGACACACAATCCCTCAGTCTCACAAACTGATGTCTGTTAATCAGGTAGTCCATGATCCATGAGACTGTGGGATCATCAACATTAAAAGCCTTGAGCTATTTCCTCAGTCAATCAGGCAGAATGGTGTTAAAACACCAGAAAAATCAAAGAAAATGATGCTGATTATTGGTGCCAGCTTTCTCCAAGTTCGATTAGGCTTTGTGGAGCACGTAGATGAGAAGATCCAGATGTTCTAAAAGCAGGGGTCATAGCTATTTTAGGATCAGCCTCTAAAAGGTCTTCATGATGTATGAAGTAACAACAACTGGTCTGATGTCATTGGCATCACTGGAATGCACTTTCTTTGGTACTGGGACCACACAAAATGTTTTCCACAGCTGGTGGAACCTTTTGCAAATTCAAGTAGAGAGAGTACAGGTGCTGAAGGACCCTGCAGAGCTGGCTGGCACATATTTTCAGCACCCTGGGACTGATTCCATTTGGCTCCAAGTTTTCCCAGCTCTCTACTCAATTGATCAGCAGCGACACACAATCCAGGGGAGTGAAGGGGGGCTGTAGAACACAGGTGTGATGTCATTGTAGGTCGTGCAGGGTGTGGATGGAAGATGGGATTCCAAAACCTCTGCAGCTCGCACACAGAAGCTAGCAGTGTTTATAGGGGGTGGCTGGACTGACAAGAAAGAGTCAAACCTGTTAAAGAGCTGGTTCCCTTCCTCTGGATGTTTAATAGCCTGCTTGTAGCCAGTGGTAGTTCTCATCCCATTCCACATTTCCTTCATATTGTTTTGTTCTAACATGTGCTCAAGTTTGTGTCTGCAGTTGACTTTCCCCTCACAGAGCTGCTTCTTCAGTTCTGACTTCACCTGTTTGATTTCTTCCTTATCCCCAGACCTAAATGCTCTCTTCTTCATATTCAGTAGGGCTTTTAGCTCTTTTGTGGTCCATGGCTTGTTGTTGGGGAAAATGGCACACTGTCTTTGTGTTGACTGTGTTATCCACATAAAACTTGATGTATAATGTGATTCACTGGCTCAGTACCTCATTGTCCTGGCTGTGTGACTCACAAAGCATATCTCAGTCAGTGTTTTCAAAGGCTTCCTTCAGAGCCTTCTCAGTTGTCCATACCTAAATGGTCCTGGTGGTGGTTGGCAACCTATGGACAAAGGGTTTATTTATAAATGTAAATGAAATAAAACAGGAAAACCTGACAGAGCAAGAGCCTTGGGAGCAGCAACCTTAATATCAAAGCCCAGCCTTTTACTTGAAGCTCTTCAGGTGAGTGCCAAGTAATTACTGATTTCTCCTGAAGGGCAGTTTAGACAACACCTCATTAGGATATTAAATTCAATAACAAAATTAATGAAAGATAAAAATAAAATGATTCCCAGGCAAAGCTAGCCTGCTGCATGGAAACTATATGCCTTGGTTTATGCCTTTTTGCAATATAACCCAACATTTTATTGCCTTTTAATTGCTTCTGCACATTGTCAAGATGATGAGAATGTTGCATAAACATAAAGCCCTTAATCCTTTTCAGAGTTTGTTTCCTGTAGGTCATTGTTGCTGATCTTGTATTTATGATTAATGGAGTGAATATTTAGGACCTGTTGTATTGGGTTTTATTAGTTTGTTATGCATAATGCAGCATAATGAACAAGTGATTGCATGAGTAAAGGCCTAATAATCGAATTGTTATTGATGCAAAGACATTAAAAGATTGGATTAGATAATATAAATAAATAGATGATACAGATTAAAAATAAAGATGTATTATGCAAGTCCACAATATAAATCCATGGAAGATTTGCGAAAGACTTTCACATTCTGTCAGTTTAAAAAGTGTCTCTAAATGGCCCTTAACTACTTCTGTGTCCTGTGATGCAATGGCCAGCAGCGCAAGCTGAGCTTCAAGGGGTGTCAGTTGGTGCTAAGTAGAATTCTCCTTTTCTGTGGACCTGTAAGTGAGTGATTAGGAAAAGAAATGAATGATTCCTCACATATAAATTAAGCAGATGATATTCCAGTAATGATTCATGATAAGATGTATAATAAACAGTTTTCTAAAACTGTCAAGATATAAAGGGCTCAGTTTGAATAAAACAATAAAAGAAAACTTGTTATAATAAAAGAGCAGATACAGAGTAATAGAAAAAATAAAACCACATATTTTTATAATAAGGGAGGGTTTATTAACAATTAAGAGAACAACAGTATATATACATTATTTATAAAATTTAAATAATTTGAGTAGGTTACTTAAAAAAGTATCAGAAAGCTGTATAGAGTAATGTGTGTTTCCACTTGTTTTAACTAAGGCTCTTGTGCTCTTTTTTTCTTTTAAACATAATAGACCTTTTACCTTCCATCATTTGATGCTGTCACTGTGATCTTTGTACTTTCATTTGAAAATGAAGGCTCTGTTTAAAGAAGGGCTCTGTGCTGTCAAATTTTAACAATTACCAGTGTAAACCCTGGTGTGCACATCTCATCTTCAACACGGATTGGGCAAAAGCACCTTTTTCATTATAATTAAAAAGCCGAGGCCATAGGCACCTATATTAAAGAGAACATGTTGAAATCTTAAAGGTGCCGGGAGCGGCCTCTCTGTCAACTGAATCATCCGTGGTAAACCTGGCTACTGCTGCCAGTGTTAGGCGAACGGGTCGCCTGTGGCTAGATTGCAAGTCCAAGCAGATAATTGCTCAGGAAAATGCAAAAATTAGATCGTAGTGTGAAATTAATGGTTATGATGTTGGGGGACTCAGTGATTGACAAGAAATGAGAAAGGTCTAGTACCATTTTGGTATCACAGGATCCAAAGAATTTCTTGAAGAAAACTGAAGGTGTTTTTCATTTTTCTGTCAGCTTCAAAACATTTTTTTTTCTTTTGTTCATGGAGATCAGTTATATGAATAGGAATTAGCAGGTTAAAGCGTTTCCTGCTGGAGGATCTAAGTGATGTGTCTGGTGAATGCCAGGTTGAATCACCTGTACAAATTGCTAGAGGCAGTACAATGGGCACTGGGGCATCTGGTGCCTGTGATGCACTGGGCACAGTAAGTCCTTCAGGGCATCTGGTGTCTGTGATAAACAAATGGTTTCTCTCTAAAATGTTTATATGATGTGATTTTTTTGTCAGCACCATTTACACAGCAAACTTAATTATGGAAGAAGTCTTAGTAACTGAACAAAAAGCAAAAACATATTGTGCTTTAAAAATATTGTGAACAGCTGGTACATTTAGTTGACTTTTTAACGAATACAGTCTCCAATGTTACCCCCAAAGGATCTTTTTAAAAGTAGTGCAATAACAGCCATGTGCATGATGCCATGCACTACTTACATTAAGATGTCATGGAGGTCAGAACACTACCTTCTGGTGATTTGACCTGCTCTAACCTGAGTTTGTACCAGGATTTCTGAGATTGTGTGTGTTTTTTTTTTTTTATTTTATTATTTTATCAACAAAGCATTGTCTGCTTAACGCTCCAGTGGCAGCAGAGAAAATTCATATTGGACAATTCTAGTATGATTAAATCTGACAATGTGCTTAGAAAAGAATGGTGCCAACTATAGAGTGAGGAACATGGTGTGTTTTTTTTCTTAATTAAACTGGTTCTTGGCGCTTGTGAAGAGTACTATAGATCTTAATGAGTAAATCTATCTAATACAATGCTTTTTATATCTACCTATCTATCAATGTATATATCTATTTGAACAAGATCATCAACAAAAATAAAATGCTTTTCAATACTGATTTTTTGTCAATATTTTTTGACTTACCCATTAACTACAGCATTTTTTTCTGCATGGTGGCGCAGTGGGTAGTGCTGCTGCCTTGCAGTAAGGAGACCTGGGTTCGCTTCCCAGGTCCTCTCTGTGTGGAGTTTGCATGTTCTCCCCGTGTCTGCGTAGGTTTCCTCTGGTTGCACCAGTTTCCTCCCACAGTCCACAGTGCTTGGTGTGTGTGTGTGTGTCCTGCGGTGGGCTGGCACCCTGCCTGGGGATTTGTTCCTGCCTTGCGCCCTGTGTTGGCTGGGATTGTCTCCAGCAGACCCCCCTGAAATTGTGTTAGGATATAACGGGTTGGAAAATGACTGACTGACTAATAATTTGTCATTTTTGTAATATTTACTACGGCAGATAATGTTATTTGGATACCTGAGGTTAACGAACAGCCTACACAATTACATTCCCTTTTTGCTGCTTCCATTGTACCAAATGATTTTCACATTTTGATACTAAATTGTGTCCCTCTCTCCGTTAATTTTCAGAGCCAAATTCAGGGTCAAATGAATCTCGAATATATTGCAATAGCAGTGGTCCTAAGGCATGAGCCAGCCATGCAGATCATACTTTCATGGTGTACACCACCACATTCACTCATATTAGACCAGTTTAGAGTTACCTGCTAACTTAGCAAATGTGTCTTTGGAATGTGGGTGAAAAATGGAATAGCCAGAGAAAACCCTCAACAGATACAGAGATAACATTCAAACATCAGAAATATAGTAGCTGGCCAAAATTTGAATTTGTTCTTCAAGAGCCGACCCGTCCACTGTGCCACACGGGTGAAAAATAACAATAGGGTTATTCATTTTTATATAAGCTGCCTGACTTTGGGTCTGGATTGTATGCAGCCTTCTGCTTTTATTGATTTTTATCCTACTTCAATTTGAAAATAACACACTACTTTCACTGACGGCCGTGTTTACTGTTACTATGTGTTTTTATGCACAAATGTCTGTCAGTTTGTTATGGAATTCTATACTAGTATCCTATTTTTGCCAACTTAAGAAGTCCATGATCTGTTAACTCCGAATAAAAAAGCCTGAAGAAAAATTAAAAGATTTTCATCCATTGCCACTTTCATGCTATCTTGGGTTCACTCCTGAGACTTGTTCATCTTGATCAGTAGCTCTGTCTATCACAGGTTCTTTTCTTCTGATTTTCTCATGCATCTATGTGGACTTTGCAAGTTCTCCCCGACTCTGTGGGCTTTCTTCTGGGTACTGTTTTATTTTTTTACCACATCGTAAAAAATGCACAGATTTGATTAGCTAGCAATTTTAAATTTATGTGATTGTATGCACCATCTACAGGTTTGGTTCTTAAATTGTATCCAGTACTTCCAGTATAGGATCCAGCCTCCCTAGTACTCTGAACTGGATTAAATAAGTTTAAGAATATTGTGTTGCATTGTTTTGCTT
Source organism: Polypterus bichir lapradei (assembly GCA_026402145.1). Taxonomy (NCBI): domain Eukaryota; kingdom Metazoa; phylum Chordata; class Cladistia; order Polypteriformes; family Polypteridae; genus Polypterus; species Polypterus bichir. The sequence goes on along the minus strand of JANRMT010062856.1, from coordinate 60,797,793 downwards.
TATTTCTTGATATCCACATCAGTGCTTCTTCATTGCTCAACCTTTGCGCCTGATTTCTCTGCTGAATGTCTTTATTTTAATAGATGATGGCCAGATGTCTTCTATGTGTTCCAATTTCCACATTGTCTCTCTCGAGAGAAATCTTCTAGGCTGAGATAAACAGTGGGAGACTTTGTATTGACTTACTAAGAATTGACTTCTGCTTTAGTGAATAGCTAAATCAGTATTTGTGTAGAGTGTTTGTTAGCTATATATATACTTTATGTCATGCTATATATCTCAAAGGCTTTTATACTTTTATAAATTTTGTCACATATTTGCATGAACTACTTTGTAGATATTTGAGCTACATTCATCAACTCTTCTTGTTAATTTGTATCATGTGTAGTTCATAATGTAAAAAGAGTGTTAATGGTTGAAAAGCTGGGCTCTGTGCTGTAGCTTATGAATGTATCATTGCTCTCTAAGGCATTCTAAAGTATATGTACAATATCAGCCTAAAGCTACACAATTCAGATTGTATTATTTCCATGACGGTTGCAGTTAGGTTGGGGAAATGGAGACAGGAAGGAAAAATGGGGCCAGACGTTCCAGGCAGTAACTTGGGATTTAGGCATTCAGTCTCAGTCACAGCAGTCATTTCAAATAAGAATGACACCATCATAGTTATATAAATAGTTAAGGATGTCACAGACTTAGGAACAATGGAGGTAGGAATTCTGGTTTGGGTATGTTTTCCTAAAATCTGTTTTCTACTCTCTTTTATTCTATCATTGACTTTTCTCCTCTTTATCAGAAAACCGGTCATATGCAAAATCAAATACTGTACAACGACATAAGGGTTACTACATGGCTAAAGTCTCCCAGCTAGTGATGTTGATCTGGCCTTTTAATGAGATGTCTGTGAACTACTTCCTCTAGCAAGTCAGGGTCCACACATACTGCTGCTTACTAAAGGCCTGGCGGACCTCTGCTAATGTATTTGTTGTCCCCTCATTGCCATTTGTCCTGAAATGCTTCTTCTTCCTAAAGCCCGAATCCCAGCCAAGCAGCCCTCTACCACATATTGTAGTGTAGCAATGACAAGTCACAGCAGTAATTCCAGATGGCATATATTCTCCTCACAATCTTAAAGTGAACGTACTACTTCTGCATTTAATTTCTTAATGTTTCACTCTTTAATTGATACCATTCAAAGCTGATTGCAGCCTTGAAGTTATCTATTGTCATATACAGTAGTTTGACTAAAAATCTTTATACTAAAACCATCATCTGAAATTTGTTCCCCCAATATGAGAACATATTAGATTTCTGCAATGTGTTAAGAAGAAGAAGTTAAAAAGGAATGCAGAATAACTCTTAGCCGCTATTATACTTGAGGCCGCTCATACTTCAGTAACTTGTTTTCCAAGGTATCTCTGTTGGCTGAGTGGTTCTGCCACTCAGATGAAAGGAGTTACAGATTTCTAGCCAGTTCATCCTTTGGCTGTTTCCACTTTGCCTCATTTTTAAAAGATCTTGCAGTAAAATGTTCCTTTCTTAATCAGCTTAATTTAGTAAAGCATGATTGATGACTTATAGCTGCTAGGTAAATTTAAGCCACATCTTTAAACAACACAGTTTGTAGGATATGCAGTACAGAGAGTTTAAGCTTGTCAGTACTATGTGTGTTTAACTGAAGTATGGGTTGCAGCATCCTGTTAAGATATCGCTTTCATTATTATATTCTTAGCAGATATTCGTACTTGGAGTGACACACGATATCTAGATACATTGCAATTGTTTACATATAGCTTTTTACAATTGGAACCCAGGAGAGCTGAGTGACTTACTCTGAGTATGAAAATGAGTTGAAATTAGGATCAGAACTGGTTGCCTCTTAGGTTAATGACCAGAACAAATAGAGAAATGGGGAGCTCAAGTAAAGCCCCTGAATAGTGACTTGCAGTGTGCAGGTTTTCTTTAACACAATATAGCTGCCAAAAGAAAATTGATATTAGGGACAAAGTCGCTTTCATTTTCCTTTTCTTTTTCTTAAGTGTGAACAGTAATTCCCGAAAATAAAATCTGATATTGAATAACAGTTTGTTCAAGCTAACCACTTTTATAGAGCATGAAGTGCAGTTGACGAGTAAAGAAAAAGAGCAAGATAGAAAGCAGCTTTCGGTCCCAAGTGACATAACTGAAAATGAAGCTTATTTCTAGCTCTGCACTTTGAAGAACATCACAAAACTAGGAGTGGGTCTGAGGTCGGCTTCTCATCTGCTGGAGGATAATAACTTTAATTCCAACACAGGATTCGATTTTCTGTTTTTAAAAACACTACTAATCTTTGACTTCTAATGGCGCTGAATTACCAGAGCCAGCGGCGCGAGTGATAACTTCCTTGACATCCTTCGAGAGTGCCTGTTGCTATTGTTGTGTGCAGATATTGAGTGCATGTAAGGATCAAAGGAATTGCTGGGAAAGTAGAGAGAAATTAACCTTTCAGGGACCTCTGGATACCTTTTTTAAGGATAATTTCTTCGAGGGATGAGGGAATGCGCTACTATACACCAATTTGGATTGCATTTACTTCTTTTTCTGAGCAAGAAGAGATCTGATCGATTCTTTGTTTTACTGACTGCACACTTGACTGGTCAATGTATTTTGCATTTTCAATGTAAATCAGCTCTAGGAAAAAAACAATGTCTGTAAGACAGTGTGGAAAGCAGGGAATAAAAATGACAGATAAAATATGATGGTTTACTTTATTTCTAGACAATGTCAATTATTTGTTCATACATATTTAAATAATATTATTTAAATGAGGTAGAATGTTTTCTCTTACACTTATGTGTTTGTTTAGCTACTCCTTATGCTGTTTTATAATGCAGGATCTGTATGAACTTTTGTTTTCAGGAGTTATTTAGCTAATACAAGAAACTTTGCTAAATTGAATTGTGTATATTCAAAATGTGCTCTTAAAATACCCATAAGGTTATTTTAACTAAACAAATATTAAATCCTCAGTCAAAATGAAAGTATGCTATATTCTAATTCAGTTTTTCAGATTAAATGCAAATATACTGAATAAAATGTTACTTTACATGGAAATGCATCAGTTACATTCATTCATGTGTTTTATTTAGGAAAAATAAATGCAGATTTGTGGCTAAAAATATTAATTTAAATTGAAAATATAAACATTTAAGTAAGCAATCCATGATTTGCATGCAATAACAAGGAATAAAATGAAAAACAAATGAAACTGAACAATACTTTGTTTTAAAAGAAATATGATAACAGGTAGCCATTCTAGCATAACAATTTGAACCTATAATGTTTACACTTTTGTTAATTGAAGTGAACTGTTTGATTCATGCCTATACAGTATTACGCCTGCCAAAGTTATAAAAAGCAAAATAAATGACAATCCCTTGTGACAATCATCCACTTTTTCTACCTAAGGTCATGTCCTGTTCTGAGTCCTCACCAAAACCCCTTTGCAGTGCCCTCCATTCTAATTCACACAGGTTGCAGAGTGCAGTTTAATGATCAGGGTTAGGAATGTCAAGTAAGTGATGGTAAAGTCACTTAGAGCACATCTTTGAACGCAGGAACACCTTTTAGTTAAGCCTGACACTAGATTGTGAAAAGGCCAGTTTTCAAATATTTCCTAGAACTTACAAGATATCTTTCCTAAAGTGAAGACAATAAAATTCTGCAGACTTACCGTATATATTCATGGATAAGTTCTCCCGCGGATAAGTCGGGACTTGATTTTGCCATATAATTTCTGGTATTTTATAGAGTCAGTCGTATAAGTCGAATGCGGAAAACTCGCGCTTTTGATCCAAAAGATTATGATATGCTAACACCCACCTGAGACAATGACCATGGAGCACAGTGCGTTTTTTTTTTTTCTATGTATTGTGCCTATGTGACCTCACGGTAATATCTGAACTATTCCGAAGCGACGTTTGCACTGATTTGTGTTTTTTGTATCTCACACCCTCATTCACCTTTATCATAAAAGCATCCCTTTTCTATGATGGAGCAGTCAATCAGAAGAAAATATGAAGCTGGTTTTAAATTAAAAGTCATTGAAATAGCGAAAGAAATTGGTAACTACGCTGCTGCAACAAAATTCGATGCATCTGAGAAACTGATGCGAGCTTGGAGAAAGCAAGAAGATGTAAAAAAAAAATGTAAATGTTGCATTTTTTGAATAGGCGTATAAGTCGGGGTCAGATTTTATGACCAATTTTTCAGGTTTCAAGACCCGACTTATACATGAGTATATACGGTATATTGTCATGACTGACAACACAAAAGGAATTAAAACGTGTTTTTTTTTTGGTCTTTAGAATTTTGAAAGTAGCAAATATTAAAAACCTGGGCACTAGACTAAAAAACAGTGCTTGAAGTGGGACCTGCACTTCCCAGTTTTGTTGTCGGGTGAAGCGGTAGTTAATATATGTGTAATGTATAACACTGGCCCCACTATTAACTCGTAGCTTTCACACTATATATATCAACATGTTTGGAAATATCCATGTGGAACCAACACAATGGATCACCAAAGAAACTGTAATATTGGCATTGTATGTAGAACAGGGTCCTGGAGGGCTGCAGTGGTTGCAGGTTTTCATTCTAACCCTTTTCTTAATTAGTGGCCCTGTTTTTGCTCTTAATTAACTTCTTTTGAATTCATTTTAATTGACTTGCTCTTGAAGACTCAGACCCAACAATTGTTTCTTTTTCCTTAATTAGCTGCCAAACAAAAATGAGATGCAAAATTAGCCAAAACATGACCAGCAAGCTGTGTCCTTTATACCATATTTGAAAGTAAAGAAAGCTGAAGGTCTCAGGAATGTTGATCTGCTCAGGTCCTCAAAACATTTTAACAGTGCACAGTGAAACAGTGAAAATCAACAATTTCAGAAATGTATGCTATAGTGCAATGAGAGCAGCAACAAGCCATGGAAATAAAGAACGGGTTTAAATAATAACAAAACTCGACACCTAATTAACCAACTGGTTGGAGTGAAATTTGTTTGAGTCTGAGGCCCTGAATTAGTTGGTCTTCTGTTGGCTCACTCACTTCACATTTTATTTCTGTTTGGGTGCCGTTTAAGGCAGGAAATGAAGCAATTAAGAGGTACGATGAAGAAATTCAGGGAAAAAAATCTTAAAAAACAAGTCAATTAAAATTTATTCAAAACAAGTTAATTAGCAGCAAAAACAGGTCATTAATTAAGACAAGGGTTAAAATGAAAACCTGCAGCTACTGCGGTCCTCCAGAGTTTGAGAATCCTGATCTAGAACATTGTATAGATAGGAGTAGGATGTTGCCATTTCATCTTTTGATAATGAGTGCAATGCCAGCGGCATGCATAAGTCAATACAAAGAATTGACAAAAGAACAAGGAATGTTCAATGTGATGGGAAAACCGGAAGCCACATCAGACACAGCAGGAATGTGAGAGAGAAATTTTTAAAGAAAATATGACAGTCATTTTGGAATAACTGCACTGACTGCAACACACAGCTGTTACCTGTAAGGAGAAGTAAGCAGACATGAAGGACATAGGCATTAATTAAAACCTAACTGGCTGGGTCAGCAACAGTGACAAATGGAAACCTAACAGCAACAGACTGATACCTAAGACCTGAGACAAAGGCATGGAGAGCCTGCAGCTCTGCTACCACAGTGATAACATACAGCTAGGGCATGTGCAGTTGATGTCATCCATGAGTAATGTAGCCAAAGCCGAAATATAACAAAAGTAAAAGGTATACACCACGCAAGGACAGTAGAAATCATGATCCATAGAACTGGGGGAAGTCCAACCAAATCCAGGCTACTTTTCACTTACTATATTATGTGATTTTATATTTTTCATACCTTGTGCAGTAAGATTCATAGTGCGTTCAATAAGAATTTCAGTATATCTAAACTGTACTAATTACACTGTGTTACATTATGGTGTAATCCAAACCTTCATTGTTTTAAAGTCCAGACACCATTGATCACCTGCATGTAGTGGTTTGCAGTAACAATCAATATTTAGTGCTACTTTCTGTGGCAGGAGTTGTGCACACACAATAACAAAAACACTGAGAAAATGAATAAAGGGAAGAGTATGTGATACAGCTAAGCTGAGGGGAAACAGAATAAAGTAGCACAAAAGCAACTGCCATTTTTATAGTGCATGCTGATTCACTCTTGTTAAGAACAATTATTAGTAACTTGTACTCTTTCTTGTACTCTTTGACAATAAGTAAGTCAAATGCACAACAACTGAAAATACAGCTTGGAGGAGAAGATCTAGAACAGGTGAAAGAATTTGTCTACTTGGGAGGCCTGATATCCCAAGAAGGAAGTTGTATATTGGATATCAAGAGAAGAATCGGACGTCTACAGTATTTGGAAGACTGAACAAATTGTGGAAATCCAAGAATATAGCAATCAGTACAAAAATAACAATGTATGAAACATTGGTTATTCCAGTTTTGTTGTACGGATCAGAATGCTGGTGCCAAAGAAAGGAAAATGAAAGAAGAACAGAAGTTGCAGAAATGAGCTGGCTACATAGGCTTCTTAAAATAACTATAATGCACCGAATAAGAAACAAAGACATAAGAAACAGACTACAGCAGGAACAAACACTAAGTGAATGAATTCGCAAGCAACGGCTCCTGTGGTTTGGACATATCAACAGAATGGACAGAAGACGACTACCACAAAGAATCATGCACTGCCACATAACAGGAAGAAGATCTCGAGGACAACGAAAATGCTGGATTGATAACATCTTTGAAGACTTGTTGGTAGACATTTGTTCAAGTCCATAACATGATGAACCAATTCTGCTTTTAGGTGTTGAGGCCAATACAGAATTGTGATTCAAATCAATTGTAACAACAACTTGAAATTATTTTTTTAATAATTTTCAAAACATTTACTTACTTAGCAGAGGCTTTTACAGTATTTGAAGCAACTTACGAAAGACATTAACATATTCGAGTAAACATCAGTCAGGAGAGTGTTTTAAAGCAAGTCTTATAGAACAAGGTTAGAAAATTGACTATTACAAGGGAAGAGTTTTAAAGCAAACAAAACATCATAAGACTAGATGCCCTCTTCGTAGCTACTAAGAACCTCACATTAAAAACATTGTCAATTTGAAATATTCTCAGATAAAGAGAGTCCTAAAATGTTCTTAAATACAATGAGGGAGTCAGCAGTTTGGACATTAATGAATGCCACTTTCGGTGCTGTCTCCTGTAGTAGGGAGTCCAGCAGCAGTCTTTGTGTATCTTCCCCAGTACTAGGGTGTTGTACCGTGTAAGCCATTATGAATGTAGTGAAAAGTCAAGCAAAATGACACCTTTTATTGGCTAACTAAAAAGATTACAACATGCAAGCTTTCAAGGCAACTCAGGCCCCTTCTTCAGGCAAGATGTATTTTAGTTAGCCAATAAAAGGTGTCATTTTGCTTGACTTTTCACTGTATCTCCCCCATAATCCCACCCAACCTGAGGACCATGTGTTCCAAAATTTCAGATGCTTCTGTCAGTCCCCGGTAGAGACCACACTGAAAACCTCCGGAATCTTGACATATATTCCATGGTCTTAATTTAAAAAAATAATAAAAAACACTTTAGAAACCCAGAAATGGCCCATCACCCCCACAATGTAGAACCAGCAATACAATCATTTGACTGAAACATAAAGAATGAATTTAAATTCTAAAGGTGAAATAATGTAAACACTAAGAGTCGTTCTTAAGTTAAGCAAACAGATGCTCTCAACTTCAGTCCACTTTGGCCCATCAGTTTTCATTTAACCAACTTCTGCTTTTAATTGTACTCCTACCTTAATTTATTAAGTTGTTATTTCCCATATTCTATAATTAGACTCAATCTTAAAGTTAAGAAAACTGGATTTGCTATTTCTTTATTGGGATAGAGCATACATTTAGTCACATGACTAATACACATGTCACATGAGTATTACTTTTAATCTTGGTATTTAAGATTGTCGTGGTTATCATTATCATTATCATCATATTTTTACACTGCTTTTCCAGGTGATGTGCTCTTATAAGCCGCAATTTACTGCTGAACAGACTGTCAGGTTCAGCACTTATTAGCTTCAGCCTTTGACCTTCCAGTCTAATTTGGTCTTCTCCGTTCATCATTAATTGTCATTATTAAGATACAATAACGGAAGCAAAATCCACAGAAAATTATTAATTAATGGAAAAAAGACAAAAAATTGTTAAGTATGTAAAGGTATGACAAAAAAACATTTTTTTCTGAATTTCTTATAAATGTAAAGATCAGACAATTGTAATTTTTGAATGAAGAATGGAATAAGAAAAAGAAATTAATTAAACAATGAGATCAATTTAAGGCAAAATGACTCCTACTGTTTGTGAAAATAATTGAAAAAAAAAACATTCATCCACAGTGGACCCCCAGCACTGAACTTAACAATGAACTGCTTTTGGGAATGAGTGCTTTTAAGTGTTCGGAGTACTCTGGGTATTCTAGAAGGTGAAAACAAAAAACAATGAGCAACAATGTGGTACTGGCATATCAAAGGATGACAGGACGTTTCACTGATTTGTAAGAGTTATGTCAGCTTTGTGAGTACAAGTAGAGCATCAGGGGATTGTCCTGTACATCAACAATTGCCTTCATTGTATGCAATTCATAATTGATCAATGTGTTGTGTGCAATAAAACACTGAAACTGTATTGACTAAATTTAACTTAGCTGCAACATTCACCTCTTGAGACTCTCAGAGATCTCTCGTTAAGGTTGTTTTGAAACAAACAAACTGTTACATTGTTAGATGTATGGATTTGGAGAGAGTCTGAGATAGTCATCCAAATTGGAGCAATATTTCAAAGAATTGTAAAGCAGGATGTTAGTCAAAGAATCTTTCTCCACATTTAAAAAGCTATGACAAATTTGTATTTTTGTCTTTTAAGCAGAATTATTTTAGTTTTCTTCACAGTTACACTATTGCTAGATACTGCTAGTCCTTTCTTTGGTGATCCAACATTTTGAATCATGCTCTGCCTTCTTTGATGGTGGTAGTGGTATGGTGTGCCACTTGGTGCCACGCTAATCTGTGTTGCAGGCTCCCCTTAGTAAAAACACTATAGCAGCCATCTTTTAACCATCTTTATGGCAATATTAAGTGTGTTCCCTGGCTTTGCCCGGGAAATCTTCTAAGTCAGTCGGATTCAGTTATAGTGCCATTGGTTAGTGGGATGTATCAGACATACTATTCAACTAAGTACTTTTCTGTACAAAATATTTGTATTTTTTTTTACATTTATTATTAGTTCACTTGAGCTGTTTACTGTTGAACATGCTACACACAGTCCTTGGTGGTGCTGGGTGTGAAATAGATTTCAGCAGAACTTCATGTTAAATTGATATTCGGTAGGGTTACAAAGATGATTTAAAAATGATTCATTCAAAGCTAAAAACTGCTAAAAAATCTCAACTCTACATTAGCATCAAAGCCTGAAATTAGTGATGCCACAGTAGACAGATTTGAATAACTGTCTACCAACGCAGTTACTAATTACCTTTACTCACTCAAAACCATCACCCTCTTCACCGTATCACATACTGAAAACCAGAGTCTCCATCAGCTATAGAAAAACTTGTGCTTTATTCTGTTCAATCATGGTTTGGCTCCATTGGTTAATTTGCTTTTTTTTTGTTTTTTTTTTAAATTTCAAAAAGCACTTAATGTTGATTTTTGATTGGTATTGAAAACTTAATGATGATATGCAGGTGGACAGCAGTTATAAACTGATAAAAAACATGCAATATAATCAGATTTATTGTCACATGTGACACACCTCTAATCCTCCAAAGTGATCAATAGCCCTGGCGATATTTTGCTGTTTCTAACTATGCTTGTTTCACTAGGAAACTCCCCATTATCCTAGCTCTTCAAAAACTGTGTGTGAGTTGTCCAGGAGTTTAAAATGATCAAACTACATCCCAAGTTCATTAAGGTTGTGAAACACTGCTCAAAGATAAATGTTGTAATCCAGCAAGACAATGAAATTGTTATCCCAAAGTGACTGAAGAAAAATAGCATTGGTTCCTACCTTTGATGAAATGTTATTTTTATCCATGCTGTCATTTAAACTTTGTGAGCGCTAAACAAAATCTGGAACAGTGCACAAAAGGTAAAGAGGTTGGGAGGGTAATATATATTAAATCCCCTTCTTACTGGATCAATTGTACATAATTGGCTACTCTCACAGCCACAGCACATGGCAAGCACTTGCTAAACACGTCTTCTTTGAGCTTCACCCAGCTTTATTTCTTTCTCTTCGCTTCTGCAGATGACCTGTATTTACAGTATATAATCTGGCAGTCCCCATTTCCCCAATCCCTGAGATTGCTGCCAGTGTTGTGGCGAAAACGGGGATGATTCACATTAAAATGTTGAACATGATTTATGACAAGTATCAACAAATTAAAAAAAAATCCCAGCTAATTTTGTTTTTTTCTACAACATCACCAAATTGCAATCAAATCCATCAAACCGTTTTTGAGATTTTGGGGTACTGTATATGTTTTTTTTTGTATTGAGATTTGAGATTGAGATTTGTTTTCTCTAATTATTGATATATTGAAAATTATTTTCTTAGTGGATACCTACTGCCCAAGATGTACCATCTTGCCAAATTTCATCTTTTAGTTTTTAGCTAAACAGGAAATAGTTTTTTTGTTAATGAATGAGTCAGTCAGTCAACCTTGCATTACATATATAGACATTACATTCTCAAACATTCCTTAACATTCTCTTATACAAACACACACACTTGCCCATTTGCACAGTGAAGATTTAAAGTCGTCCAACCTGCATGTGTATTGGGTTGGTTAATGACAAAAAAAGCAAATGTAGGGGCAAACCCTACATGGACAGTAACTCATGGAGTAGCAGCTCTAAACACGCACTCCCATAGCATTGTATCTCTCTGTATACACTTATATATTTATTCATATATGCATGTTGTGCTTTTAAGTTCAGGTTGTTTTGTTGTTTAGTTGCACATTTGAGTTTTAGCCATTTTTTTTATATATGCACCACTCTTGACTTTGTAATGGGAGTGCATTAAGCAAGAAAAGAAATGTAATCCAGCAGAGATTAATAAACTTTATTTTTATTTTTATAAAACGAGCTCTTGTTGGCTAAAGAAACTGGTCTCTTTTTTATCAGTCTATGATGATTTCTTATCCTTTATCTTAGAAAACATTACCTCATCTTCCAGATTATTGCTTGAAATTCTGATGGACCCCCACTATTATCTGCTAAATGACAGTCACAGTAGAAGTAGCATAGCATAGCATAACATTCTCAAACTATCTTATTCAAAGTCAGGGTCATGGGGGACCATGGGGTGCAAGAGAGGAACCACCTCTGGATAGGACACCAAGAGCCAGTCTGCACATACAACCCCACTCACACTGGGCTAACATATAATTTAAATTAACACTAATTAAGTTTTAATGGATGCAATATGATGATAACAGATGTAGATTTTAAAAACTAAAACTATGTTTTGGAGGTGAAATGTCAAATGTTTTGACATTTGAACCATCTTTTGTGCAGGAAATTATACCCTTATGATAAAGAGTAATCCAATAGATGTCTTCAGCAGATGATCAGAAGGACTTGAAGCTGTGTATGCCACATCAACTCACCCCAGGGATTCACCCCTTAATAAGATATGAGTGGTAATAGCTACTCCTTTTTACAAAACTTCAAAAAAAATTGGGATTATTAATATAGGCATGTGGAGTGTCATTTTATGCTCTTTTGAGGTTGCTGATCATAAATATAGTATTATTGATATCTGATTCTTTACTGGTGGTCCTGGCCATCAAAGAGCCACTCTCAGAAATTGACAAATTGCAAACATTGCAGTATCATTTTAGACTGTTTCAAAATCAGTGGTTATGAATATAATGCTATTTTTGATATTTTAGAAGGGAGATAGCTCTCTATGAAGCTCTATCAGATGGTGAAAAATGACAAATTGCTGTTACAAGTAAGAATGTTTAGACTGTATACATTTAAAGTGAATCGCACATTTTAATATTTCAAATATCTAATGCAAATACTCTTGTTTATCATGAAATAAATCACAACATTTTTATGAACTCTCCCAATTAGGCTGGCTTACACTAAGTCAGACTTTTTAATTATTTTAATTGTCAAATCTGAATTGGCCTGGTAAAAATGAGTGTGCCCAGCACTAAACTGGCACCCCATTGCAATGCCATGTCTTCCTGCCTTGCACTGAATGCTTCCATGCGCCTTGTGACCATAAACTTTACTAAAACAGATTCATTAAATGACTATATTAATAGTTAGGCAAAAACAAAATACAAAAAAAAGCCAGGCTATTAAAGTGACGAATCAGGGAATTTTTAGCGAATGCAAATTAAAATGTTCAAAGTTAATGTAAATAGAATGACTACAAATTAAAATTGCTCTTGTAAATGGAAAGAGTTTTAGTAATCAAGTCTAAAGTTAAAAGCCATTTTAAACTATGCATTGTATTCAAGCAGAAAAGCTTTAAATACAAAATAAAATCTTTTGATTAAACTGAATTGCCCAGAAGTAGCGTTAAAATCCTTACTCTAAACACAAAAGAAGTCATTATACTGATTAGCTTTTAAATTCTCTCCACAAGAAGGACTTTTTATTAGAGAAAAATATAATGTACAATTTCAAATAGTCATACCGGAAATGTGTTGTTCTACAAAAAATAAATTGCCAGTTGTACTACGCAATATAAGGCATATGAATGTTTATATCTGTTTACATTTCTTAATAATGGTGCTCTAAATAGCAGGATACCATTCCGAACTTGAGTGCTATTTTGGTTTAATGAAATACTGCTCCTTCTCATTTCTGTGCAGGAAGACTTTGTTTTAGATAATATTTTTAACATTATATATACAGTACAATATTTGACAACAGGTCAGTGTCCAACACTTGAAATTCTGACCCACCTGTTACTAGTTGGGGTAAAACTGTAGTCATCGATTTTTACAGCAAGGACTAATACTGTCGATGACAGTGAATTACCGTGTGTGAATTTGTCAGAAGACTAATTTCCTAGTTTTAAATCTCAATAAAGCCAATATTGCAGAGTCATTTATTCTTTCAGAAGCTGCATATTAAAGTTTCATGTTTATTTAATTGTATCATAAAGAAATAATGCAGAACTCAGATTTAGAGAGTAAATGGACTCAAGTGACACATCGTTGTCAGTGGAATAAAGACACAGTGAGAATAAATTTGAAGCAAAGCATTATAACTTCGCCAATTTAAATCCAAGAAGAATCATTTAAATATGATTTTTGTGTCAACATGGTATATAACTATAGCCTATCCTTGACCCAAAACAAAAACTCAGTGTTTAAGGTGCATCTCTTTAGTAAAGGTCTTGTGGAGCAATGTTGCTAAATGGTTGGTTGGGAATTCCTAGGCTTGCAGTTTAGAAGGATAATAGTAGTGATGTATAACCTGATACATTCAAAATTTTTAGACTTCATTTTGTTCTGTTTTAAGTCATTACAGGTTCACATTCTGTACTAGGTGGAAGAAAAATAAGAGGCTTTACAGGCCGTAATTGGGAAGACTGACATCCATTAGTAGAAGAGCCCTGTTAAGGCCATTCATGTTGTCAATTGATATAAAGTGCAATATTTGCAGATTTAGGCTTAAGATATATCAAATATTGGTCAGAGATTAGCATAACATTCTCACATCTGATTAATAAAACCCTAGAGCCTGTGTGGGAAGCAACGAAGACAAGGTTTGAATCAATCCTTTATGGGGATTAAATCCATCAAAGTGCCCATTCACCCACATACACCCACACTTTCACGTGGCCAGCTGTGTGTTGCCATTTAATCTGACATGCACACTTTTGAGGTGTAGGAGGAAAGCCGAATTGCCACGAGAAAATTTTGTAGGCACAAACAGAAGGTATAACATCCACAGAAATGGCAGTGGGGGGGAATGGGAAACAAACATTGGACAGTTGATCTGTAAAGCTACAGAGCTGCATTTGAACGTCCATGCGGCACTAAAAATGGACTGATGAAATAAATTTGGTGCATCACGCGGACTGTCTATCAGTTCTATGATAGCTACTTTACATTCCATGACATATACTCATGATCAAATACAGAGATATGTATAAATAGTAGTAGTAGTAGTAGTAGTTGTATTGTCACTTGTGCAGTGCAACTCTCACTTACTTGTCCAGCCAACAGGTGTTGGTACTTTTCAGCATAACACTATAAAATGAATTAAACTCTTTTTAAAGTGCACATCCATGCTGAAATTTTACACTGACAAATGATCTGCTTTGATTCATGCCAGCTCAAATTGACAGCAGTGGTATTTTCTCAAAGCCAAGGAATTTTGTGGACATCACACATTGTGCTGACAAGGAAAAAAGAAAAGTACTGTAGATTGCAAAAGCAAACAGTAGAAAAAAGAACCAGTGTTCACAAACTAGGTTCAATTATTGATTTGACCTTTCCTTGACACATCTTGTGATGCAAACCTGAACACATCTTCTGTGATGTTTCTGGGGTTATTGGGAGTTTCAATGTCAGACTCCCTCACCAAGGAGGCCTAGCCAGATTTGATCAAGTTCTGACCTCTGCCCAGGTTGTGCTCTCCCTTACAAATCTCTCCTTTCCTAATCCACACCCACCTAGATGGCACTTCAGTGGCCTCTGAGGCTATCTTTGCAGCCCCTCTTTTGCCAGGCCCATAGATGCCAAGAATGGTATGCGTCTTGCATTAGTACTGGCCAGAAAACCCTCTGCAGCATATTTCATTCAGCTCGTATTTCGTTCACCACCCATTCTCTCTTAAACTGCTCCAGCTCTACATATCTTGCTCTATTCCTTTCACTGGTCTCTTGAATCCGATCTTCCTATGGAACAGTAGGCTTCATACGTTTAACGTTGCTGGAAAATCTGGAGTCGATATAATGTCTGGTGTCAATGTCTGGAAACGTGGGTTGTCTGTCTGTATCAACACTCAGTCCCTAGTTAAGTGCTGTGGACAATAAACCTGCCAGGGTAGGGTTGGGGGTCAAAGTTGCTGTTGGTGACTTCTCCTCTGATCTAATATAGGGGATAGTCCTCAGTGATATTGACTGCCAGGGCTTATTTTGGGTGATGGCACTGCGGATGGCATCTACTCTGGCTTTCAAAACCCGATCATGCTGCCACTGATATCTCACTTCCCTCAAAGTCGTTTTGCAGCAATTCAAGATGTAGTCCAAGGTGCCTTTCTTTATAAACAGCAGGCATGCTGGGGTCTCAACCCACCCCTCAGAAAAATTAGTTAGAAAGACTGGTAAAACTAAATAGATAGCCTCAATCAAGAATTTAAACTAATGGGCTTAGCCTTCCAAAGCTCAGGCCATTGGGTCTTTGCACACCACCTCATATTCACATCTACTTCAAGCTCCCTGTTGTCGCGAACCACCTGCCCTACTGGCTCGCTCCTCCTCAATCACTATCTGACCTTCTTTAACACTAGAAGCCTCCTCTCCTTTCAGTGCCTTATCATACTGCAAAATAGTACTGTACCTCAGACCAGTTCTCCCTTGAGTTACTGTGTCTACCAGATCTCGATGCCTAAGCCTTAGACTCGGCCAGTTCGACAGCCTCTGCTGCCCTTCATTTCCACCCCACCCTGACCTTGATGCCAGTTTAGGAGACTTTAGGATCACAGGAATCCCCATACTGCAGTAGCTTTCTTGCTTGGCTCACCTTACCCTTAAATCCTACATTTTTACCTTTTTGGCTTTGCTTATTTTCATTTATTTTTTTGTTTAGTTTAATCACTAACAAACTGGGCTCACAGTTAAAATATTTCCCTCAGGTGTTATGGCAATTAGTATCGCAGTCACCTGAGGGAAATTTAAAAACTGACTTTTCCTGTAGTTGTTTGTTACGGCATTTCCTTTGGCCCCCAGTCTCTCTGATTTGGTTTCTTAGATTTGCTGTTATTCTATGAGGGCTACTTTGTTTTGAATCTTGCTTGTTTCATATCATGTCTTTTCATGATTTTAATCCTGAGCAGGGTCGCAGGAGGGGCTGGAGCTTAAGTCGGCAAGCATATGTAGCAAGCTAGGGCACCTGTCCATTGTAGGACGATCTCACCTACACACAAACATACACACACACACACACACACACACGGACCAGTTTACCCAAAGGAAAGCCAAGCAGACAAAGGGAGAACATGCAAACTATATTCAGGGAAGACCCAGGACATGAACCTTGGCCTCCTTATTCCTTACAGCAACTCTACCACTGCACCTTGCCACTTGCTTGTTTTATACTACAAGTTAATAGTTTTTACTATGGATTAATCTTTCATTGTAATTAATAATTTGTAATTATTTAAGCTTTATGCTAAATTATTTTCTGGCTTGACCTTTATCTCAGTTCTTTGCATTTAATATTATGTTTTTGATTACAGTAATTAAAAGTTTTTTTTATTCGTTTCCCTTTTCGTCAAGTCATGTTTGTTAAATTGTTGTTTTTGGTGACTTAGGTCTTAGAGATTATTGTTTTTTTATTTTCTTTTCATTGTTCATTTTATGCATTAATTTTTTTCTCTGTTTCTTAAATTTCTCACATAATTATTCAAGCATATTTATTGATTTCCTTATTGTCATCTTGGTTTGATGTCATGCAGAATGAATTTCTGTGAAGTGTTTGCATTTATACATTAGACTTGATCTTGTTATTTAGTTTTAGCAATATTTCTGTGACTTCATTGTGCTGCCACTTTGTTTCTGATTTCTTCCATGGCCATCTCCATTTTGTGTGTTTTTTTTTTTCATGCCCATGACTATAATGTTGTTGTTGCCCTGAAGCTACTGTGTAATGGCTGGCTATTTAAGTTAAACACAAAACAATTTCAAGAATATTTATAGTAAAGAGTGCTTTTTATTTTGAGATATTGTTAGGAACTTTGCTGATTTTTAAGTTAAGGTTTTGGCTTTGATTTTTGAAAATTCTTTCTTTCTGCTTCCAAGTCTGCTTCTATGTCATTTTCTGCAGTGTCACAGCCACACTCATTGCTCTACCCGACTATATCCCCATCTTCATAATATGGTAGCTGTCAGCAGCAAACAAATGAAAAAGACATTAAATGTTTAAAATGAACCGATCGTTGCAACAATTATTACATCATCTCTCACCCTTATAATTTCTCCATTATAACTTTTTTACAGTAACATAAATGAGAATATATGAGTAAAAGAAAAGATATCCAACAGCACTTATTTTAGTAAAATGTCAAGACGATATTACCAAGAAAAACTCTCTAATAAAAAAAAGTTTAAATGAGGTTATATCTCAGACATTTTTTCAAAAATAGAACACATTCATTGGTGCATTTCCTTTAAACACGTGTGAGGCAAACAAACAAGAAGCAGCATTTACCATGCAACACTCGTGCATTCAAAGCGAAATCCTCAGCTGCCCTGAGACATCCAACGATAAATTTGGTTGTGTGTGATGAATCCATTGCTCTGTGTGTTCATCCAATGGTTTTCATATATTCTAAACTACACTTAACCTTTAGCTTCACGCTGCAACAAGTTAGCCATCCATCATTGCTAGTGTCCCTGATAACTTGTGAATCATGAAGTCTGTGCTTAAACTCAAGTCTATTAATACAAACTTAGTAACTTGCACAGCACCTTCTTATGATTCATTGCAAGTCAACAATATCAGAAAACGCAAATGATAACTGATGACCAATATAAAAAGACTCCATGTGTATGAAGTACTTAACAGAGATTGATTTTTATTTTTAGATTTTCTAGAAACAGAAAACTTTTCTCCCAGAGTTTTTTTTCTGTTTTAATATTCTTGTGCCTTACCTCAACTTAAATGAAATTGGCCAGTAAATAAAAAAAAGCAAGGGTCATAATGATTCTTCTAGTCATAAGTAGTGGCACACTTCACCAATGCAAGTTATGTCCAGTAAGACAGCAAACCCCATACCAACATAATGACAGCCTGTTCTCTCTCATTTGGCAGCTGATCTGAACTCTTCTAAACCTGTAAGAGTTTTAGCATCCGCTTTTCAGAAAACCAGGTGTCGCAGTGTAGACTGACCCAGCAGGTCATCTATTAAGATTAATGCAAGAAGCAAAGGATGAGGCTTTGTAATTAGGGTGATTAAAGATGATGAAACAAAGATACACATTTTATCTTCAAACAAATTGAATTGTACTCACATAATTTTCCTATTTCCCATTATTGTGCATATAACATAATAGGAAAATATTCTTTTTTTTACTTGCAGAGAATTTCTGTTTCAGGAATACTGCAAGGTAGAATGCCGTTCAGACAGGGACTATCTCTAATCCAACGCTGCATGTATTACCTTATAAAAAGACTGTCTGTTTGCTAATTCCAAAATATTTTCATCAAATTTGTCACCACATTAGGAAATCTTGAATACAGAAAAGATAGTGGGCTATATGCAACCTACAGTATACACTACTGATCAAATGAATAGCAAAGAAGAGTATTGCCATCTTTCTGTCTTGCTTTTGATTCTGCAGGGTACTGACTGGCATTTGACAAAGGGGTATACATGTTTGAATGATTACAATTAGTGGTGCCTTTGTATAGTTTGACCAGTAGCTATCACCGTGCATGTTTCTGTTTTCAAGTGTAGTTATGTGATATAGCGGCTTAGAAAAAGTGGCTGTTTTAAATAAGTAACTGGTCATGTTAATGCTGGGGAGTAGAGCAGGTGCGAGTGATATGCTGAAAAGACGGCTTGTCTCTGGGTTGGTACGAGATGGTCAGGTGTCCATGCATTGCCTTGCTAGCAGAGGTGTATGACCTGATTGGTTTATTATCAGCCCATGGCGGCGATCAGGCTATCACACCTGCAAACGCTCCCTAACACATAAAAGGGGAGTGTAAGAGATCGGCAAGAGGAAGGAAAAACACAGATATCAGGGTGGAGGATACAGAAAGGAAAAAAGAGAAGAAGGCAGGACGTGGAAGGAGCCTGCGCGAGTTAGTAGGCAAGCTCAAGAGCGGGAGAAGGCAAGCAGCTGGGAGAGGAGCCCCTGGAGAGGAGAGTGTGGCCGAAACTCAAGGCGGTTAAATTGGGTCACTCCGGCTATGCGTGTATGAGGAGCAGGAGTGACCAGATGTCTGAGTGACTTGCCACAAAAGTCCAGGAAGTAAATGTGGTTTGGCCTGGGAGGCCTAATGTGAGTGCCATGGCCTTTGGGGACCCAAACCTAGGTCCAGAGTGAGAGCCTTGCTATAGCCATGGAATGGAAGGGACCCAGACCCATGGAAGGTTGGCTGTGTTTGTCGGCAGGGCAACTTCTCTGCTGTAAAGCCCATATGGGATAAGCAGAGGAGATGTCAGTTTTTAAGAAAAATTCACTGGGCTCTTAGAAAAGGAAACTTTCCAGCCAGATGGGTTTTAACCTCATTTTTAATTGATTTATTTATTTGAAGTTTAACCTCCACTTTCACGATCACTAGGATGTTTTATTGGATTATTTATTTACCAGTAATGGCGTACTGCATGATAGCGTGCAGTGAATACACTTAACTTCATCCTCTTTCTCTGTACGTTTATCATTCGTTTGCTCAGAGGTTGATGCGCTTGCTGCTTCCTGAGCAGCTCTTCTTTTCTCCACCCTAGCAGCCCGCTTCTTCTCTTTTTTCGTCGGCATCTTTTTGCATTAACACTGATTAAGTCAGTGTTTGTGTTGCAATTAGTTAGTATGTTTTCCTTAATTTTTCACTTAAGCTGGCACTTAAGTATTTAATCTGCCTCAAGAATGATTTAAGATATGAAGAGGTAGGGGAAGTGATGGTGAAGGTGGTAGGGATGAGAATGACGCCTGTACGCATGCGCTGCATGGCCACCCTGATGGCTGCTGCCAAGAGTTGATTCTACAATAAAATAAAATAAAAATAAAAAGAGGAATAACCTTGGAGGTCAATCATCACCCCAAAAGCAGATAGTAGACGTCACATAGTATACTGTATGTGTGTGCCACATTTCAGGTCAATAGTTTGTGAGCTACAGGTGATTTAAAATCCTGGACAGACAAACGAACAGCTACGGAAGCGTATTATAGATATATTGAACTCTGCACTGCACTTATTGAGCACATTATTTTTGATGGACTATTTTAATAAAAGCACTGAGCACCTTCCCCTTGTTTTGCGTGGTGTCCTCATTTGCTTGGCTCATCCGTCATCAACGTTATCAGTGGTGGCGGGTTAAAAGGCTTCCGGTGGAACTCGGTAGTGTGGGGTCGACCTGCACCATCACAAGTTATTATACCTTTTTATCGTTTGTTGTATTATCAGATTTATGTCATTCTTTAGCTACAACTTTGTAGCCCTTAATCATCTCAGTAAATAGACTTCACAAACAGATGGTATGTCAGACTGTGAAATATTATTTCCAGTGCTTAATTAATACCCTCTCATATTTTAACTTGAAAATGAATGGCAGTCTTATGAATATAAAAATGTTTATTTGTTTAAAAACTAGTAAGACGTTTGAGAAACATGGAATGTTAAGATTTTGCACAGCTCTTACAATGTATATTCCAACATACAGTGGAGCCTACTGTTTTGAGAGCCTCAGAATATTGTGCCTGCTTAAAGCAGTTATATAGTAAAAAGGTGCTTGTCACTGCATAATTCTGTGCATGAATACACTTTTTCACCACTAGTTTTGTAAGATCTTCAACATAAACAATCCTTTGAGCACTTAATCGCCCGACTTCTTACCTATGAATGAGATGCAGGCAGAAGTTCAACTCAAACCCTTGATGTCATTTGAGTGCTCTTTCCTGCCCTACACAAGAAGATTTTTTTTGCAAATGGTTTAATTAACAGTATTTCAGTAAATGTACATGTGTTTGGATCATTGTGAGCATTTCACTGGATACCTGACATTTGGAATACGCAACACAAGTAACACGAGTCAGAGAAAGTCAGAGATCTTGTTATTAAAGTTTGCTACCAGCCAACAGATTCTCATATGTTAGATAGTAGCATATTATTAATCAAATAAGATAACGTGCAATAAAGAGTGGTCATTCTTACACAGCAAGAGGTCATTCGGCACACTTACAGTGAAAAAGCCTAAAGCTACTTCTGTTTCTGTATAACTTACCAACATATATCAAGCAATCAAGAGCTCTGCACTGCAAAAAGAAAATTTTGACAAAGTTGTAGATAGTTTTGTGCAAATGAAATACAAGGATTGTGTACTATGTTTATTATTTCTCTGTCTGTATTGTCAGGTATGGACTTTTGTTCCAGCTGGGGTGGTTTAAGGTTCCTTACCTGCTTGGGAAACCGGTGTAACTGAAGGGCAGGGGATGACCAATTGCATGGACAATTTACTCTTCTAATGCAATAGGTCTAGGCTGCAATACCTGCAGGGATGCCCATAGGGCATGCTGGGAATTGCAGTCCCATGAGACTGCCTTGTTGGGAATGGTCCATGGGTGCCCCAGGAGGAGCTGCAGGAGTAGACCATCCCCACTTTAAAGAACTGCTGTCTGACTCAGGAGTGCTTCCTGGATGTGATGTGGCAGCACAGTGCTCCCGGGTCTGGCATAAAAGAATTAACAGTTTCCTGTATGGTTAGTCAGAGTCAGGAGGAAAGTGGATGGGACTTTGTGGGAGGTGTGGAAGGAGATTTTGTATTTGAAGAAGGAAACAAGATTTGTTTGTACTGTTGGGGAATGTATTTGGAAGTATTGTAAAATAAGAAAAAAAATGCTTTCAGTTTGAACCTAGGACTGTGTTGTGCAGTTATGTTTGGGGGGTTTGAGACGCTGCAACGCCCCCTACTGGTCACAGTAACATACAGTTGACAATTGGCAAGACAAAAGCACCGCATATGATAATTAATTTTAATTCATATTCATAATTACATCTCATAATTACAACAGTAGCAATGTTGGTATACTGTAAAAAAAACCTTTAAAATACATTAAATGAACTGTATATTTTAATAGGAAAATATAGTTGCATTATTAACTGTTAAAATGTTTTAAAAACAGATAAACATATTTACATTTAAAGGAGTTTTCAACTTCCAGCATTGATTAGTTGTTTCAACGTGCAAGAATATTTTATGTGTAATTGTTGTATTGCCGTGGACTTACAATGATCCTGTAATAAAACACTGAACATTTATAAGAATATCATGTGTAATATAAATATATTGTAAAACCTTTTTACTCTAAAATTTCTGATCCATATCAGGTTTTTCTCATATCGTATTCAAAAATATAAAATGGTAACACTGAACACTTTTCTGTATTGTAATGGCTGGGTCTATAGATTATTTATCAATGTTTTATATTAGTTAAATGTAATAAGCCAATATAAGCAGCTCAGCCAAATACTAGTCTTTAATTGAAAGAGTTTGAGCTAATGGTAATGATGATAGAATTTTAAGTGCTTACTGCATTAATATTGCAGATATAAACAGTACAGCCATCTACACTTCTGACCATTTTTTGATGGTTGAATGATTGCCAGCTGAGCTTTTAGTAATTTAACCATTAAATTATGGCAAAATCTTTTACTATAGTAATGTTAACTGCACATTTCATTTGAAACATAACACAATATTGTATGGTGACAGTACTCTAATGGAAATCAATTTTATTTTTTCTGCAAAAGAAGAGAGTGCCAATAAGTTCTGCACTTAGGGCCCCTGACCTGTAAAACTGTTTGCAACCCAACTATTCAAATAGCTGACCCCACAATATGCCTTTAGGGAGGCAACGAAGACTGAACAAAATGATTACTTTGCACATCAAACAAATGAAAGAAGCAGCAGGCCATGTTTTCCCTTGGAGTCATCCGTACACTCTAGGACAACACAGGAAAAGAATTACAAAATGTGAAAAGTATGTAATAATATCAAAAGCTGGAGAGGAAGTATTATTTCAGAAAGTTTGTAAATCTAAAAAAAATTAAATCAACTTTAGTGTTGAAAACAACTTTGAATGGGTAGCTTTAAAGCATCAATAATATATTAAATGTACATAGTACATGTAATAAGGTGACAACAAAGGTAGAAAAAGCCAACTATATATTAGCTTATATATTCATGTTCAGTTTTGCAACAGCACCCTCGTGTGTATAATTTGTGCCATTCTTGATGCAATCTGATATGAAAAACAAATTCCGTAATTTCCTTTTAGTTTGACAGATATTCTGTGGAGTGTTCATTACTGATAATGGTGCCTCCAAGTGTTACATCAGGCATTAGATAAACACTGATATTTTATACTTCAAAATAAGTCATCTTAAAATAGTACATCTAAATTTAAATAATAATGAATCCTGTAGTCAGTCACCCTACTGAAGGCATTAATCATGTGATGATCAAGTACTTTTTTAATGATAAGCCTGGTTTCATTTTTGTGAAAAATGGTAAATTATTTGAAACGTTTACCATAAACAGCAATATGCACTGGAACAACTGCATTGCTAAATATCGAATTACTCAGAAACTGAATGTTAACTTAATGCAGTACCTTGTAAAATGGTGTCCAGTGATGGATTGGCACCCCGTCTAGGATTTGTTCCTACCCTGCACACTATACAAACTGGGCCAGGTTCCAATTCCCCAACGACCCTGGTCTGGATTAAGTGGGTTATAAAAAGACATGATATGACTTTATGTAATGAATATTTTAAAGTTTGCTGTAATTATCATGCTGTATTGTTTATTAAATTAATATATTACATATGTAGGACTGGTAGTGCAGTGGTTAGTGCAGCTGCTACACAGATTTAGCATCCTGAGTATAAACCTCATGCATGGTCAATGTTAATGTGAAGTTTGCACTTTCTCCTTGTATTTTCCTTCTACAACCCCAAAAATGTTCAGATTAGGTTACTTGATTATTTCAGATTAGCTCAACATGATTAGAGATATCTGAAAATGCCCTGTAATGGATCTGGTACCCTGTCCAGGGCTTTTTCGTGCTTTGTGCCTGGTGGTGCTGGAATGATTGCTGGCCTCCTGTGATGCTGAATTTGCTTGCATTAGTTTGATTATGGCTACTCTGTCATTTATTCCTCGCCATCAACGACAGCAACATTTATTTCTATAGCACTTTTCATACAAATCATGTAGCTCAAAGTGCTTTATAAGATATTAAAGAAAAACAAATCCTAGTAAAAAAGAAGAAGAATGAATATATGAATGAATAAAAAAATTAAATACCAAACATATTAAATTAAAATAAATTAAGAGGCACTTACATAATGCAGATAAACAAGTAACAGATAAAGTGGAGTCCTTAATTATGAATTAAATTACTAAATACATTTTTAAGTCTCTAATAATAATAATCATAAGTCTGATGCTGTGGTCAAAAGGTCAAATGATCATCCAGTCCCAATGAGGAATTCTACCAAATAAATGTGCTTCAGTTGTTCCTTATTGTTTTTATTCTCCATCCTAGCAGATTCGGTACCGTGGGCCTTATCAACAGTTAGCGTACCAAAATGCGTTCCAGCATCACTGGTGGCTGCACAGGACTTTGATCAGATGGTTAAGAATGGAAAAAAATGTAAAGTTTATTTCCACATTGAAAAGCAAACAAGGTTAAAGACACAATGTTTTGGCCATATTGACTTCATCAAGTGAACAACTGAAAATAAAACAGCAGG
This sequence comes from Polypterus bichir lapradei, assembly GCA_026402145.1. Lineage (NCBI taxonomy): Eukaryota > Metazoa > Chordata > Cladistia > Polypteriformes > Polypteridae > Polypterus > Polypterus bichir. The sequence continues at coordinate 60,772,989 of JANRMT010062856.1, read as the reverse complement.
TAACATATATTCGTATGAGCAAAACCAAGACAGATAAAATGAGAAAAGGTGAGAGTAGCTGTGATAACACTACCATTAGAGAAGATGAAGGGAGAAATTAAAGAATTAGTCATTAAGAAGTGGAGACATGTGTGATTCCAGCTTGAGAATAAGCCTAGCTTCTTGTATTTTTCTTTGAAAAATGTCTTTGACACCCTGGGAAAGAACAGAAACAGAAAAATCATTGCCTCTGTGATCAAAGAACATGAAGTGTTGTACAATAGCTTTTGTAAGGTCCTTAATCTTAAAAGCTCAAACCTGTTCCATGAAACCATGCTAACCATCTCCCATTTTTACCGATGTACTGTAGATGACTGGGCACCCTTACAAGAAATGCAGTAAATAATTTGACAGACAAGCAACAATTTGTTTAATATTAAATTTACCAGATGGATCAGGTACAAAGGTAGCAGTAGTGAGATATTTATATGTGACACAGCAGTTCCCATTACAGCTCCAACTGCCCAGTTAAGAAAGTGTCTCTCCTCTGTGAAATGAGCTGTGGGTGAGAGGTTTGCATAGGTTAGGTGATTGAGTGAAGATTAAGGGAGGGTTAGGAAAAAAGGCTTCTATGGATGGACTGGTCTGCAAAACTGGAAAATGTAGTTTGATGACGTGTGGAAGAGGACTTTTAGGATGGAATGGGAGGATCAGTGTCATTACTGGGGTTCCTGTTAGAGTGAATGTAACAAGTTCTACTCCCGGTTGACTGAAGGCCCTGTTCCCAAATTGAGACGAGTATCCTCTATCAATGAAGAAACTCCTCATTCTGAGTGCTTCATTACATTAAAAAATCTGGGAAACCCTTCCCTGTGAGTACCATAGAGACAAAAAAAAAAAAACATAGTTGTGATGATAACTAGCCAAAATATAGACTGGTGGAACAAACAATACTATATAAATCCCCACCACAAAATCAAAAGAGTTGCGAATAAACAAATATGCATACCAGTTAAACCAGTGTTGGACTAAGTGAACCACTGCATGTCGCAGGCACATGTTGCCAACGATGCCTACTCTAGGAAGTGGGAGGGCCCGAATTTTAAAATGCCACACTTTTTGATTAAGAATGTTTTTTTATATTGGGTGATTTCTGATTGCATAGGGGAAGGCTGTATTAAGCAGATGATGGTACTGACCGGGCAAATTGCTCATACCCATGTCTTGGGGGGCCAACTCTGCACGGAGAAGATAAGGGATTGCATGTCAAAATGCTTTCATTGGCTGAATATGAGATGTGGAGCAGTTTTGTAGAGCCTGTCCTTACTGTCAAATTCTTTCCGCTCATAGACCTGCTAGGGCTCTCACTGACGCGTATTTTGGATGTCTCCTTTCTGAGGGTTGGATTAGACATTGTTGGCCCACTTCTTAAGAGTAATAAAGGTTATCAGTACATACTCGTGTTGGTTGATTATGCAACAAGGGACCCTGAGGTGGATACTCTGCGGAATGCCCATGCCCAAGCTGTTGCTACGGCTTTAATAATAATAATATAATTATTTGCATTTATATACCGCTTTTCTCACTACTCAAAGCGCTCAGCAATGGCAGGTTAAGGGCCTTGCTCAAGGGTCCAACAGAGCAGAGTCCCTAATGGCATTTAAGGGATTCAAACTAGCAACCTTCCGATTGCAAGGGCAGAGCTCTAGCCGCAGAGCCACCACGGCTTTGTCAGAAATATTCATGCATATTGGCATTCTGAGATTTTAACTGAACAGGGTACAAACTTCATATCCCGCATCATGAAGCAGCCATGTGAAAACCTTGCAAGTAAACAATTAAGCACCACCGTTTATCATCCGGAAATAAATGGCTTGACTGAATGGTTTAACAAGACTTTAAAAAAGATGAATCGGAAGGTGGCCCATGGCGACTTGACCTCCTGAGATGCCTTGCTGCCCCACCTCCTGTTTGCTGTTTGGGAGTCCCTCCAGGCATCCACCGGCTTGAGTCCATTCAAACCATTATTTGGATGCCAAAAACAAGGGATGTTGGATATTTTTGGGGGGAATGAACGAGGGTTCACAATACAGCTCATGGGGTGAGATTTGTCGATCAGGTCATTTCATTCCAAGAATAGATTTCTAAATTGTCCTCAATTGTAATAGAGCATCACCAGCATGAACAGGAGGCACAAAAACATAATTATGATAAGAAAAAAAACTTTGGATATTTAAAAAGGGTAATTAGGTACTGGTTTTGATTTTGTCTGACCCACATAAATTTCAGGCAAAGTAGCTGAGTCTGGCAGTTCTGAAAGAACTTGTGTCTTCTGTAAATTATAAGGTCATAATTCCCGGACAACAAAATTCAGTACAAATTTTACATGTGAATCTTTTGAAAGAGTGGCATGAGTCCCAGGAGGTGTTGGCTACATCAGTGGTAATCTCTCAGATAGAGGTTACTGTTGGTGACAGTTTGATGAACATCCAGAAGGTTGAGTTGCTGTTGCTGATTGGAAGGAACTTGGATATCTTTTCGGCTGTACCTTTCCAAACAGAAATTGCAGAACATAAGAACGTATTGGAACCCAGTGTTGAAGTACAGCTACACCTGTATCATCTGCCAAAAGTGAAGAGGAAGGTGATAACATGAGGAGGTGAGACAAATGCTCGAACTGGGTGTAATTCGCAAAAGTAAATGCGAGTGGTGAAGCCCAGTTGCTCTGGTATCAAACCGGATGGCTTGGTTCACTTCTGTGAAGATTTCAAATGCTTGAATAAAATCTCCAAGTTTGATGCCAACCCAATGCTGTTTATTGATGATTTGTTGGAGAAACTCAGACAAGTCTTGTATATTTCCACCCTTGATCTCGTGAATGGGTATTGCTAGGTGCTTCTAGATGAGTCCAGTTGCATTCACCACTCCGGATGGTTTGTTTGAATTCACCAGGCTTCCTTTTGCTTTCCATGGTGCACCATTGACTTTTCAGCAGATAATAGATAAGAATTTGCGACACTATTCTGCGTATGCTGGAGCGTATGTTGATGATGTGGCCATTTTCTATTATTTTTGGATATTGCACCTCGCCCACCTGCAAAGCCTGCTTAAGAGCTTGAGGCTGGCTATGTTGACAGCAAACCCTAAGAAGTGCAAATTGGGAATTTCGCATTATTTGGGATACTCTATAGCAGGGGTCTCCAACACGTCGCTCGCAAGCTACTGGTAGCTCACAAACCCTTTCCAAGTAGCTCATCAAAAGGTTAATGAATCCTACATAAATTTGAAAACTTGATTAGTCAAATTAAGGGTTGTGCGGTCTTTCCAAAAAAATCATATCACGATCCTTTTAACACAAAATCACGATCCACAATCTGAATTGCAAACTATCTTTTCAATCTGGCATACATTTAAGAGAATATCTGGACTCAAACTCATCAAGACCTAAGTAACACTTTATTTTAAATACCAAGTTGAATTCAATTGTTCTCTCATTCGCTAGCTAATCGGAGTTAATGAACACACCCCGAAGCTGGCGAGTGAGTGAAGAAGGCCCCTCCCCTCTGCCCACTGCGTGTTTCTTGGATTCGCAAAAATTAATCGGTACTGCAAGCAAACTGATACATAGCGAAATGAGAGAAGTCGCAAAATCAACCGAAATGTTCAATTATAGGAAAAAACCCGATCTAAATCCATTAAGTACTTCTCTCATGAAAAGAGAACAGACATACAGACAGATTTTATATGTTATATGTTAGTAAACCTTCAAAATAATGTGCAGTTAAAGTCTCAACAGCATTCTCAGCATTTCTGGAGCTTAGTAGAGCCAAATAACTGTAAGAATCTTCACCAAGCAGCTCTGAAAATGTCTGCTTTGTTTGGGTCTACATACCTCTGTGAGTCTGCCTTTTCTGACATGAATGTCATGAAATCAAAGTTTAGAACAAGACTGACAGATGAACATTGAAATGACTCCATAAGAGTGAACCTAAGTGGCTACACTCCACCATACACCTCTCTTGTTGACTCCATGTCATCTCACTAACTAAAAAACACATCACACTTGCAACTGGACATGTGAAATAAACGTGCCATTGTCTGGACTGATGATTGTGAGAGAGCCTTCTATGACTTGAAACCCTCTTTGCTGTCACTCCCGGTTCTGCGGAATCTGGACTTTTCTAAAGAATTCATTTCACAGATGGATGTGAGTGCTTTCGGTTTGGGGGCGATACTCTCTCAGTGTTTCAATGGGGTGGAACACTCCATCACGTTTCTGAACAGGAAATTACTCCCCAGGGAGTATAATTACTCCACCATTGAGAAATAATGTTTGGCTATTAAGTGGGCGGTGGAGACCCTCTGCTACTATGTTTGGTGCTGGTAGTTTACCTTGGTGATTGACAATGTTCTGCTCCAATGGGTCTACAAACAGAATGATACAAATGCCTGGCTCACTTGGTAGTTTATTAACTTGTAGCCATTTGCTTTTGATGTCCGCCGCCCACTCATTCTCTCGCGTCTGGCCGAGCCTGGTTTAAGAGGCCACTTTGTCCACATGTGTATGAACAAAGCTCAGAGAGCTCTTTAGAGTCCCTCCCTAATTATGCTGCATGGCGAAACATGATTGATGTATTCCTGTCAAGGATTGCTTGTCCGTTGCCGAGGCAACTGTAGGTTTGCTGCACCACTGAGGAACTAGGAATTCACAGCCTGCCCGTGTAACATGTCTGTCATCTGATGGGTGATGTAGGCAATATTATAACCCTGCCACTGACCTGGCCCCATCCCTGCTCGTTTGCTGTGTCTGTGTGTATTGAGGTGGTAGCTCCCGTTTGAATAAATACCCTGACTGTTCCTGTTTTGATTGGAATAAAGTTGGTTTTCTTTAAGCCTTTGGACTCTATGATGTAGGACAGTGACTCATGTGTCACAGTTTGTGAAAAACTATTTTTCTTTTTTCACATATGTGTGGAAGGACCATGCTTGAACTCACCTGCCTCAAGTGAATTAAAACTCCAGATCATTGTGAAGAGTAACACAGCCTGTTTTAGACAATTTATTAATCAATGGCCATTTCAGTTTATCCCACTTTAATAGAGCACGAGAATAGTCCAATGAAATCTGCAAAGTGTCAGTCACGTCAAGTGTATCAGTCTTGGCTCTTTAAGCTAATGGTGTCTTGATTTGGAAAGAATGCCAATTCTAACATCTCCTGCACATCAGTGGAACCAGTAGGACAGATTTCCTTTTCCAGGATTAACTGTTAACTAAACTTAACAACATGATTCTTCTAGGACAGTGCAGTAATGCAGTGATTACGAATCCAGCATTTTGTTTACTAATTATTTTACATGTACAGTTTGTATGTTCTTGCTTGTTCTTGCACATTGGATTAACTGGTGGCTCTGTATTGGCCCCAGTGTATGCGTGTGCAGGTGGGCTCTGCCATAGAGATAGGTACCAAAGCTGTCTGCTACTGGGGCAGACCCTAGGACACTGCATCCCTAAAATGGATTGGAAAGGTTATGTTAATTATACTGCGGTGGGCTGACGCCCTGCCCGGGGTTTGTTTCCTGTCTTGCTCCCTGTGTTGGCTGGGATTGGCTCCAGCAGACCCCCGTGACCCTGTAGTTAGGATATAGCAGTTTGGATAATGGATGAATGGATGTTAATTATATTATGTTAGAAATGTTTTGCTTTTTTACAATATGTATATTGTGGTGTATGGCCGGCCGTTCATCCTGGCCAATACCCCCAAGCCGCCAGGTGGAGCTCTCCCTGCAGCATGGAAGTGGCCCGAAGACCAACAGGGCATCATGGACATTGGAGTCTTTATACACAGCCCTGCTGGATACCGTGGGGGCCACTAGATGACGCTGCAGGGAGGAACGACTTTTACTTGCCTTACGCCCCGGAAGTACATCCGAGTCACATGCACAGGGGGAATGACGTGCTTCCGGGGTGAGGAAAAGGACTTTTGATCTGACCCGGAAGTGATAGAAGATCACAAGGACTGGGGATTGGAACACTTCCAGGTCAGGACTATAAAAGGATTGTGGGAGCTCCCAGACGGCGAGCTGAGCTGGGTGGAAGGGTAGCAATGCGTCTGAGAGTGGAGGAATTGTTTATTGTATTGGTAGTGATTTATTTAATGAGTATTGTGGAGGAGAGGGTGCTTTGTGCACTGTTGATTAATAAAAAGTCATACTTTTGGACTTTTATCTGGTGTCTGGCGTCTTGGACAAGGGTTCAAGGGAGCGATAGCGCCCCCTATCTGTCACTATATATATATATATATATATATATATATATATTTTTTTTTTTTTTTGGTGTGTGTTTGTGTGTTGTTATTACACAGTTCAGTCAGCATTATTTAGTAGTAGACAGTGCTGCACTTTAAAGTGCCCCATCCTGTACAAGCTAGTAAACCTCACACAAGTAGCTGTAATGAACTGACCAACACATATGCCAGCAAGCTGAATGTTCTGTTAATAAACTTATGTACACGACAGCAATACCCATATGAATAAGCTCATTTATAAATACAATGATCACATTAACCCTTTTACAAAAAGTTCATTTATTTGTTGTAAAATTTCTGTGCACTTGCCATCAAATCATAATTGTATGCTTAATACAGCACTTAAGTATAGCTGTAAGAAAAATGAAAGATTATCATAGGATACTGCATGTCACATAATTTGCTTAATGATCCTTTAATTAAAGTGGTGTTGAGATCAGGCAAGCTATTTTTCTGAAATAAATATACCATCAATAAGAAAAAATGGAACTGGATGATGACTTAAAACTAAAACTTTATATTACAAGTGACGGTAAAAAGATGCCCAACTCATTCTAGTTAATATTCGGTACACATTTACTAACCTTTGGTGCATTATAAAAATAAAGCAACAAATCAAATGATTCTCAAGCTCAGTTAATTCCTAGAAAAAAACAGATGAAGTTTCTGGAATTATTTCTGAACAATCTTTTCTCATTCTACAAAATAAAAAAAGAATATTTGTTCACCATAACTGTCATAAAATGGGGACAAACTTTATCTAACATTGCACCTACTAATTTTTTGAACCTATCTTTTATGTTCATGATCAGAGGTGACAGGTCCTATCCCACCAGTAATGGAGACAAAAGAGGACCTGACAGATTGTTAGTCTGTTCTAGAGTCAAGCCACACTTGGCCAATGAATACTGAGTATGACTGACAACTGAGGAAAGCAAGTGAAGTCATGTTCAAATCACATGAACTTTGGAAGTAGGCTCAGACTGTGCCTGCTAGTGATATGTGGGGGCAATTCTACCAGTTTCACCACTGTTTGTACCTTCATGTCACTAAATTCATTTTAAATCCAAAAAAACCTTAGTGTTCATCATGCAGAGTAAACAACATTAGTTCTTTAGCAAAAGAAAGATGTCCATTCTTGGTTTTAATATATACTTAAATATCATGATCCCATCACAGTGTAGGCCTGGGCTTAGCACCACTAAAGAAAGGCCAAAAAGTACCTCTCATATTCTGCGTTTCAGAAGAGAGACATATTTCTTTCAACCTGCCTCATAGGAGAAACACTTTGATTTTCGCTCACACTTCAGGCCAAAGTTAATTTATTCTGGTCAAATAAGGGCTCTGAACCATAGTGGATCAGTGTTCATAAATTTTGAATAAGTTGAAATTCTTAACGCTCGTTAAGTAAACGAAAAAAAGTACACATTTGTGGAGTAAAATTAACGTTTGTTGTATTCCATGGAGATCCCTCAGGCAATCTTGAAGGAATCCTGGCAGACACTAAATGTGTGATGGATTTTATGGGTAAAAAGATATGCAGGTTTTGTTTGAAAAATGAAGTTCATGCAGATGACTACCAAGTTGTCTTCAATTTTTAAAATCTTTTATATTCGTATACAGTACATATTAGGGCTGGGTAATATGGACTTAAATTGGTATGGCAATTATTTTTACCCGAAATGTGATATTCAGTATTATCTAGATATGTTCTCAAAAACCCTTAAAGACTGAACATCAGCAGCATATAGACGAGTATGTACACAATTTCTATATAGGGCCCAAAACCTTGTTACAATAATAGTATGACATTTTAACAACAGGAATGGTTGATGACATTTTGAAGAATACCTTGGCCTTAAAAAACAACTCGAATAATCTGTTTTTCCAACCTATTTTTGTTTTATATCTCCTCTACTTATACTTCCATTGTATGTATTCCATTCAGCACCTTGCCTGCCTTGCCGGTATCTATCTAATAGTTATTAAGCATGGCTCTCTCTTTCTTTCTTGCTGTTTAATTGTTTTAGATATAGAAAGGCAAAACTCTTGATAAATTACTGTGCTAATCACAGATCATGTACATATGCATATTGTAACAGTACATGCATTGTTTCAAGATTTGAATTAATGTATAATGGCTCAAATTGTGTATTGGCATATACCGTACCATCTTCTCTGTAACAGTCTGTATGATGTGTGTTGTATTTATTTTATAAGATTCACCAGCATACCATATTTGTATCCAGTATTCTTAACAGATTCTTACATCCTTTTTTGTCCACGATGCAAGGAAACAATCTGTAATTTGGAGGTTGAAATTCAGAGGAAGGCAATGATATTTCTGTGGAAACAGAGCCCTTTCACCTGCCTAGTGAAACGTCACTTTCATTTTCAATCCCAATAAACAGAGAAATAACATCTTCCTTTTAAAAGCTGGCATTAAGAAGTGCACATATTTTTATTTCATTAATTGGTATTTTGTTATATTATTACTTACCTCTACTCACAAAATAATGTGGTGATATATTCCACTCCCTCCAATAACCTTAACAGATTAAAACATCACCAGGACAACATATTTATACATTTTAATGCGAAATGAATGACCTCTGTGTTGAATATTCGCTGTTGTAATTAGAAAGCTCATTTCACCTGCTAAACAAAAATATAAACTCAGAATTAAAATAAAATGGTTTATTCAGTTTACCCACTAACAATGAATAATTCATGGAATAGAAAACTACAAATGCTGCTGTTTTCTCCCACTTGTACTATTTCAGTATAGAGCAGAGATGGCAAGAAATGTTTTATTGCTAGTTATCTGACTAGTGACAAAGTACAAGTATTTTAGGGTGCAAGTTA